>JAAOAN010000021.1:0-47300 GCA_013396205.1 Fusarium mundagurra
CCTTGTCACTGTGCTCCCCCTCCTTTCTTGGCTTGATCGAAACATCACACGTATGCCATGTCTGGTCACATCTGGACATTCGGCGCAGGCATCTTTACCGCCTAGCTTTTTGGTCATTTGAACGGATGGAAATGGAATGATGTTGCGATATACCTTGCTTGTACCCTGCTATACGAGAGTAATGAATGTGTGGCCTCGGTGCCTTGCTGTATGTGGTTTATCGGATATTGACGCAGTTGGTTCAGTCAAGCGAGTGCAAATTGATCGCTAATAAACACAATTTCTTGATGAATAGTGATCCCCGACCTATCCTCGTACAGTGCGCTGGTTGAACCGGCATCAAAATGGCACTACCAGACCAGATTTCTTCAGCGGGTTGCTAAGAATCCAACCGCCCTGGCGTAAACGGCTCCCTTCTTTTATGGCTGAACAAAACAGCTGGTCTGATTCTAGTGATTTAATATTTACGTGAGAGGTGCGTGATGTAAACATCAGCTATCTGGTCTACAAACTCAAAATAACAGTCTTGTAAAGTCGGTCTAGGCAGTATGCCAGGTGCCTACAAAATTGCCTAAGATTAAGCTTCTCAGCCTAGGTACGTGATAATGATCACGTCTGACGTTGTAAATACATTCCCCAAGGAATAGAAAGGTCTAACAACACGATCCAACTGCACCACACAAAGCAAGGATATGGCCTCACATATACCGAAAAGGAGTCGTCTCGACGGCCTTCCCCAATCGCTAACGACGTCGTTATGATTGCGCCCAGTATTCAACTCTACTCTCAGCATATTCAGGATTGGGCACTTATCGAACTGTCGCAGGAGAGCTTCACCATCTCAGCGACCTCACCAACAAAGTGCCGGGTACCCAGGTGCTTCAAGACGGATTCACCGACGTTCCCAACTGAAACTACTCATAAGATGGTCTCGAATGAATGGTGTATTAGCGGTGCGGACATTTAAGTCTCCTTCTTTCAAGCTGGTGCCTTTGGGGCTTGCGTCTTCGATATTGGCTCTCAGCTCCGGATTCGTCTTCAATCTTGGTCCCTGGCTCAATCGCGGCAGGGGAATATCGTCAACATCTCGTGGAAAGGCCCTCTCGGCATGTGCGAATTGCCAGCCCAATGGTTCTCCAAGATACCCTCGGCGTCACTTCAACCTCTTCGCTTTCACCAACGCCAGCAACAATTCATTTTCAACATCCCCCCCTCCGCCGACTTGGCCCGCGATTCCACACCCTTGGCACCGCTTCTTCCAGCGACAACATTACCACCATCTTTGTGCCCGTCAGGCGTTCCGCCGATTTTCGCGACCTACAAGATCTCGTGGCTGCTTGACTTCTTCGTCCATACATTGGCACTGCGCCTCTTTTGGACCAGACCATGGGCATTCGGAGCAGTTGAATGTCCCTTGGTTCTCGAAATCGACGTTCTTGTAACAGCGTGCGTGCGTTTGCACGCAACAAGGTCGTCACACTGGTCACGATGGACATACAAGGTGCTTTCGACACCGTCATGCGCAACAGGCTCGTCCTGCGTCTCCTTGAACAGGGCTGGCCTGACCATCCAGCTAGATGGGTTGAGCCTTTCATGAGGGAAAGATCAGCCTGTGTCAGATATTAAGACACCACCACTCCACTTTCTCCTCTCCAGTGCGGCCTTCCCCAAGGTTCACCTGTGTTGCCAATCCTCTTTCTACTCTACACTGAGCCAATCTACCGATTAGGCAACCCCCAGGGCCGCTTCGGCTATGCAGACGACGCGGACATCCTGTCCGTAGGCGACACGGTCGAGGAAACTTCTACAATGGCATCCAGATCTATCGGTGAGATGGTGCGTTGGGGTGCAGTAAATGGCGTCTCTTTCGAACCAAAGAAGACCGAAGGACTGCCCCGGAAGTACGCCACGGCGATGTCGGGAAACATCCCGAGGCAGCTCTGCGCTGGCTAGGCGTCTGGCTGGACAGCAGACTATCTTTCCGGATTCATGTCGAAAAGTGGGCGGCCAAAGCCAAGGCAGTGGCATATCACCTGCGAGGATTGACCAACACCATACACGGCCCTCTACCGAGTGCTGTGCGAAGTGCCTTCAAGGCTTGCGTCGAGCCGGTTCTACTCCACGGATCCGAGGCGTGGTACCCGGGTAAGACCAGGCCGCGGTGGACACAGCCTATGAAAGATCTGCAATGTAATCAGCATCTCCTACAGAGAATGAGCAAGGCCATGAACCAGGCCATGAGAGCCATACTTCCGGTCCGGAAGACGACGCCCACCGCCATCCTGCGTAGAGAAAGTGGGATACCACCGATTGACCAACTACTCGAAATCAGGCGACTCAGATTCTCCGCACGACTCAAGTCGCTAGACGAGAGCCATCCTCTAGCAAGTCGAACGCACCCACCTCGCCAACATACTTATCACGACCTCATCAAACGAAGATACCAAACACAGACGGAAAACGTCTTCAGGACGCGTCGAAGACGCGCAGACGAGCTACTTGCACCATGCCCGCAGCCGAAGCTCGTACAGCGATGCTTCCAACAAGAAGAAATGGTACCGCTACAGACTGCATCAAAGGAGAAAACAACTGGTGCCTTTCTCTGAGAATTGAAATACATATTCATAGGCGGATAGATTAAAGTGAAGGAATTATGTATTTCTCTTTAAGCAGATCATAACCTTAACATAGCAGATAACATTAATGAAGCAAGAGATTTGAACTGGCATATATTTCACTAGATATACATAAGAAGGTAACCCTAAATATCCTCAATTCCCCTTACTGTCTACCTGTCTAAGTCTATACAATATGCCCCTGTGGACTGACTGAATTGATATGCATGCCATTCTACTGGGCTACCTGCAAAGTCGGAGCATGCATAGTCATTCTAACTGCAGGCGTAGGCCACATTGTACCAGGGATTGGAGGCCCTGCTTGATATGCTGCATCTTGCTGTCGCAGCGTTTGAACTGTCTAGAAAGGCATAGCATCAGGGATCGGTTGAGCTAACCGTTGGTTGACTGCATTGTGAAGCTGGCTGGCATGCCAGTTTCCCTTAACGCTATGTCCCTGGTTCCATGTAGCTATAGTTGCTGGAGCCTTAGCAGGAACAAAGCTGGTGTTGTACGCTGTATGTAGCTGTGCCGGCGTCAGGAGACCTACATTTGTATTGGCTCCCGGGGGAGCGTTCTGGGCTATCTAACTATTTGTGTTGAACACGTTGTGCACTGGCTGCTGTACTCCCAGATTCTCTTGGCCATGAAGAATAAGTTGGGGAATAGGCTGAAAGAAGCCTGCTGCCTCATGCACTCTTTGACCAGTCCCCAAGTGGCCAGGAAGGTTATTTGCAGCAATGGCAGGCTGCAGGGCAAACTGGTTGTTTTGGTTTGAGGGAAACGGGCAGGGCACGGTTTGAGTGTTATCCTTGAAGATCTTGAAGTCGTTATTCTTGTTGTTGTTGGGAGCCATTGTTGAAGGGATAGAGACGTTGTGAGCTAGAAGATTTGTTGGATTGCTTGATATCTTGAAGGAAGACGTTGTATTGAGGAGAGATGAAGAGGAATTTATCTCTTAATTTATATGTTTTCTACCTCACGGCTATGTTGAACGCTTGCTGTACAGATTAAGAGTGACAGAGGACTCATTTCCATAGCATAACTGAAGGAAAACAATAGATATCCTGTATATAGCATCTCCCTTCGTTGATCTGAGTCGAGAAGAAGAGGTTATGCGCTGTTGAGTTGATTATATTGCAGTAACGGTAGAGAAGGCTTCTGTATTTCAGTATCAGTGATCTCTCTGATGTGACGAGGCTCTCTTCTTATCCTTGATATTATGAATAGATGACTGTTCTTGTGTGATTCTGTGCGTTGGAAGGTGACGTTACTTCTGTGTTATTTGGGGTAGATGGAGGCCAGGCAGCGGATTAATGACATAAAATATGAAGTGATGAGCAGTCATGAAGATGAAAAACATCACTGAATAGCTATTTCAATTATAAATGGTGTTGTTGTTGAACAATAGCTGTGCATTTAATCCACAGTCAGACATTCAGCCTTATCCGCACAGCCGGCTGTGCGGGTATGCCCTATTTTAGACCGCTTGTTTGGTGTTTGCAGGGAAGAGCTAAACAGGCTAGGCTGGCCCTAAATGGATAGATCAGCAGGGCAGGGGAGGCAGAGCTAGAGCGCCTTACAAGGCATTCTTCATGTTGAAGTAGTGAAGTTGCAAGTGACTGGTGCTCGTCTTTCCACGTTGCTGACGTCGGTCCGCTGAGCATTCATCTGTGTCCATGCATGGAGATTTATGCCAATACGCTAGGGTCCAATGAGATAACGGACTGGAAGACAAAGGTCGTGCAGCTCTTCGGCTCTTTTGTTCTCAAGTCTCGCGACTTTGGGGCGGCCGTTACAAGCGAGCAGATGACTACAAATCGCGAATTTATTGTATGAAACGAGTTACTGACGCGTTTTACTGCGAGTTCTCTTGATGTTCTCAGATTTTAATCCCCAAAAAATTCATAAGTCCTTGGATAGTGCGCTAGTCCATGGCTGGGCCTGGAATCGAAGCTTGTTGAGCCTACGGATAGGCAGGGTTACACAGCTTGTTCTGAGAAAAAGGGTCCTTTTAGGGACGAAACATCATTGAGATCAGGGGACTGATCGACAAACGAGGGAGGGTCTAAAGTGGAGAAAAAGAAAGAAAAATAAGTGAGGTGAGACCGGAAACCTTTCAAATCTATTCCGCCCGCAAAAGCTGAGACCAAGCCCCCCCTGGCTCTTAGCCCCGAAGGCAGGATCAAAGGTACCGACCCCAAGTCTCACCCTGTCGTGTCGCACTTGCCCTGTCTTGGATCCCGGAATTCGGACTGAGGGGTGGCCACTGCAGACAGGATGATGACTCCACGCTCTTTCATGCTGGCGCAGCGTGAGAGGGAGAGCCACCGGTACGGAATAATTAATGATGGCGGAGGCGCAGCGTGAGGCGTGGTGCAAGGCAGTATTTGGCATTGATCCAACGCCCACTCACCGACATTTGAGGTGAGGCGTACAAGAAGTGCAGTTCTCGGCCAAAAAAAGCCCCAAAAAGCAATTCTAAGACATACTTCAAAACTCACCGACACTTTTTAATTACCGCTGGCATCATTCCCCTTTGAAACTATACAGACGAAAACCAATATTAGAGTCAGGCCTTGCGGTTTGCCACTGCTCCAGCAGTTTCTCAAGTGACTATTGGAGTTTTTGGGATTGCATGGCCAATATGAACCTGTTTTCTAAGAGCAAAGAAGACGAGATTCTGGTAAGAATCCACCGACTCCCAGGATCACTTAATTGAAGTTCATTGACATGTGTGATATCATTATCCCAGGAACAGCAGCTTCAAGACGCAACCCCGCAACGAGGAGGCCTTGTCACATTAAGCGGAGCCACCACATCAGGCGCCGATGCAGTCGAGTAGGTCAGGCATCCTTAGGAAAATGGACACAAAACTAACAAGGGAGTGTGGTCGCTGTCCACGGGCTCGGGGGCCACCTGATGAAGACATGGCGGCACGCAGAGACAAAGGCTTCCTGGCTTGAGGAGTTTATTCCCAAAGATATGAGAATGCCAGGGTTATGACATATGGATATGAATCGCACGTCGCTTTTAGCAAATCAACCGCTGTGGAAGAATTTGCAAAAGATCTGCTTGCGAGGCTGGCGATGGTCCGCCAAGACGAATGGAAGAGGCCCATCAAGAGACCCATCATCTTCATCTGTCACAGTATGGGCGGAATGGTCGTAAAAAAGGTCAATCAGCCAACTGCTAGTGCTTAAGGCACTTCTTGATACGATTTGCTAATACTAAGTAAGGCCATTATTATTGCCCACGAGCAACAACAAACCTATACCGCCATCGCCGATTCAAAACTTGGTATCGTTTTCTTGGCTACACCGCAGCTCGGCCTCGGGACTAACACAAAGCTCCCAACATCTCTCTGCCCAGATGCTGACATTCTGTGGAATATTTCATCCCAATTTGCCCACAGGGCGACAGACATTCCAATCAAAACGTTTTACGAAACTGACTCTTGCCTATCCATGAGCTCGTTGGTACGTGTATCTGCAAGTTACAGGCCCTAAGCGGAATCAATACTTATCACGATTCCTCTATCAGGTTGTGGAAAAGGACTCGGCGGTGTTGTTCTATCCTAACGAAACTGCGTTGCCAATGCTTAACACAAATCATCACACGATTAGCCGATTTTCACATCGTGGTTGCCAGAACTATGCTTTGATGCGTGCGGCACTTCAAGATCTACAATCCAAGGTGATCTTACGAGATAGATGCCCGGGCCCAAGTGATAATGACCCTTTACAAGTTGTAAGTGCACCGACATTTGAGAATGTTCAGATTAAAGCAGTAGCTGACAACGAGAAGATTCAACAGTTCTACAAATCTGACTACATGGGGTACAAAGCCTCGGTCAAGCCGCCAATTCAGGATACTTGTTTGTGGTTTCTACAAGATTCCCAATTTATCGCCTGGCTCGAGAGTCCGTTATCATCTCTTCTCTGGGTATCTGGGGACCCTGGCTGTGGAAAGACAACACTGGCGGCGTTCCTGATCAACCGCATCAATCAGCGCCTATCTCTATGCAGTAACGACTTCATAGTCACTTATTTTTTCTTCGATGCGAACAATCTCGCTGGTCAGGTGGACGGGACGGCGTTACTCTATGCCCTTATTCACCAGCTCTTGCAAGCCAGCCCAGCACTTATTCCACTACTCGAACAGTACCTGGCCCCTGATCATACACAGTCTGCGCTGAATCTCCAGAAACTGTGCGAAATCTTCCGTGCCATCGTCTCCGGCCCCGAGAGGAAGCCTAGTAAGATTGTCTGTGTTGTGGACGCGATAGACGAGTGTGAAGAAGAGTCCATGACTAAGGCTATCGAATTTCTGACCTCGATCGTTTTCGATGACAGGAAAAGTGCAAACAAAGGCGGATGGCTCAAAGTCGCCATTATCAGCCGCTATAACCAACAAATTGACGACATGTTCGGCTCCATGCCTGAACATCATCAAGTCCGACTTGTAGAGCACGCAGCATTCACATCACGAGACATTGAGACTTTTATACGCGCCCGTTGCGTCCAGGTGCAGACGGTAACGCGCTGCTCCGACAATATGCGCTGTGCCATCGAGAAGGCTGATGAGAGGTCCGACAAATACGTTCCTTTGGGTACATATGGTGTTGGACCTGCTTGAGACCGACACAGAAGCCTCACCACAATCTTTCGAGGCAATATTGCGTTCTACGCCTGACAAACTAGATGGGCTGTACAACAGGATCTTGCAACGCACTACGTCGCGCCGTGAGCTGCTGCGTATACTTTCTATTATTGCGGCCTCGCAGCGTCCCCTTACTCTGGACGAGATTGATGTTGCACTCGCAGTCCGACCTGATGACGTTCATATCAGACAGGTCCAGCATCGTTGCCAAAGCCATCCTGATATTGCCCGATATCTATATGATGTCTGTGGACCATTCATTAGAATCTGGAACGGGACGGTGTCGTTTATTCACCAGACAGCCAACGAATTCCTGCTGCGATCGGCAGATTTGAAAGAATCGCCGATTAGTACTGGTATGTACCAGTACAAAGCGTGCTTGAACGTGGTTGAGGTGAACCAGTATCTGGCTGAGATCTGTGTTGTGTATCTTACGCTCGATGATACGGTGAGCGACGGGCCATTATTAGATCGTGTTGCGGCTATGAATCTTTATGGCAGGGGCTCTGATGACAAAAGCTGTCCCATGATTGAAGATATCGAGAGCCTGAACTTCCGAATGAGTGGAAAAGGCTCCGGTCTATTTGACTATGCTGCAAAACATTGGGGCACACACTGCCGTCTGGGCAACGTCACTTCTCCCACCTCTACTGCCAGCTGCCAGAATTTCACCATCTTCACCAAAGCTATAGCCCTCTGCGACACGTCTAAAAGCATTTTCCGTAACTGGTTCCAGCTGTACTGGAACACCATCAGCACGATCCCGGAGTTCCCTGACGGACTCACTCCCCTAATGCTGGCCTCACACATGGGCCTTCCGGATGTCATGCGTAGTCTTCTTTTGGGTGATTCAAAATGGAATAACCAAAGCCCCCCAATCATGACTGCGACAGCCGGACGCTTGGTGGCAAGTCACCTACGGAGCGCTGACTCAGAAGGATGGACAGCGCTTCATTGGGCCGTCTGGAACGGTCACGGAAACCAAATCAATAATGCCGCCATAGAGGTTTTACTACAACAGCTTCAAGATGAAGACCATGGGAACAACCCGCAGGGCAGTGACTGCCATCATAATAACTATGAATGCAACCCAGACCAACAATTCCAGACAACAGAGACATGCACTTCATTTTTAGACATTCAAGACAACAAGGGCCTGACAGCCCTACACTGGGCGGCCGCTGACGACCAGACGAGTGTCGTGCGGCTCCTCCTCGAAGCCGGCGCAGCCGTTGATGTCTTTGATGCTGATGGTATGACCCCACTGCTGCTGGCTTACGAGAACGGTTTCGTTGGCCCAGTCGAAGTACTAGTGGAGTATGACGCAGATATTAATATTCCTTTTTGAGGGTCGTAAGCTACCTGCTATTTCTAGGTCAGGTGCTTTACTGGGGCAAAGAGACGGCCGAGGATTCGAGTATACAAATTTTGAACATGCGATTTACTATCATTCAACGCTCTTAGTTCTATTTGTAAACGTTTAGCTACAAGTCTTACTTGGAAATAGAATAACAAATCTCTACCTGCTGGTCAATTGGCTGAATTGCAGACAGTTGTTTGCTACTTATGAGAAATAAAGGATGCCTTTTGGGAGGGAGCTACGGCGTAAAGAAATAAGTATGGAATGTATCAAGACCCATGACCCTCATCGCTGTATTTCTTGTTCTTCCTAACCAGTGATCTCTTGTAAAATATGAAGCCTACGAACTCATACAACATCCTATCTAAACAGCGAAAACCCGCGTTCTTCCTGATCAAACTCGCCGGTGACCTCGGCAATGTTGAACTGGGAAACCTGGAATGTCGATGAAAGGGACAAAAGACTCATAGGCTTGTTGTCAAACATGATGTTCGAGATCTTATCCGGAATTCGCAGGACGTGCAGAAGAGGGAAGTTCTGAGACTGGTGTTGATCTTTGAGCTGTTTGTATGCTTCATTGAGAGCTCGCTCCTGGCCCTCCTTCTCGCCGATCGCATACACCAAAGCTCCTTGGATTTGCTGTGGGAGTTGGATATTCGGCTGGAGCTGGCTGTGATCAACAGTCTTGGTATTCTTGGCCTCGACAATGTAGGTTGTTCCGCCTTCGCTGTAGACCATGTCCAGCTCTCGGTACTTGTTACCCTGCAAAGAAACAGTGATCATTTGCGAGCTGCCATTCAAACCCTCCCGTTTCTCCAAGTCAGTGAGGGGTCTTGAGATCTGACTGCCATGCATGATCTTATAATCCTGGACGAGCTTATATGCTGTGAATATCTCATGGTACAAGCCTCTGTCAAGCTTGCCGAGTATGCTCATCTATGTCGGCTTCTTCAGGATCTGAGTGGTATAATTGATGCAGGGGCGAAGTGGAGGCAGAGGTATGGTGACCGTAGTCACAGAGATCATTTCCGGGATTCATCTGTATATCAGTACATGCTGACATGTCTCCATCTCGATCCGGCTCATTCGTGCAGGCGTACTCCAGAACCCCCGTTCCTGTTGGCTTGACTGTGCTGAAAGGTATGACAAGGCATCTGGTGCGCTTGGTTACTAGTTTTAGGTCGCCGAACAGGGTCCAGTACCCCAGAAGCTGTTCAAGCGGTTTAGCGCGTGAAAGAGCTAAGTTGAATGAAGGGTTGATCCTTTTCTATGGATGACGGCGGCCTATAAGGTTAAGCTTTAGGCTGCGAATACAGATAATGAATGACAACACGATATTTTTTTTTCCCGATATAAGCTTTTACCCAGAAGCTTTCACGATGACCAATAAATCTTGCTGCAAGCCCTAGGGCATTGCAAAGGGAAGAGACCAAGAGGGTATAAAAGGGATATAACCTCGAGTTTGCATCTCTGCACACACACCACAACACACCAAAACACACCAAAACACAACTCCACAAAAAACATGTCAGCTACTCCAGCAAGCCGAACTGTTGTCTGCGACGACTCGACGAGCCAGGCGGCTCAAGAATACATGCACCATTTCCCCATCACCCTCAACACCCTCACCAGCCGCGCCAGGGGGCATCTCAAGTCCCAAGGAAAACAGCTTGAGGATGTCATCAAGTCTCTGGATAAGGACCACCTTAACCAAGATATCAACGGCATCCACTGCGCCGAGGTTGCCCTTTTTGCTTGCAATGTATTCAGGGCAACTCCTCTTCCTCGATGGGTGCAGAGGGTCTTCTACTGAATGATGGTACCTCCTGTTTCTCTTCAGCACCCTCAGTTATGAGTCCATAGGCTTGGGAGTCAAGTGAGAAGATCCAGTTGAGACGGGGGTGGCCCCATCGCCATGTTCATTCTCATTCCTGTCGGCAGCCTCGCGCTTGAGGACCTGCTCAACAGATTGAGCATTAGAGTCTTGCTCGCTAGTGTCCTTAAGGTCGACGACATGGTTGCCAGCAGGGAGATCAGGCAACTCAACAGAAACAGAACGCTCCATGAGATAGTTGCCGTGAAAGCGTACAATGTAGTCCTCCCAAAATGTGGATGTCCTCGAAGTCAGGCAAAGACGGAAGTGGTACTGTCCATGGAGACCTTTAAAATACCGACCATCAAGCCGCGGAAGAACGAGAATGAGAGGAGAATCATTAGTCGACTTGATGTGGAACTTCTCATGATAAGCCGCCTTCCATGGGACATCAACACCAATCTAGCTCTAGCAGCAGCGCCAGCCGTGATCACATAATAGTCGAATACGGTCAGAATGAGAGTATTTCCGAATGACATTCTCGTAAGAAATGGATAGAGTCGCTACCAAACTTGTGATCTATTTCCTCCTGCACTTCGGTAGTCCACTATTTGGATGCATCATTCCAAGTTCCCTCCCAGATACCTGTGGATCTTGCCCCAAGGGTTGCGAAGGTGAACCAAGTGCTGGCGATACTATGCAGAAGATCTCCCTGCACGGAGGGAGAATCCCACAAGGGGGACTTGAGATAGAGTTTATCGTTGGTGATGGAGTAGGTGTTGGCGAACGTTGGGCCAGCCATGATGCACCCACCTCTCAGACTCAGAGTCGCCGGGCAAAGGGACAACCTGGGACGGTTCATCATAGTTAATTGTACCCAAGAACATCTGCAAGTGTCTCAAAGGTCGCCTTCGAGGTTGTAACTTATCCTTGTGAAGTCTCTCGGCCTTTGGTGTTGTCAGAATATGCTTCTATAAAAGGAGCGTCAGGACGTATAGATCTGTAAAATGACTACTTGGTAGTCACCGTCTGTACGGTCGTTTGTGACCTCGTTAGAAAACCATAAATTGTGTCAAAAAGTCTCGTCTTCGTGGCGATATCTATCGCAGAATCCTTTTCTCGATTGGGCACTTTCTTCGCTGAGAAGCGGGCGTCGAAGTGCGAGCTTGTGTTGTATCCCTTCCTTGAGAGGCCAGCGACCGATTGTCCTTCTGAGCAGCACAATCGCTCCCGGTCAATTATATTCTTTCATGAGATAGAAAGTAATCCCTGGCAAGTATTTTGATATGGATTTTGTCCTGATAGGATCAGATTCGGGGCCTGCCGGAAGGTAGTTTGTCTTTAGCTGATTACCTTATTGTCGTCGACCGCGTCGATTGATCCAGTAGATCGCATGACGAGCCAGCCCCTCTTTGTCTGCGATTTCCCGAGTCCAAACTCCTGATTAATACGTCGTCATAAACCTCGTTATCGTTCAAGGAGAATGATATACATTCCACCTTATCTGTTGAAATAACGCGATGAAGTTGCGGTGTTGATGTTGTTTTGTGACGTGTGGAGGGACCGGAAATGTGTCAGAATTTTGGACCGGGACCGAGTAAAAGCCGTTTTCCTGGCGATATGTTGTTCGTGGCATTGATATTTGCCATGCTAGCTTTAGGCGCGCAATTTGTCACATCAACAACACCTTCCCAAAAGCGAAGACTCACAGCAGTAGGGCTTAAAATTCCCATGGGTACCCACGGGAATTTTAAGCCCTACACAGCAGAGTTCTATGCTTCGGCCAGCAGCCAGTCTCTGCGTATTAGTTCGTATCTCAGTAGTGCATCATTAGGGTCAATCCAGGCCATGGTATTATTGGTCCACTTCCTCGTCAACAACAACCACGTTTCGGAAGCTTGGGAGTTTTCAGGTATTTTGATACGGCAAGCTCAGGCTATGGGTCTACATAGAGACTCAACTATCGGTATGTGCCTGTTGCCTGCTGGTACCTCTTCTTTTACTGATCTTGGTACCTTAGTAACTACGGGTGCCAACCTGTTCGAGAAGCAGCAGCGACGTAAGATCTGGGCACAATGCCTGCCACCCGAGGAAGAGGCCAGCCGACCTGGTTGTCTGTCAACGGAAAGAGTTGTAACCTAAGTTGTCTACTCTCAATGTTTCAATTGCGTATCTAACTCGGAGTATTACGATGTCCTCTGACTGCGGAATACACTGAAAGTTCTGCCTGGACGTAACTAACTCATATCAAAGCTCAAGATGTCCCCCTTATAAACGAATCCTAACCCGCAGCTATCCGTAATGGATACTTCTCGTCACAATGACACGTCAAAAGGAGGCCCAAGATTTTGGCCTGCGTAAAAGTAATGACGAACTTTCTGCTGTAGCCACCAATGCATCTCAGGATACTCAATCTGCCGTAAACCTCGTGATCATCGAGAGTGAAGAATACCCCTGGAGGTTCTGATAGACGTTCTACCAACCATTTAGTCAAACATATCGGGCATCTGAGCTGAGTGGAGATCGTCTTCTGTGAACGCAAAGTTCTCGATGGAAACCTGATGTGCCACGATATTCTCCATTGCAGTAATGGAATTTGGGCCCATACAATGCCAATTTCTTCCATCATCAGGATGATGCAGACTTGCTGGGAGATTTGTAAACGGGCACCCAACCTGCTAATTCTGGTAACCTGGGAGCATACCGTTGTTGAAGATGCTATTCGATGTGTCGAGACTGGCTGAATAAGGCCAGTCTTGCATTGGATCATAAGGCTTGTTATTGTTCTTGATATTGCTCAGCCCTGGAGGCTTGCAGTCATGCTCCAATCTTCTCGCCTCTCCTAGTTTTCTTGCAGTATCTCCAATGCTCTCAGATCTTTCAGTAGGGTTGCGTTTGGCAGGCTTCTTCTCCTTTTGTTCAAAGCAATCTTCGACTTTCGCAAGGATGTCGGAGAGCAGTGGACGCAGTTCATCACCGCAAGGGACATCTTGCGTTTCCCTCAAACTCGAGATGAAACTCTGCTCTTCATTCCTCCATATGCCACGGATGACTCCTGTTATCTATTTGAAAACACCATCTTGATAGGGATTCAGTGAACTTCTATCAACGCGGTCCTTGAGTACTTGTTGCACAGCGAGTGAAACGCCATCATTGTTGCTGCACTCAGTCATCAGATAAGACTATTCTAGTACATGCTCCTCATATGTCTTGGACGAGGAGAAGCCCTTGAAGCATCTGGTGCACGAGTAACTGGATGTATGCCGCCTTTTCAAATGTTGCTTGACATCTGATATTCGAATCATCTTCAGTTGATACAATCAAGATGGCGTTCGGGGTCCTTTCTGTAGTAGGGACATGCAAAAGTCTCAAGCCTCTTATTGGTGTCGGTTGCCATGGTGGTACGACTCCTTTATGAGGCGCCTTGGTGTCGTCGGCCCTTCTCTTCGAATTCGAAGTCTTGTCTGTGACCTTGTCATCTGGAACGGCTAAATCTCTTTGATGTCCTTCCTCGCAAAGTCGCTCTTGACTCTTGCCTTTTGGGAGCAAGGTCGGATTTGATTTCACCGTCCCTATATCCTACGAATACTTCTCTTTTAGGGATGAAGCTGTTCTTTGTTGAAGACATTCTCTATCGCGGAGTAGTTCTACACCTGCCATTTCCCCGTGGATTTCTCCGGGAGGAGACAACCCAGAGGCCAGATATCGTGTATCGCAAACTTCTGTCCTATCATTGTGATATGCAGTAAATGGCCAGCTTTCCTGAATGTGTAGACGAGCGGCATTTGTCATACATCGAGCCTGGCAATCGTTTTTTTGGTGGATCATGGGCTTGTACATGATGGCCGTGCGGGTCTTTGACATCAATAGCACTGTTGGTTTGACCCACGAGGCGACGAAATTGTGTTGGCCAGTCTCCTTATCCTTCGCTGCACGGGCGGTAGCATGGTTACCATGGAGGGACTCGTTTGAATGCCCTACGAATACCCTCGGCTTTGAAGCACCGCTTTGACCAATTTTCATTGTGCGACCTTCCAAACCCTCAACTGATGTCACAATCGGGTATCCGTACTGAGGAACGGATGAAGGCTAGATTATATTGTTAGGCCATAAACCTTGCCAATTCGTAGTACAACTTCAAGTCTCTTGAGGTCCTGAAAATTGCTTAGTGGCCTGTTTCATGCAGGTCTAAGGGTGGAGGAAGTACACATAATAAGGCGACGGGGGACCGTCTCCTAGACATGGCCAATTTGTTACGAGCGCGGTAGGGGTGTGAAAGCATGCGCAAAGTGCAGACACTCGAGGCAGATTAGTGAGACGGGCGATTATTCCATCGGTGGGCAATTGAATGGGCAGTCGTTATGCTGCCTTAACTGTGTCTTGATAGCCGATGCTTGCATCTTGCGCCTCACTCGCTCATGCTATTGTATCTCAAATAATAATAATATTATAGCCTCAACACGTATGGTTGATATTCTGTGAGTATCTAATTCAGGGTTTTGAGTCGCTTATGCTAAAAACGCATGCCTCAAAATGACAAAAGTTGGTACATTTTTAATCTCCTTCAAATATCCATGGCACCGGATATCCGCTTTGGTCTCCCTTAAAGCTTTTGTCCTATCGCGTGATGTTGGGTCGTGAAGCTGTGCAAAGGCGCTAGTTTGGTAAGCAGCCTGCCTTGGAGGTCAAGCCCTTCATCCGACAGCCACTCCTGGATACGCTCATCGTATCCTTGGCGCTCAGTCGGTTGATTCGAATCGCTACATTTGCGGTTGAGTTAGCGAACAGGGCTTGGTATAATGGATACTTGAGACAAACCTCGTTGAGGATGTGATCGAGGAGGGCATGCTGACCCAGGCAGTGACTTTATGACGAGTTCGCGGCGAAATGTTATGGTTTGATTCGAAAGCTCTGTCAAACGTATAAATAGCTAGTATTTTCGGTCCCAAGCGCCATCCTCCGCAACGGCGGATACCATGACATGATACTATACACAACCGCGTGTTCGAACTTTTGAACAATTCTTCACAATGCCTAGTCATAGCATAGCCAGCAGGACTCGGCTGGATAGCTCCGAATCTGACGGCGAGTGAGAGTTGATGTCGTTTCTCGCAACAGCAATAATGGGATTCTGCGTTGAATGAGAGTCTCGGACAGAGATTCTACTGGAGTAAATCTTCCACATTTGCGTACAGAGACCACGAAAATGTGAGGAAGCCTCTGCGATGAATGTGATTTACGATTGAGATTGATCCCCCGCAGCAACGAGACAAAAGAGATGATCTCACCCCTCCACATCCGCGTAGAACAAGACGCACCTGCGAATGACATGATGGATGGAGGAGAGAGCACGTTTTGACCGCCTGGTGTTTGTAGTTGTAGTCCACCTTCTTGGTCCCCCGAAGCCGAAGAAGAAGGTTATCGGTGAGACGAATAACGGGGCGCGTCACAATGCTATTCCTCTTTCGGTAATAACAAGCTTTCAAGACAGCTTCTTGCAAGCATTTTCGCAAGGTAGAAGAGTAATATGCCTAATAGACTAATTCGCAAGGCTACTGTATTTCCGTGCTTGTGGGAGCCTTCTTGGATAACTGCGCGTATGTGTAGTAGAGAGCCTACTTCGCGATGGAACGACAACAGAGCCTCAAAATACATACACCGTTGTGTAAGAGGCAGACAACCATCATCTAGGTAGCAAATAGGTTCGACATTCGTCCGTTCAAGCGCGGTGGTCCATGTAGCTGGGGGCGCTATAGAGCTCTAGCACAAACTCAGTGGCCGAAGCAATCCACTATTTTAAGAGGACAGTACCGCAATAAGTTAGACTTTACGCTTGTTTCAAGACTTTCTGTAGTCAAACTTTAAGTGGCCCATCCAGGCTTGGAAGATCGGAAGTACGAAACCAAGGCTGACCTTCCGAGCCTTCTCACTACGTACCTTCATGCATGCCCTTTGGTGCAGTGGTCAGGCACCTAGGCAAGCCCTGCGGCAACGCAGAAGGCAGCGGGTTCGAAACCCGTAAAGGGCACAATTTGACCCTTTCGTTGAGCAGGCTCCGAAAGTAGCCTAGCGCGCCGACTGAGACCAAGGCAAAATTAGCGTGTTGCCGCGCTGTAGCAACTGTGCAGCCGGGGGTTATAGGGGGTTCTGTTGGCGTCAGCCAATCAGAGGGCTAATTATAGTGGGTTAGGGGTGTAAGGAAGAGCTGTGATTGGTCCAGATCAAAGAAAGCCCGATTTTCCCTGCCCATTGAGGTTAAACGGCGACTGAATGTGTGTATAATAGAAATTGGGTCAGATCAAATTGGTACGGGGTGGTAACCCTAGATTAGGCTCTGGTAGCTAAATAAGACTCCATCCACACGTACCTTCATGCATGACGCACCTCGCATCGTCTCTGCGTGGCAGATCCCTGTCCAGCTCAACACTGACATCTCGCTTTCCCTTTTGAGATGCCCTAGCGGATTTAAGAGGAACTTTCATCCAGATCAAGCACTGCATCATCATCCGCAGCAAACTACTATTGGCCCTACTTAAGTCCCGTTTTTAAAGAAGAATTTTCATTCTGAAATACCACAATACAAGTATCTTTTGTGAACTCGAAAAAGAAAAAGCAAAGACTCACTGTTATTGCTTTGTTAAGATGAATTGTCTTCAGAAGCTCTATACTGTAATGAGGTCGTGGGGCATATTACAAAGCCAGCCCACCAGAATCACCACCAATGCCAAGGCCTAGTCAGAACTCTTAGCTTCAATCACCTGGCTTGAGAAGGTCTTTTCTTATGGGAACAGGCTGGCTGCGGTTAGGCGGTCTTCTTCTGGGTGTGAGGCCGGCGAGAAACAAAATATGTGGTACGCTGACTGGACAATACAGGTATCCCATTCCATCTCGAGCCACCCGCTCCCTCGTAGATGGATGTCTCGGACTAGCGCTATAGGCTGAGGGTATCCTTATGCAAAACTTCCATTTGGTGGAACAACCGTGCGATCTTCGATCATTACCATCGTTCCATGATCAACCCCTACTGACATGTCAGCGAAAGGAAGATAAAAAATTCGGTCTACCTTCAGCTCTTGGTGAGAGTCCCTTACTCGAGTCATGTATATTCTTTGACTGTCAACCTGTTTGTTCCATTCGCCCGGCCGAGGAGATGGCACTACCCCACGAGGCTAGACGAAAGTTGACGATCGGTTTCGAGACAGCCCCAATCCAAGGAACGAGATGCATGGCGGTTGTAACGGTCCAACAGCGACAAGCGGTTGGCTCGGCGGTTGACGACATGAGATGGCGTTATACTTTCAAGCCATTTCACTAGCCATTGGCCAGATACTTTTTTTGTGGCCGCAAATGTCACAATGTTTTTCGGACTTCATCGTCCGAGGAGACTTTGAGGGTCATGAGACCGTAGAACGCTGCCTTTTGGCTACATCTCATCTGAAATCCCGGAGTTGGCCCCTATCCTTGGGACACACTAGCTAAAGTATCCATGATGCAAGAACACCAATGCATGAGGCAGCTTTACATCACTATCACAGTGATGTTGTATCGTCTAGATCTACAAGGCTTACTTGTCCGGAACATTGGCTGAACTTGAAGTCCATCAGTCGCCAGCTCCTATCACACAACCGCTGTAAATTTGACATCACCATACTGCAGGAGCCACTGCATCATAAATCCTCACACCCCTCCCCCTTCTTACTAGTATCACTAGTGAAGTGATAACAGAAAGCAAGTTGCACCTTAGTTTCTATAACGACAGAGCTTCATCTTAGAGGTTCTCATGATCGGGGCGAGGGAAGCTCGATATGTGTTCTCGGTTAGAAAGTGGTACGGAACTGAATATCGACATGAGAAGATCCTCAAAGATCTTATGGAGGAGTGCAAGAAAGCCTTTGCAGTATCTCCCAAAGATCGAATGCCTGCCCCTTACCTGCCTCACAGAAACCAGTTTATCCCCAACAAGCTCGAGGTCGAGAAGAAGGAGGTGGCTGAACCGGCACTGAACCCCTGGGTTCTTCGCAATGATGACATTACCAGGACATGGTGCAGGAAGGATGAGAGAGGAGTGTATAGCGTGCCTCCATATTCTTGTATGCATATCATTCGCTGCCGATGCGCTGGGGTCCTACGATGCCAAGAGAAAGCCGCAGCGATCGTGTAATGTGTCGACTAAGCCCAGTGAAGGCCGAAAAAATCCTCCGTAGTAAGACTGGGGACCCCCCTGGCTATCGGCCGGTATCCAGATTTTCTTACCAAACGTTTGGTACCACGGCTTGTCACTCAGCAGCCTGGAGTCGACATACAATGATAATTTGATCTTGGATTCTGCTCCGACTTAGATCGAGGGTCAAAGTTGCCGGCTGCAGGATAGGCCACATGGGCCTTGGGTAAACTCCGTGATTTCAGATTGGCCAGGGCCATATCGGTTGCTTTGAGAGCATACATATTGCCGTGCACCTACACTTTGGTGAAATTCTAGCCAAGCATCTCCTTCTAGAACAGCCTGATACCTTCCAATATGACACTTGGAAGCTCTGCTGCGAGCTTCTCTGCTATAGTTCAATTCTCTGACCTGATGAGCACCGAGTACTTCTGGGGGTCACTATTGGGTCAAGACACATCCCTTGACACCGTTGCCTACTATACCGACCCGTTTTATGCAGAATGCCGAGCGTATGGTCGAATACGCGAGGCTATAGACATAAATCTCCTCCAATCAGATGTGGCTATTGCCAGTCACGGATTCTTCTTCCTTGAAACGAAAGACCAGGAAGCTTTACAGAGTCGCAATATCGATCTCGGACTAAATTCGATCACCATCAATTATCAAAGGTCTACGATCGGAGGTCTGAGAACCAGAGCTATCGTTAAAGATGTTGTGTCTTCAAAAAGTGGCAACACCTCGACGAACATGAGCAAGATTCTAGGTAAGGTCGTTTCAATGAACAAAGCGGGGATATATCGCATGGACATACGTATCGATAACTTTCGTGATGGTCGACTAATAGACTTTGGATCTCGTTGGACAGAGTCTCATGCTCTTCTGGACTCTTTGAGCTATGAAGCTGCTATGGGATAAAAGCTAGCGGGTCGGGTCATGTTTGATCAGACGATTCAAGATGAAGAGCTAAAGAACAGTGGGAAGGTCAAAGCGATCCATCCTATGCTGCTGAGATCACAATTCCAATGACATCCAAAGAATATCAAAGGATACATCTTCACTTGTTGAACCTAGTCGAGATCGCTCCTTGACCTCTCCTAATGGATGAGGTTTGATAGGAACTTAAGGAATGCTGGGAATGGTGTTTTTCTCAAGCATGGAAACAAGCCGTTTATTGGAGGATTTACCGCGAACCAAAACTCCAAGCCATACTGTTAGAATGTTCTCAGCCACCAGTTGTAAGTAGGCTCCCTTTACATTTCAAATTCAACTCGTCTGACCTGCAGTAGCCTGCTCGTTTGTGCTTTCCTCATGCCTGCCACTAACCTACTGTCAGAATTGTCTTATCATGGAGCCGGTGTGACTGACCGCTTGTAGTGTCTTTCCAGTAGGCCCTTGCGATGGAAACGCTTTTGACATACTGGACATTGGAACTGAGGCTCTTGGTGTGAAGTCTGGTGCCGCCTACTAACTGGTGAGGGTAGACTAGGTGGTGCAGTATGGAATCCAGAGCACGACAAGATACCTTCATAACAAGAAGGGTGGTTTGCAGTAAAATATCGGCTTCTTGGCAGACCTGTATCAAATAACTCAGAAGTACAGATGACGCCAGGCGGCAGATAGATAACTTTCTCCAAGGACCAGACCCAAAAGACCTGGGCCAAAGCGAACATTACCTTGTCCATACATACGGCGCATCTCTGGGGCAAGCCTGGGCTGCACATGCCCCAGCAACAACCGCTCAACAGCCGCCGCAATCGCCAAAACCCCTCCCATCCTCATGATGGCCGGCGCTAAGAAGCCGAGAGTAGACGGTATGTTCCATCTTTCCTTTGACTACTGGTCCATGATATCTATGTGATGGCGTTGCTGACCTGTCTACCTTTCCTCAGCTGCCGACATCAGCGCGACCATACCCTCCAAGCCGACACCCGACCGCCGCAGGCAGATATTTCTCGTCCGTGATAAGCAAGGCCGAGAAGGCTACATCTCGCAGGCCGATTTGCAAAAGACTCAATATCTGAATACTGCGACCGCTTCGCTAAAGCCGAGGAGCCAGATGGGGTTGTCGCAGGAACCCGATCAGATGAAGACCACATGCTAAGACCCCGGAACCACTGGTCCTCAGGGGGGGTCATGACGGAATGTCTTGTTCAGTGGCAAAGACATCACGCCTCAGATTTCACTTAGTAACCCGTCCGCGCGGCTAACGACAGCTCACGACAGCCAAGCCAGAGGTGACAGTCCTCTTGCTCGTTTCTGTTTATCTTAGTTGGTGAGGCCGCTATGGTGAGATGCAGGTGCCTTGGTTGCAGTAAAACAAGAAGACGTTGCATTAGAGGAGATGCCAGACGTCCCTCTTAGCGATGATATGAGCGCCGAGCTCCTTAAGGTATGAGAAGAAGCCGCTGCAGGAGACGATCTTCATGACGTCGATGACGTCCATTGTTTCGATCCACCACGAGCGCTATATGACCCAGGGCGCCTGGCAGGGCACCGAGACGTGAAGACTGTGACAGTGCATGATGTCGTCCTCTTATACTGACAATTAAACACCATATATTCTCACCAGCTTGGGACTCACAGCCCTTGGCGTCGTTCTCATATTGGGATTCATAGACGACGCTCGATGGATTTGCAAATAAGACACCTTCAGTAAAGAAACTTGGACCTCCAACGAGAACTCAAGAGCACCCTCAGATACCGACCTCAGATGAGGACTTGGAAGGACTATACACCCTGATGAAGGCCTGGTACTCAATGAGACTCCAAGGTTTGATGGGAGAGTGCTGAGGCCTCTCGACATGGCGGATAAGAAGAAACAAACAACACAGTTTAGTGTAACTACAGTCATTTAAGATCAAAGCCAACATAAAGACTTATCATTAAAGAGAGTGCGGTTTGAATAATGGTAAAGAACCATCCCCGCCTTAAGACATACAGCACTACACTATGTACAGCCACTTCCCTATAATGAGGTATAGTAAGTAGGAATTTATGTTTTAGAACTAATTAATATAATACATAAGGTAGGTAGTGAGTATGGGTTTGATATGGTGTGTAAGGTAAGCTAGGCAGGTAGGCTTCCTTTCAGGCTACTGATTTACATAATTCCCGGTGCTCTTGCCTTAATCTTCCTTAGCTGCTTTTACTGCCTCTTGTGGTATCCATGACGGACAGGGGCTCCTTCCTCGTGACGTCAGCAGGTTAATCAGGGCAGGCAGCTTCCTTGTATGACTTCCAACCAAAGGTCTCTCATCTCCCATCATCCATCATCCATCTCATCGACAGTCATCAACAGGTCTGAAATCAACAGGGAGGTCCACCACAAAGAGTCTCCAGAATCAGTGGACCTCTCCAACAACAGAAGGTTAAGCCATCCAAGATGCCGGCAACCGATGGCACCAGTTCCAAGTATGTCTTCCGCTTAAAACGCCGACCTTAGCTGACGATCACACTACCATCAGGTCGAGTAAATACCGTTACAGTAACTCAACCTAGCGAGCCCAGTTCTGCTGCTGGGCATCGACTTTAGCACCGCAGGGTTGAAGATAAGTTGAAGGGGGAGGGCACAATCCAGGCACTTGTAGCAGCCGCATATGAAGCAGCAATTAATATATGTCATTAAAAAGCCCGGGAAAGACTTGATCCATAAGGGCGCATTGTCTCTTAGTTCTGTCTGCCGGAATAAGCTCTCAGCCACAAGTCTCAACTCATTCAATAACTACTCTCAGTCTCAGGGTCCGTGGGGCAAGGCTGAGGCGACGCATTTAGCGCATCGAAGTTGACAATGCTCAATCATCCAACACTGATGCCAATTCAAAACTCGACAATGAACAAAGGCAGGCTTTGATTGCACTTCACCGGACCCTCCTCCATGAGCATTATGATTTCTTTCTTGCAAGCCAACACCCCTCTGCCAGTCCTGCTTTGCGAGGGTTAGCATCCAAGTATGCAATGCCAGCTCCCATGTGCCGACACGGCATTCACTCGTTTCTTGAACTTCTCAGACATCGTCTGCCTGCCTCTCTAGAGCACATGCTTACCTTTCTGTACTTGGCTTACAGTGTGATGGCCTTGCTATACGAAACCGTGCCTGCTTTTGAGGATACGTGGTCGAGTGTCTCGGAGATCTTGGTAGATATCGCATGGCGATTGAGGACGATGATGATGAGTGGAGGCAGGTCTCTGTCCTCGGGGATACGGTGCTGAGGTGGCTTGCTCGTTGGCCGTTTGCCGTTCTTGGTATGACGACGGAAGTGCAAATGGTGGTCAACGTCGTCTTTTATATAGGTAGATGGTAATGATCATGGCGTTGGCGTTGGCGTTGGCGTTGGCGTGACTGCGCTCTCGAACCCTCACGTCCTGTCTGGCGATGAGCGAATTGGCATGGCATCCGTGATCGATGAATGAGGGATGAAGGGCGAATGCAGCGAAATTGGCTGGAATGACTTCCCGACTAGGCTCATGACTACTGGTCTGTCTGATCTGATCTGTAGATCTGACACAGAGGTGGGTATGGGTTGCTAGCATCACACTGGATGCTGGGGTTGAATGTCCGGATGTCGATCTCGTGCTGTGTTGGGCGCTTGGGGAAATCGGTGTCGAAGGGGCAGTTTCGGAAACTGGTGGCATCGATCTCGTTTTCTGGACCACCTCGACTGCTGTACATGACTGTCCCAGACTCCACCACCGACTGGCATCACAGGTCTGGAGTCGTCGGCCGCATCATCCAGCAGCTTGGTGAAGGCTGCTAGAGCCCCAGGTCCCAACAGTTGCGTGGCCTCGGGGCTTGGTAGTGGCAAAGTCGACCCGGGCGCTGGACCCTGATCCCGTGGAGGATTCTGGCATCATAAACTGGCTGAGTTCGTTAGCATCTGTGAATACACGTATGCGATGTGCCGGTTGTCCGGGCTATCCTTTTGAACGTCTTGAAAGACGTCTTGTGAATGACTTCCTTGTCGTCTTGCCTTCGATCGAGCCTGATGCGGTCTTTGATCTCCTCCAACGGGCATTCAAGGCAGTCGAATATCCCTTGGTTCTTGAACTCGGGGTTCTGGTAGTGTGTTAGTCTGTGCAGCCCTAGCGCTGCTCTCCAGAGTCCTCGGTGTCACTGCATTCCGCCTGCTGATACTAGCGCGTCCTGATCATGCATATATGGTATAAGGCTGGATCTCGGCAGCTTCCGTGGGACGCTGGGAGGGGTTTGGTGTCGGATTTGGTTGCCATGCTGAAGACGCCGATGCAGTGGGACTATCGGCAAGATAAGAGCCAAAGTCGGAAGAAAGAGGAAATGTGCGCTTGATCGGTGGCGCGCGGTTGTGATTGACTATCGGCCCACGTGTCCCAGCCCTGTTCAACGTGATCCCGACTCTTAGCTTCCACCTCTTCGCCATCCTTCTTTGTTGTTATCTTCGGGTTCAACAGCGATCTCGTCCTCGGTCTCGTCCACGGTATCGTTCTCCTCCGCGTTCCATCCAGCCTCCTCCTCGTCCAGCCCCACGCTCTTCTAGACTACAACCCGAGCGACTATTTATCGGTCTTACTGATCTCACAAAATTTGAGTTCTTCGGGGATGGCCGGATTGTGCTCGATAAGGTATTGCAGGAGTTCCTCGTGGTGACGGTAACAGAGTCCTGAAGGGGGCTGAAAGGGGCCTGTACTCTAGCTCGGACTGTTGTATGGCTCGGCGACGTGCAGTTGAATGCGGTTGGTCTTGCGTACTTTTTGTCAGTAGAGGATCTTCTTGGGAATGGAGGCAGCTGCAGTGGTACAGTTGGGTTAGTCAAACCGTCGGTCAAGGGAGCAGGACAAGACCAGAAGGGGAACGTGTACTTACAGTCGCTGTAGGCGTTGCTACTGGGGGCTAGCTGGTGATGATGTTGAAACTGGAAGGGCAAGAGGAAGATGCCTTGAATCGAGTTGAGTCTTGTTGTGATGCGAGTGGGGGCTTACGGGCCAGAGAGGACTTCGAGGCCAATGGCGCCAGTATCAGCAACTTGCTTGGTACGTAGGATTTGCGTTGATTGTAGAATGAGTATCTAGGCTGGCTATGTGATAAAGGCGCGTTGGTTTCTTGTTTGGGATCAGTGGGTGGTCCATGTTGCGATAATGGCCGAAGCGCCAACTACGTGCGAGTTCTTCCTCTGCTGCAGTTGTCGCTGACGACGACCGATTAAGTCCATAGCATAATGTATCAGCCGTAATCAAGCTTCATCATTTACCTCAATGCCGGCTTTGCGAATTGCTTCCTCTGCAAACGTGGCTCTTTATCGGTTTCAACTGTAACGCAACCAGCATCGCGTCACCAACATTCCCTTTGATCGTTAAGAACGGCTCGAAAGCCATGTCAGATAAGAGAAGCCACTAACAGGCGCCACTCCCAGTGGATATTGGCTACGCCCTCCACGTCGCCGGCATTGAGCAGGCCGAACATACCAACAAAGGAGTTGTACACAGCCTTGTCCCTTGTAGCGTTCGGAGAACATTCTCGCTAGATCAGCGACCATTCCCCAAGGAATTGGCAATCCTAAAGCGTTTGTTGCAATGTGTAGACCTTTGGTCATGTTTGTGATCCCTCTGACGAAAGGTGACGTCCGAGTCGATGATTTCGTTGTTCAACCGCTGGCGGACTCTGATTCTTGTACAACGCCATGCCCACGTCAGGAACTACCGGAGCCCTCGACAGGGAAGATCTGTATGCGTTGAGGAAGACAACAAGGGCGATGAAACTCTGTGCTGGTGGGCGAGCACTGGGTCAGATGCGCTGACGGTTCTGAGCATGGACTTGAACAGTCGTCACAGTCTGCGGCTGGAGAGCACTGCCCATTGACGTCTAAAAGGGCAGATAAGTCATCCTGAAACAGTACCTAGACGTTTCATTACCGCAAGGAATGGACCGGTGACCGTACTGACGTTTCGCGGCACGTTCCGTTGTTGTTGGCTTCACGACCTTGCCTAGAAACCGCTAGAGATCAGCTCAACTGTGGGATGCCCTTTCTCGATACCAATTTGCTGCCCTGGCCGAGGAGACACTTACCGCCATGAAGTCTCCGTCAGCCACCGACTCACAGCCCGCCCAACTGTCTCAATAGTGGTCCTCCACTGCCAAGTCGTTGGTGGTCTCCAACATTTCTTCCAGCTCGGTGTGACGGCTATTTGGGAGGCGTGGTCTCGACGGGAAAGTGAACGGCTTGTCTTGCCTCCTAGGAGTTATTTATGCGTATCGCCACGCTCACGAGAAGAGTTCGTCTCATGGAGAAGTTCCGTCTTGGAAGGGGGAAAGTCGCTGGGGGAGTCGCTGCGAGGTCTATGGAGGAAATTCGTCTGATGATGTTGCGATCGGTCAGTTGGGCAAACGATCGCGGGCAGGATCGTGGCAAAAGGAAACGAGACGATAAAGGTTCGATCGAGATGGACGCGGACTCGGTTTCAATGGCTTCCGAACACTCTCAAGCTAATCAGCTCCCATCGCCTCGTCCAGGATCGGCATTGTCGTCGTCGTTGAAAGCTATTCCTGCACAAGCCGAGAACGTCAGCGGTCGGTCCCTCCACACGCGTCGCTCCAGATAACATGCGCAAGCTGCATCAGGAGATCGGGATAGACACCTACTAGATAAATCACTATGAAATGTCGCTGCGGATGGCCGCCGTTGTTGTTGTTGCTTGCAGAGAGGCATGGTACAGATTTGACAAGACAGGTTGGACCCGCAAACGGGCCACGTGATTGTCAATTTAGCGATCACAACGGCATGACTTTTGTTACCGTCAAATTTAATGCTGCTATTGTCATACCTCAGAGTAGTCAAATCAGCACCAAAAGAGGATAATCGTCGAATTTCAAACTGTAATGGGTAGATATAGATTTCCACGAACCAAATGACATTATTGGTCTGAGCATAATTATATATACATCAAAATGCTCATTAGGTCAAGAGAAACGCAATTGTACTAGTCTTATTTTAATGCAACGTCATTTGGTGATACCTTATCGTTGTAAAGTTATCTCAATTTCCATGATTGTACTGACTTAGGTACCTATCTGAGAATGTGTCCACACAATACCAGCATTTAAGACAAATGATATGAGATCAGCGGGAGGAAGTGACATGTTACGTGCGTACATCACCCCGCATACAGCCTTGATCGGGGACGGGAATATGTAGGGTCCTAGGTTGAGTCCGGTTGCTGCTCGAACAGCAGTAGCATCCTCTGGCATCCCTGAGAGCGCCTGTGGAAATGGAAGGCATGGTTCCAGGCATCTCCATCATGACCGTGAGCGGACAGCTTGGAGAAGATCCCGACAGCAGCGAATGTGCTCGTCAGTACTGGCCTTTAGTCCCGCGGCTATGGCCACTGTGGCTGTGATGGCCGCCGGCGAAGAAGTGGTCTCACTCCGACACAAGATTCCATCGTCGCCCTGACCGCCGGAAGCTGCTGCATCTCTGTCTCGGCACTGTCGTTAGTCGGGATGACGAGTTGCAGGGTCGGCGGTGACTAACCTGTAGATTTTGCGCCCGAACGTTGACGTGTTTCTAATTCCGAGAACGAAACTCCGCACGAGTTGAACATATGCGCCTGCCTCCTCTGCCATGTCATACTCGTCCTCGAGTGCTAGAATGCATCTTCGCTGCAGTCCCGGCCGGCTCGCTATCACATCAATGTTTGGCTTTCCACTGCCGGGATTGATGATCGAATAGCAACCCTCATTCCTCCAAAGCTTGAATAATTGGCATGTTCGTAATTCTAAGAACGAAACATGTCGCATTAGGGATGCTTGACTCTCCACTATCGTTGAGATCGGCAATCGAATTGACACTCTCGTCCCTTTGACGCTCGAACAATTGGCATGTTTGTAATTCCGAGAACGAAACATATCCCATCGAGGATGTTTGACTTTCCTCTACCGTGGGGGCGGGTGATTGAATCGAGACTCTGGTCCCTTCGGCGGGTAGGAAGAAGAGGAGATTCGTAAACAGGGGGATATCGGTGCTCAGTGAGCTGAACAAGTGTGCAAGGTTTCGAGATCATCCAAGAGATGCCGTGCGAGAGTAGCGGCAGTGTCGGCTACGCCAAGATCAGCAAATAAATCTTCGTGGAGAATTAAATTGGTGACACGGCGTACCACGTGCATAATGACAGACCATTTCCACTCCCCGACCGGTCAGATGACATGCTGAATTATTCTTTTGGTGGCCCAGAGTCGCTTCTTAAGGTCGAATGGCGTGCGATTGACTGGGAATCATGAAACGGTAAGGGGTATTTCGCTGGTGTTTTGGCGCAAATGGCGAAGCTCGGGTTGACGTTGAAGCGGGGGGTTCACATGATGAGTCGGAGGGTTGAGTAAAGACTTTGTGGTCCCGACAGGATGGAAAGTCAAAGGTTATCAACTGATCATGTGCAATCGGAGCTTTTACCCCGCGCTACAGGCATTTGCTAAGGCATACTTGTATCGCCACACGTTTCGCTAGCGTCAGCAAGTATCTTTTAGCTATCTATCTTTATCGCGGTGCCCCACTCACACCTCAAGGCCCGATAACTGCTCCCTCACCGTCAGGATTCAGCAGATCAGAATGCTGAGCTGTGAACTACAGGGTAGGCACAGCTCAATTTGTGCGATTGAAGCAGCAATGAGTAAACAGGTCCTTTCTCACGCGATACAGACAGACGAAGCTCCTGTACCAATGAACTTTGTAAAAAAAGAGAGTTATTGAAGGAATATTTCCACCTAATTGCTCCCATTTTAAGGATGCGGCTGGTGCGATCCCTGAGATGGGGCTCGAGGCTACGGATATTTGTAAACACCTTTAGAGGTTATAGCTGACAAACTCTTACAAGGACCAGCGACTTGTCGGATGAGATTCACAATTGACGTTCTCTAAGGACGCTCATTTGCTACTCCTTTCATGTTCTTGATCTTATGGTCCGCAGAATATTTGCGCTTCTTTCGTCCTCACAGCTAATCGCATTGTGAAGTGAGTAGAGGGCTTCTAGTATAGCGCTAAGTTAGACGATCTTATTTATTATACGATAAGCAGCGATATGGAAAAGTCGAATGACATATAGGTGAAATACGCGGATGCGCTCTGAGATGGGCTAAGTCAGCCGAACTCACGCGAGGTACTTGGCTGGTAGGAGAGTTTTTCCAGACACACTGCCAATCCATGCCTTGGTTCGAGACAGCGCACAGTCCTCGGGGACAACCAGGGACCATATCTACCGTCGAGATCATCGTCGGCCAACTGCACAGCCAGAGTCCAAAGCCAGATTACAACATTCTTGTAGCCTATCCGGCAGAATCAGGCGAGCTGGAAGGGGCCATGGCGCCGTGATCAACTCTCGACTATACAGCCCCGAAGACTTTGCCGGTCGGAGCTTGGAAGGGATCTAAGTGAGACAGCATTGGAAATGTTGAAGTTGTTGCTTTAGAGGAGACGCCTCGTTCAATACAAGTCTAGGTAAAGTGCGCGAGCACTTCCCAGAGGAAAATCCGTGGAATGGCACTGGGAGCGGGTTTGAGAAGGACTAGGTCGACGAGATCAACACGTTGCTGCTCCAGATGATTTAGGCCATCCAAATATATATCTGGGTAACTCCGAATGGTAATAGTGGTGTTTGGGAGCCTTTGAAAGTTCAGAACCATTGGCATTAGAGAGGTCCAATACCTCGCGCCCACAATGACCGGGGCGAATTCTTTCCCATCATCTCACATCTCGTCCAGCTGAGCGCCTCCACCATCCTTGTGAAGCTGGCTAATGTTCTAGTTTAGTGACATATCGTTATCAAAGGTGGCTGTATCGTGGAAAGACGAGCACCAGTCACAGTAAGAGGGACTGACATCAGTCTTAGAAGCACTAAAGCCATACGTCAAGCGAGGGCTGAGCTAGAGGGCGCGGCGATTATAGCAACACATGACAGGGCCCGACTTCAGGAGCAGCTGGCGCCATCACCAGCAGACCATCAGTCCTGCACGTAACCCTCACATGCTTAGCGGGAGCAGGAACCAAGCGCCTTGTGAATCGGAGACCTCTGACATTCAATCTTGTTGGGCTGCATGACTTGGCAGTGGTTGATCAGCTACCAACGCTCTTCGCCAGCATTGGACCCCTTCTGGTAGAGTTGAAGCTGGACCAAACCGCGAAACATAACAAGTAGCAGATACGAACGAATTCAGAGTGAAGTCTTGATATCTAGGGCAAAAACCCGTTGCACAACATACGGAGTACTTGTCCTGCTCCTTGATCGAAGCCCCTTAGGGAGGCCTCAAGGAAGAGACTTCCCGTCGCCAATCTTCTCAAGGGGGCGCGTGACCTGATTCTGTACAAGCCGAGTCTGCTTCAAGAATAGGAAGCGCATGTATTAGTCTTGGAATCAACTGTTGATTCCTCGGATTTGAGTGCTGTATCAATACGAGAGCCTTCTGCAGTGCTCTCTTGGCGTGAGAGGGCATGCTTCCTTTGCTTCTCCGTCGATAATCAGGCTGTGAAGTACTTGTTTGAGTCAGCGGTTATCAAGTCTTGAACACCTGTAGTCTTCTTTTGGGCGGCATTCTCTGGTAGGATCTGCACAGCAAGTCAACCAGACAAAGAGTTTGAATTGGCCTTATGGGACGCCCTTCGTTCATAATTGAAGACTACCGAGAAAGACATAAAGAACCTCATCGCATCCAGGCTGAGTACTCCTTCACTTGACTGGTATCTGACATCGGCGGCCGACCATTTGGTCTTGCAATCCATCCGGCAATACATTATATGAGGCCAATGGTGTCTTTACCTGGGCCATGCTGGTGATTGAAGTCATTTTAGACCACTCCACTACAGGCGTGCCGCTGGTACAGATCAGGGCCAACATCAAGAGGCTGATCAAAAGGCAAAAATAGTCAGCTTGACGAGCTGTTTTTACTCATGTTACAGAGGACCCCGGAAGGCACCAGACACCAGACATACGCGATCCTCGAGGTCATGTTGAAGACGCGACAGACCATGGCAGCTTTTACTATCGTAATTCTTCTTGGTCTCGTACGGGACAAGGTTAAGGTGCAGTGGCGTGGACCTAAGAGCAATACGATAACCTATTCCCCAGAGGTATGGCAGGATGCAAATAGCCATCTGAGGGTGCAGAAGGAGATTCAAATCGTGATGGGAGGAAAGAACATTGCGTTTTATCATTAACAAATATTACAGTTCCTACTCTTGTATTCCTAATTGTCGCATACCCCTGTCCACTTCTTAAGTATCCGTCTATCTCCGGTCTATTCCCTCGTAACTAATGACCAAATCAACTCTAGTAGGGTTGATTATTGCCAGGGTGTAGAGTCGAATTGACTTTATCCCAGGCTAAGTTTAAACGAGATTTTATCGAGGCTGTCACATGGAACGACGAAATGGCTGGGGGTTAGTTTTTGATAAAACATTGCTAGGTGAGTGGTGTCCCTGTCATCCATGTTCTATGTGACCTGTGACGGTCGCGAATCTGATTATGGCTCGTACTGTGTCCATGTTTGGCTTCCATTCCTGCCTTTCTGATGCTGCTTTGCCTCCCAGATGAAAGGAGAAGTTGCCGCATTTCTCATTTATACTCTGAAATAGAAAACGATACCGTTATAGGCTATTGTTGTTTATTATTAATCGACTAAGAAATACAAATATGACTTGAAACCACCACATGATACCGGCTACCTACCACCGGGAGCTGTGTCATTACATTCAGGACCCTGTACATCTAACTTGAGGTATCTCGGGTTAGCAAGCCGGAGAAGCCTATAAAGATTACCCAAGCATTAAGTATATGAAACGTCACAATAAAAAACGAATATAACTCGAGCGACAATGACGTGCCGCCAACGGTTCACTTCCTTACCAGTCCAAATCTGGCTCTCGGTATCATGATCTTCAAAGATCTTCATCCAATCAATCGATTCCTGACTTCCCTTACAGCCTAATATCTTTTGCTTGTTCTCATTCGTAACGGCGAAATCGGAGGGAAATTCAATCCTCGAGTTCTCTGATAAGTTTTCATACAGGTCTTGTGCCTTGTCTGTATCATTGGCGGAGCGAATTCCTATCTGCAGTGGAATGTGGTTGGTGAAAGAAAGCTTTGTAGCCTGGTTTGGATGGCTCCATGCTATATCGGCACATTCATTTCTCATATAAATCATGAGTCCGTATTCAAGTGGGTAAAGCCCGTTAAGCTTTGAAGGTTTCATAGACCAGAAGCCTTCTGGGAACTTGCATTAGCATGTGACAGAAACCGCCGATGAGAAAACAAACCTTGATTATTGTTCTTTAGATAATTTTTGTATTTAGTGAGTTGATCCCGAATTTCTCTAAAACGAAACTCGTGAGGACTAATACTGCTGGGAACGACCTGTTTTATATACGATAAGTTTTCTTCCAGACTATTATCGGTTGACAGCTCTGTAAGCGCGGGGCAGGTTTTTTCGAGGGGATAGTTTGGATGTGCTATGCTATCACACAAAGACATATAGTCTCTTGAATCCATTCCCATAGTCTCCCATAGTATAGTTCTGATTGTATGGTCGAAGCCACCCGAAGAGTCACTGTAAGCATAACCTCGGCCCTTGTAGAAGTCATGATCTTCGAGAAGGTGCTCTCGTCTAGATTTTGGCCCGGAGTCCGTTTCGCGATTGATGCGTTTGATGCGTTCATCATAACGTCGAATAAAAAGCTCCTTATATCTTGCTTCAGAGGCTGATTTCTTGGTTCATTATAGCGAGTGTGAAGGGAAAGATGTATGTAAAAGAAGATGGCGATAACAATCGAGTTGCGGGCTTTATGGAAATGAGGGATTTTAAGGGAGGTGAGGAATTGAAGCAGAGCGGGGCTGGTCGAGTAACTTGTGGATCGAGATATTGGTACGCGTCGTTATTGGCTAAGATCATGCCGCTGAGTAGGAACTTGCTCTTGTGCTCGGAACTGATTTTCTGAGTGTCTCTATTTACACTTACTACTGCAGGAGACGGTTTGTTTATGAGCCTTTATGATGATGTATTGAATGATGGCTGGCGGGGCGCGTTAAGAACTGGGTTACTAAAACGTTATCTTGTCAGGGGCGACTCATGCCCGCACAGCCAGCTGTGCGAATAAGTCAGATCGGGGATTAAAGGCTTATCCACACAGCCCCCTAGTATGATTTTAATTATATTAAATTCAATAACATAGCTATTAAAGTAGGGTCTTAAAATTAAATTTTACTGATAATACTGTTTATATTATTAAACAAGAGTGGTACTACAAGAAATAATGATACTTTAATATAGCTTCTACAGAAAGCTTCGTCGACTATACCTTCCAGGAGCTTAAGAGAGAGGATACGTAGATCAATCAACCCAACTATAAGTATCTGGATTCAAAATCTCAGGCTATAGATCACCCCTCCTACGAAGAATATTTGGAACGCTGCCTCTCTATTTCTTATTCTGCGCTCCAGAAATACCCTGCTTCTCCAACTCACTGATCCTATGAGCGCCGTATCCTCCAGCGGCTATAAGAAGTCAGACCACCCAACATATAGCTTTTGTTCAAATGAAACCCAATGGGTATGTTACTCGGCAAAGGATATGCGGTGTACACTGACGGCCGAAAAACGAAAGTGACACGGTTTTTGAGCTACCCTGTAGAGTTTATTGCCTTCTCGCTGTATGATAGCTCTCAGATAGCACTGGAATCCTAATGAGCGGCCATTACTACAAGCCGTCTGCGTCCACTCAACCGTTCCCGGCCGCGATTGGGGTAGCAGCATAACTTCGCATTAATGAGTAAATCGAGGTAGAAAACACGCTCTCTTAGCACTAGTATTCCTCATCTTAAGACGCAGCGCCACAAATACTGCCCTCAATAACGATATGTCCAAGAGCTTGTTCATCCTTCAAGCAGCTCATGCTTATTACTTAGCGGGGTTTATAATCCTGGTCTTGACATGTTGGTAGAAGTAGAATCACAGAGTAAGGAACGACTGCAGTGAACAGAAGTGTGTCTTTATTATGTAGGAACTCGCAGAGCAGAGTAATTTGGCTAAAATATTTCGCATTCTAACTATCAGCCTGGAGGGAAAACGAGGTTGGCTTTAATTTCATCACCTGGTATTAAAATCTCTATATGTTAATCAAAGCACTACCTTAACTACGCAATACTTTTACTTAGAATAACCGAGGTTTGATGTCAATAAATATCTATTATCTCATGAAGCAAGTTATTTCATTCCTAGCTCTTACTATCTTTAGGATGCCATAGCAAAGTCAACTTCTTTTTATCTAATGACTCATAATCGCATATAGGTGTACGATTCTCCTTGGCCTCCTTAATCTTCTTCATTGGTTTTCGCTTTCTATACTCGCGCCGTGTACAGACTAGGTAAGTAGGATGCTGCCGAAATTTGGAGCAGAATTCAAACTTCCCAGCGAGTTTTGAAGCTTTCTCTTTATGCGTGTCAGGGTATATAGAGCCGGCGAGCATGAGCCTGTATTTCGGAATACTGTCTAGGTCCTCCTCATCATTCACTTCTTCACAGTAGCGTCTAATAAACTGATCTTCGCTAAAGCTTTCTAATTCTGCAAAAGTGTACTCACAGACGGTTTCGTCAGTATCCTCATACACCTTCAGCGTGCTTCTATCAAGGTCTATCAAATAAGTGTACTCATAATCACTGATATCGAAGTCACGGATATCAAGGCCATCCATAGTGATGTCATCGATGCCGAGCTTCTCGATACCGAGGTCACGGATATCAAACTCATCCATAAAGATGTCATCGATATCGGTGCCGTCGACATTAATATGACGAGTATTGCTTTCGGAATCAAATGCCGGATGGACAAATTTAAGCTTTTTCCGAGCCGCGGGAGTTGAAAGAAATGCCGGGTGGACCAATGTGACCTTATTGCGAGCCGTGGCAACTGAGATAAGCTTGAGGATAGCTGGACCAGAGCAGGCATCTATGTATTTATGAATTTCGCGCAAGCCTCGTGGCTTTTGGTAAGTGTATTCTGTGCAAAATGAGTCCCAGCTTCTAACCTTATCGTTTAAGGATTTAGTCTTCATATTGTGAATCTCATGTCTCGCAGTATCGGCTTGGGACTCAGATATATAGGTAGTATGCTCAAGCCCTCTCTTCAATGACCTAGTCCTCTTCGAGGAGGCTAGAAATTTAAAAATGTAAGCCCCTTGGCCTTCAATATGGCCGTCCCATCTATAAGTTTGGCTGGCATAAAACTTGTTTTTGTAATAGATATATATACAGGTTCTACGACCCCTAATGCATTAGAGGCAGAAGCTCTTAAAAGATGTTTTATAATGTTAACTAGTATAAAATCTTAGCTTATTAGAATTCTGTTTTATACTTAAAGAATCTATAATAAAGATGAAGAAAAGTCTATATATAACGTACATGATAAGCATGTGTGCCATCCAAGTATGTGTGCCACGGCACTGTATACTTAAATAAAATAGCTAGAAATATATAGAAAGTACTTCTTATAATAGTATAGCTAACCTTATTAAATAGTATTTTTTAAAGATTTTTAGCTATTTTATTTTATATAGAAAACCTTATAATACAGTGTATTTTACAGTGTAAATAAACCTTAAGGTTTACTGCTATATAGAATAGTTCTAAAAATATGTGAAAATTAATATAGTTAGCTTATTTTAAGACTTATAAATAAGCTATTAAAATTATACCTCTTTTAGGCTTAGTTTGGAGTTTTAATAAGTTTTTTAAAATCCGGATTTATGGCGAAAATATAAGTGGCACATATGCTTCAATGGCACACATGCTTGTCACATACGTTAGCCTTTGTAAATATAACTTAAATTTATCTACTAAGGAGTATATTAATGATATATATATAAAATAATATCAGCAGTTACAAATCACAGCGTTTGAATTCTCATAACAGGTGTCGGGCGTCTCCTCTGTATGATGCATCCCATCGTAGGGTCCCTCCCACGGAGGTGCCGGAATGTGCACGTTATCTCGTAAGGTATCTTTGCTAGCTTTTCTGTAATTGTTCGGTATGGCATGCCGTTCCATTGATTACGGTTGCAAGCCTGTTGGAGTGGCTTGGAATGAACTGGAGGGGGGCTGGATTCTGGAGATCCTGTGACTTTCGATTTTAATTTATTCAACGGACTCTTTCCTATGTGGTGCCAGACGGCATCACGGTTCTACACCAGTACATCCACCCATGTTCTTTTGCTCATGTTAGATGAGTCTTTTGTTGCTTGGTCCCCATTTGATGTTTTGTCGCCTGAGGGATGGATTTTGCACTTGGTAATCGTTCGTAGCGCCGCTTGCACGATAAGTAGAGTGAGCTGAGTGTAGCTGGAAAGGTGAATCCATGAGAGTTTATCAAGTTGCGGGCTAAGCTCATGAGGGATTGTGTGTTGGCTTGTGTGATACTCTGGTCGGCATGTCTGTGACACAAATGTTCTGTGCCTGTGAGGTGACTTCCTATTGGTGACTCGAAACCTTCACGGCACCGTTGCCCATCGTCTATTATTATTGCGGCGAGTCCCACTTGACTATGTTGATTGTCACGTTTTCTCTCTTGCATGAAATTCAACGATGGTTGGCGGTTCCCCTGTCTCATCATCTTTGCCAATGTCGGGCCTTTACCGGGCGGAGTGCGCTCTCCTCCATTGACTGAACGCCCTCTAATGCTCTTAGCCTCTGTGGTAAACGGGCCAAATTGGGGCGGTACCAGCTCAGGGGATGCTCATTTCGCGGCATCAGCCTTTTTGCAAAGTTCGATTGCCACAGTGAGGGCTTAAGATGACACATTGGTACTTGGTCATCTTTTGGTGGCCATTCTCGCCTCGTCATCAATCCTCCATCTGGCCTACATGTAGGCACCTTGCTTTCAATACACTCAGAAGTCGCCCTACCATGGTCCTCCACGGTCTCGTCCAACTCGGTTGGACTGGTACTCGAAAAAATGATAGTCTTATTTCCGACTCTGTAGTGTCTCGCACTAATGAATCAGTCACCGTTGCGATGAGGAAGGTAAACCGATTTCATGCAAGACCCATCGGGTATCTATCGAGGCTTCGGTGATCATCTGCAACAAATCATGATGTCATTGCCCAGTCTGTGGGAGAGGTCTGAAACGGGACAATCAAGGAAACAGGAGTACATCTGCACGAACAATGCTTCCATCGGGAGAGGGCATCCGGTCGGGCGATAGGAGAAGGACAAACTGGCAGGTATGAAATTAGAAGCTGTTTCATCTAGTCAAAATTGCTTGGCGGATGAGTGATACGGAGCGGAGTGGTGCAAGATGTGGCGCGACTTGGGAGCCTCGAGGCCAAAGGCGATCAGGCCAAATCAATGATATGAATGACAGATGCATTGGACCTAAAGAAAGGGTGGATGGTTTTGCTCATAATGTATTCCTCGCATGTCACATGAGTGATACGCGCCTGAAATGTGGCAGACTAGATGAGAAATCTCACTTGAAACATCAGGCTCTGTGTTCAGTTGTGTGAATGAGCTTTGCCTCTAGCCGCTCGGAGTCTCAGACCATACTGGCATTCTCTGTTCAGCTGGGCATCTCTCATCCGATCAAAATGTCAAATTTGGGGTAGAGTCTGTCGAGACTTGAGCTCAATAACCCGTCTTCGAAGTGATGCTGAGTGGGCTGTATGAGTCTTGGGAAGCCGGCAACGTGTCTGCGGTTCTTTGATCCGACTTTGTATCTTCAAGCTGATTTTGGATCCTGGCACGACTCTTTGGGTGGGAGTCGCCGTCTGAAGAGAATAAGGCGGTTTCTTCTTACGTTGGGGGTCGCTGCTAGTACTCGTGGCCTCGTCGTTGACCAGCGGCCGCCGATCTGGTCCGCTATTTCGACTTTAGTATGTGCTTTTGGACGACCGTCTGGTTGGAGCATGCTGTGGCCAGTCAGCTCCCCATCGAGCTCGGTCAAAGGAGGTTCGATGGTTCAACATCGATTTCTCGTGGGTAAGACAATGCCCTTGGGTTCTGTATCTTTATCAGGGCGGCGATGACTAAGGCTAAGATGTACCCTGGTCAATCAGAGAGCTCTCTGTTAGCGAGAGCCGCTTTCAACAGCCTCAAAAGCATGAAAAGCAAAACTCCAGACTTCGAAGGCATTAATTATGCTCAAGTTCAAGGCAACATAAGTTCTATAAGTCCTATAAGTTCATAAATTCTCATTAACGTATAGTCACGCCTAGTGGGGGCATGTGGTTTCAGCAAAAGCAGAATGGGTTCGGAGTTTAGGGTAACGTGCATGATAAGCGAGTGGACCAGACAAGCGAGTGGACCAAAAATCCCTCACCCTATAACATTTCTATTTAATCAATTAATCCTCAACCATCAATCATGTCTCAATCAAATAAAGAGGCAAATATCGTTCTTGCGCTTCAGGCCTATCAAAATAACCCAGAATTAGGTCTCCATCGCGCAGCTGAGATATACCAGGCCTCCTATGGTTCACTCTGGCGCCGAACCCATGGCATTTCTTCTCGATATGATACTATACCTAAGTCACGGAAACTATCTGATCTAGAGGAACAAGCTATTATTCGATTTATCCTCGATCTAGATTCGCGAGGATTTCCCCCGCGACTGCGTGGTATTGAAGAAATGGCCAACCGATTGCTTGCTGATCGCGACGCATCCCCTGTCGGCAAGCGATGGGCCTCTAACTTTGTCAAGCGACATAAAGAGCTCAAGACATGTTTTCGTCGGAGATATGACTACCAGAGGGCCAAATGTGAAGATCTGACTGTTATTCGCAATTGGTTTAGGCTTGTACAGAACGTAATTGCGAAGTATGGCATCCAATTAGATGATATCTGGAACTTTGATGAGACTGGCTTTATGATGGGCGCGATTTCAAGCGGTATAGTTGTCACTGGCTCAGAGAGGCGAGGAAGACCAAAATCAATACAGCCTGGAAATCGGGAATGGGTTACAGCGATCCAAGCGATTAATGCAGAAGGCCGGGCAATCGATCCATTCATTGTGGTTGCAGGCCAATATCACCTTGCCAATTGGTACCACGAAAGCAACCTCCCGGCCACTTGGGCCATTGCTACGACCCAAAATGGCTGGACGGATAATAAGACGGGTCTTGAGTGGCTAAAGCACTTTGATCGATGTACAACTAACCGATCAGTTGGTGGCTATCGTCTTCTAATCCTTGATGGCCACGAAAGCCACCATTCGACCGACTTTGAGATATATTGTGAGGAGAACAATATAATCACACTCTGTATGCCACCTCATTCTTCCCACCTCCTTCAGCCCCTTGATGTCGGGTGCTTTGGGCCGCTAAAAAAGGCATATGGTCGAGAAATAGACCATCTAATCAGAAGGTCTATCACCTATATTTCCAAGACCGAATTCTTTCCAGCCTTTTACAACGCTTTTCAAGCTGCTATAACTAAGGAAAATATCAAGGGAGGTTTTAGAGGAGCTGGACTGGTTCCTTTTGACCCGGAATATGTGATCTCCAAGCTTGATGTGCAGCTACGGACTCCAACGCCTGCCGAGGAGGTTACTAACCCCTCAACCCCTTGGGTACCTAAGACCCCACAGACTGTGCTTGAGGCTAGATCTCAGTCTGAATATCTTCAGAGACGAATTAGAAGACATAAAAGCAGCTCCCCAGAGTCAATTCTAGGAGCTTTAAAGTCTCTTGCAAAGGGAACAACAGCAATAATGCATGAGAATACCTTATTACGAGCTGAGATACATGATCTTCGAGAGGCAAATGAGATACTTAGCCGGCGGCGTAGGGCAAAAAGGACTCGGCTGCAGAATAGAGGGAGTATGACTATACAGGAAGGTCAGGATCTAATTGATCAGATGGATGTAGATATGCAAGTATTGACCGAATCATCGAGAAGTGGTGGTCAAGGAAGTTCGGCGCGACCGAGGGTTCGGCGCTGTGGAACTTGCGGCAAGACCGGGCATAATGCAAGGACCTGTCAGGAGGGTATTGAGGCCTCTGGTAACGAGTATGGTAATTAAATTCAATTAAATAGATTGTTTGTTGTATTTCTATTGTAATATTTATTTAGAAGGTTCAGATATTTGGTCCACTCGCTTGTCTGGTCCACTCGCTTATCATGCACGTTAGCCAAATTAAATTTTGAAGGGGTTTTACTTATGGATATGACCAAAAAGCACCAGGCATTCCACGAAAAGCGTGAATGTCGGCGCTGCAGACAATAGAGTCTCGTCATTCCTCTCTAGGTAATTATATCATGCCCAGACGAAGCTCAACCGCCCACATATTACACTGAAGTATGTACATGCATGGGCAGACTACTCCGTTCAGTATGACAAAGAAAAGAAGTTGGCAAAGAACTGTCAGAAATCGCATTATGAATAAACATAGGCATTCAGATCAGGCCATGTTCACTCCTCGGAAAGGTTCGCTCGCTGTCGTAGGAACCTATTCCACCAACTGTTGATTAGAATCGCCCCGACCGGGCAATTGTTCAGAAACCATGGAATCCCACATATTATTGAGTTGCTCACTATTATCCAGGTCAGTTCCCAACTTCGCCACAATTGTTCTCAGGGGTTACTCTTACGGGGCTCTCTTAGCCATTTTCATACCCCTTTCTCTACAGAAGAACAGGAAGCGGCGCATTGTACGTGCTCGTGGAAAAGACGCCATGGCATCGCCTCGAGGTTTGCCATCGGCAGCAAGCTCTCCGGCATCTTTTTTCATGATGATGTGAACACGAAGTGCTTCGATACTTCATTCCATCTCCTCAATCTCTACAAGGTTGACGTGGAAATCGATCTCGTCCTTAAACAAGCCCCATCTCGCAGGTTTCACATCTTTGAGTACTTGGTGTTGGAAACGTTGTAACTGACCAACCCAGGTCCAATACTGAGTGACATTGGTATGCTGGTATACAACCGAGTCTTGGCTACAACAAGCCGCCAATCGTACTTCGTGATGCTACCTCCGCTGCATGAGTCTGTGTCGGACCAATCCTCGGAGTGGAATTCGTCTTGCACTGGGACTCCCTATGTAGGCGGCATGTATTTCGGCTTCTTGTTGAGGTGGGTGTTGAATGCTGGCTAGGGCCCAGGGGCGGGGACCAGTGCCGGATAGCTTGGTAATACCTGGCTAGAAAAAGGAGAGTGATTGATGAATAAATCCTCCCGGAGCGTAGTAGGAACAGAGTGCATAGACTTCCGCTTTTGGAGAGGGTTGGGTGTATTGCTAGGGCTGCGGTGCCTGAAGCGCGCCTTCATGGCTCCTGAAGGACGTTCTTTGTTCTTAGGCCCATGCTTACAACGTAGACTGGTGTGCTTGGAGTCATGATAGAAATCGTGAATCGTTCGTGACAGATTGAAATCGTTACCCTGCGTTTAGATTAGTTCGTGATGCCGCTGTCGCATCCAGTCCACCGGCGACATATCAAGCTCCGATATTGTCTCTGAAAGGCGAAACAGTGTGTCGTATGACGTTATGCCGCCTTTGCAGGCCTGGATGTATCTTTTACCCAATAACTGATAGGGGCTGATTGGGTCCTTTTCGTGGAACTCGAGAATTTTGATACCGCGGTTGACCTGCCTGCCAATTTGATGCTTTGAGGAACCGCCCTTATCCTGCTTAGGACCTGCTTCAATGGCAGCCTGGTGTTTCTCGCGCCATCGAGCAAGCTGTGGCTCAATGATTGTCTTGACGTTGGGCCAGTTGGCCTCCCAGGAGGGGTGTTCCTCGTTAATCTTGACCAATGGCACCCCGGCAACGCATTCAGGATAGGTGTAAACATTTCTGTCGTTCTTGAGGACCATGTTTTCTCGGGTAATCTCTTCCAGTGGCTGGGCAGGAGGGGATTGAGGTGGCTGCGATGAAGTGTCAAGGGAAAGAGATTGTGGAGTTGGTCTTCCTCGATCGCTGGATGGAGGTCGACTTCTCACATTGGCCGGCGTAAAACCAGCAGCTAGACGATACTCCTGTGGAGTGTGTATTTGCTTAGGCTCTCGTGATATGTGAGCTGGATCAGAACCGCGATGGTCTCTGGCAGGGCCATCGAGCTCTGTTGATGGATGGAGGATTCCATGAGGACTGCGGCACAGAACACCTCAGGGAAGCACAGAACGTGGTGATTCCAGGGGCCTGGAATGAGGATATATTGATGCCGACAAGGACGAGTCCGCGGGGTCAATCATTCGTTCCGGGGCATAACCTGACCTAGGAGCCGTTGTCGGTCGGGTTGGAGAACCAGTGGGCGGCCCATAGACCTGTCTGTGGGACATTTCACGAGGGCGTTCGGCAATTTGGATTGGTACTACCTCGACGATCCGTTCTGGGGCCTTCGCAGCGATCACATCATGGAACCGTTCATTAGGTCGATCTGGAACTTTCTCGGGTTGGTGTTCATGGCGTCTTTCTGGCCGCTGTGCAGTGGTCCATGCTGCTTGACGCTCAGTCTGTGGCGCAGATTGAGGCTCAACAGGTCGTTCAGGCTGTTTTTCGGGTTGCCGTTCGTATTGCCGCTCGGGCTGTCTCTCAATTTGTCTACCCGGTTGTCTCTCAGGCGGTAACTCAGGGACTAGGAGAGCGGGTTTTGGTGAAGGTGGCCGATAGGGCACAGAAATCTGTTCATCAACTGGGACTCTGGTTGACTTGTTTGCTTGGACCTCGGCTGAACTTCAACGGTTTGATGTACAGTTTCTGAGGATCGGTCTGCAGAAGTCTCTTGGGCTCCATCCTCCAACTGCTTCTTCCGTTGTGCCCTCTCCCTCGATGCCAGTATGTCAATTGTGTCCCCCGAGGAACCATGGCATCCCTGACGGTTCCATTCACAGTTGCCACATTTCTGAAAGAGATCTCCGCCAACAATGATGCAGTCGTCAAAGGCGCCTTGGTTCTTATCGCAAGTTGGGCATCTCTTGGCCTGTATCGCCCCTGTCGCTTAAATTATACAAGAGAGCCCTTTGACCCCCTTGGCCTCAGTTCGCTCGTAAATGCTTGCAAGATGTGTAGTGTTGAGGCGTCGTCCTCGGCGGATCTTGATGGGCCTTCGTATCTCCAATTCTTGGATACCCCCAACACATTGGTTCCAAGGCTCAATCTCTTCCACGGGACCAATCACATTGCCACCAGCATCAACAATATCAACGAGGCTCTCGGCTCCCCTATTATCGTGGTGCTCAACGTCTTCCATACGATCTTTGTCGTCTTCTTATTCTTCAGGTCTCTCCGCTACCACTGCAGCTCCATTAGTCGGCTCTACTCGTGGGGTCGTTCCATTAAAGCTAGAGGAGACCTCTGGCAACATTTCGGGTACAACAATGCCTTCTGATTCGGGTCCGAGATGGTATGGGGCATCAGGATCCTCTCCTCTCTTTGCCTAAAGAATCGCCGCGTTTTGAACCAGATAACATAGAGCGTTTCTGTTCTTTTCTGGCGTGACGCGCAGTAGTCCTGCTCAATCCGCTCAAGTCGACTGGCCTTCTCCTCGCACTCATCCGTGGTGCAAAGTAGGACAGAAGGGTTTGGCGAATACGATGGGCAGAATTGCGTCCATCATCACTTTCCTTGCTTCCGAGAGACAGCTGCTTCAAAGGGTCGCCGACCAAACCACTGATCCGACTGGCTTATCTGGTATTGAAAGAGCCAGTAGCCTGTTTTCATTATGTTTTTTGGATACGCCAAGTACCTTTTCCTGCTTATGCACGATCATTACCAGTTTTAATCATCTGACTAATTACTGGACAAATCAAAATCTGATCTACAGGTACTGGCTATTACCGAGAGCCCATTAGCAGGTCAGGTCCAATCAATGGTTAAAGCCATAAGTAGCTGTATTCTAGCAGATGCTGATTAGGGCATCACCGGAAGTATTCTCAGTTACACTGTCACTATCATTATACCCGGGGAGCGTGGCGTCTCGTCATCCCTTAGAATCCGAGAAGGCATGTCTTAGGTATATTTATGGGGCTTGACCCAGTATTGATTGGCTGCTTATCAATATGCTAAGGTGGCAGAAGAATGAGGCTAGATGTACCGATCTTCAGGTTGCAGTAGCAGAGGTACCTAAATCTAGGTGTAATCTCCATATAAGAGGAAGTATCTTGATACTAAGCAGCTAATTGGCTGCCCCCCAAAAGATACCTAAGACGTGCCTTCTCGGATTCTAATGGACCTACGGAGTATAACTGGCTCCTCCCCGCCAGAGCAAGCTGCGCCTCCACTCGGACCTGTGACAAATGAGATTCAGGAGATCCTTGGAAGCAATCCTTGATATGACCAGCTATCCCCTTTAAATTCGCCGCCGACCTTGTTTCATTCTCTCCCTCTCTCGGGTCTTCCTCAGTTTCTCTATTTTTCTCATCATACACCTTTACTTCGGTCAAGTTTGCCGTTACTTCCGCTGAGGGGCGTGGCCAACTTGAGATTTACCGGTTTGGAAACTGTATGATCTCCGGCCCATAAGATTTGTAGCCTTACTGTTCTTGTTCAACTGGCAGATACGGTTAGACTATTGGTAATAAAATTTGCCATTAGCCCTTCCACGACGACACGGTTGTCTCACTTGAAGAATCTAGACCTATAGCGCTGGATAAGTGAGCGAATCTACAGCTATCTACCGATACTTCACGCGTATACTTCTGTCATCCAAGCATGGCAAAAAGTCATCCTGTATCGTCCAAAGCCACCAACCACAAGAGTCAAAAACTACATGACAAACGCTGGCAGTTGGATATCTGCTTGAGGCCAAAACCTATTCGCGAGGCTCCGACTCCTACGAAGCCCAAATTGCATAACAAAGCTAAACCACGGAGTAATCGAGCTCTAACGCAAGGTTCCACTGAGAGTGCTATATGTAATTCACCCTGGGATATGAATTTTATACAGAGGGCGTTGCCTAAGAAACCAAGAGCTTATAAAATTGGGAAACTTCAGAACTTTACTGTACCTAAAGGGGAAATAGGTAAACAGTACAGCTGGCTGAAATGTTTTCGATAGCGAATAGCAAGTATTATAAGCAAAACCCACAAAACTCTCAACACGATAGATAGAAAACGGAAAAGGAACTAATTAAATTGTTTAAAAGTAGTTACTATGACTACCTCTGACTACTTGAAATTTGCTCCGGATGGGTTCTTACGTTAATCTTGGTACTCAGCTGTCAACAACCCAGTTCCATATATAAATTTCTTATATCCTGTAGGCCTCTAGAGAGTAAGTTTCTATAGCGAGACTAGCGGCGCATACCGTTAACGCGAAGTTGATCGGAAGTTGTCTCCCATAAGTAGTTGCCTGCCCTTCTCAGAGATTTGGATTTGATAGAGGCGGCCAATCTGAAAGAAGAAGATTCTGGAGCGTGTTGGTCGATGCAAACGGGAGGAAGGAATGGCGAATGCAAGCTCCATGAGGCTAAGACAACACATTGAGGCACCTTCCTGGGATGAGGGACAGACAAAGGATTAAGGGGCAGATACACTTCAAGTCCAATCATCCCTTGTGCGCCACAAAAACTAAGATAAAGGACACGCACATATAATCTTTCCAGCTATTATGCCAGATAATTGAATCATGTGCCGCCATGATTCCCCGTGCAGCTATGCCGAAACACAAAAGCCTGATTTCAAACTGTATCGCCCTCATCTCGTAGCCCTTTTTCCCACTTACTATAAGCCGAGTCAACATGAATATCAGCGCAAAATGGATCATATAGTTCTCCTCTGGCTGTCGTCTTGGCTGTGCTCCTACCGCATTCATTGCTTCATAGTGTCGACACGTTAATTCACGGTGTATACCATGATTCAAAGATGGAGACCATGGTGGTGGAAATATGGTTTGATATAAAATCTGTCTTTTACTACAGTCTGGCTTAGTGACTATTGGGAATGGGAAAACAGCATATCAGGCACCTGAATACTCCCTCGATGTTTTCAAACTGGCTCTAATGTGATATCATAGATTGATCAACATGTCTGCGATACTATTACCTTAAGGTTTCATGTAACTTCCTATCGCAAAAGTGCAGCTCTATTGTCTGTGAGAGTGGTAATAAATGTGATATATAGAAGTGGGAGCTTTAGATAGACCAAGATAGTATAAACATTATACTCAAGTATTTGGGTTCAGTCTGACACATTTGTTATTAACTTGACTACATGACGTAACCCTGGGCCAAGAAAGATATATCTGCTATCTATGCTTTAATTGAGCTGCCAATAAGGTTACTGATTGAGTCATCACAAAAGCATATTATTCTGTTTTTAATTGGGAGACTTATCATTGCTGAGGCTATGCGCATATTGCCTTCTAAAAGCTAAAGTTAAATGGGATTTTTCAGTGTGTTGGCTTGATATGTCTCGCTGAGATGTCATAAGCTTTGAGTATCAATCAATGTGCTGTGGATTATATGACACCGGCATGTTCACACAAATGGAGACGCATATCCTCAACACCCTTGATTGGATCATTGGCCGCCCGACCGTTGACTTTTTCTCGCAACTTATTGTAGCAGAGGGTGACGACCATGAGGTTGCGCACATGGCTTCCTATGTGTGTGAGATTGCCTTGTACCATCGCGACATCGTTTCCACCAAGCCTTCCGTTATGGCTCGCTCATCTCTCGCTCTCGCACGAGCCATCCTCGGCCGCTCCGAAGTCAACGATGTAGATTGGGACCAGACAGAGAGCGTTACCTTGATCACATTGTTGCATCACCTTCATCAACCCATGCCTACACTTGCGGGCAAATACTCAACAAGAGGTTTCTCTCAGGTGTCGCAGAAGCTGGCCGAGTTCATGGCTGAGCGAGCTGCGATTGCCCGTCGAGCTGCTAACCCAGCTACTCCCTTAGCCCAACCCATCAACAAGCACACGAGCAACATCTACAACCACACGTTTTGCCTGCTTAGAAGTCCCAAGGTCCTTCAGGTAGTGAACAAATGTGAGCATCGTGTTTCTTAATTTCCACGCGATGAGAGCGATACCGGGGAACACGCTCGTCGCCAGTATTGGGAGGTCTATTCATATAACCACCTTAGGACTTATTGCTCTTCGGCTTGGAGTGTTCCTATATCCAGATTTCAAAGTGTGTGGCCTCGACTGCTTTGAATTTGATTCTCATCGTGCCAACCTCGTACGCTAACACAGGTTTGCTATTGAGCTCGGCAAAGAGATCCTTGCCAATGGGAACACGGCGCTCCGTAGGTTCAGTAGATTCCATGATGTAGGGCGTCATCCGTGCATGTCCGTCTCTGATGTCTTCACAAAATGTGATCAAGGCTTTGGGAAAATGATGCCCCGGTGGCGGTATTGCCTACTAGTACCCCAGGTTGGGGGGTCGCACGCGACACGGCTTTTCCATCTCTTGGGCATCAATCATTTGAGGTCGCCGATTTTTGCGCTTGCCTAAAGGACGGCTCCGGCGAGATAGATGGTTGAAACAAGTGAGAACTGTATTGGCCAGGCCGGTCCTGAAGCGGAATGGTCGGCGTGTGGCAGTGACCACTAGGTTTATCGATCAAGCAAATTCAGGCATTGGTTATCTCGGAATAAGCGTGCTGCGATGGTGGTGTTCTTCATGGAAGGGGAGTTTTATTCCTATTGGTGCTTGAATTGCACTAGGTTCTCTCTGCCGGAATAAGCTCTCAGCCACAAGTCTCAACTGCAAATAACACTTCTAGCCCACAACTTAGACATCAATACCA
>JAAOAN010000022.1:0-47182 GCA_013396205.1 Fusarium mundagurra
CTCCTTAAACAGAGAAAGCGCTGTTCGTGCCTCCATTTTCGGCGGAATGTGTCGCTGCTTTTGGAGGCACCAGCAGTGCGGTAAATAGAATGCGGTTACGCAGCGGTGCGAATGATGTTGATTAGGCTAAGTTGCTACGGCGGGCCACAGGCCCTGAAGAGGTCCCCTGTAACAATGACTAAGCTATAATTAGCGGAGTCCCCTGCAATTACCCTCCGTAAAAGCGGGCAGGGAGCCACAAGAGGAGGAAGACAGGTACTATACTCGCAGCCCCTGGCGCACAGATCCCCTGCACGTGCCTGGGCAGCTGCCCATTTTGGCCCCCCTCCATCAGCGACTGGGCGTCTAATTTCAGCATCCTTTGTGCTCTTTGTGTCTCCTGCTGCTTACATGCTGACCATCTTGAGTTCATCACTTGCCGCCCGGGGTCGACCCTCACGAGCATGCCATGGACTTCTTGGACCATAAATGGCGGTATAGACCACCTTTGGGTCACTCACATCGGTCTGCTCTCCCTCTCGTTCACTTTCTTTACTGGTCCTCACTCTCATGCCATTTCTCGCGGCTGTTGTTGATCATCGGCCTGCTTACGTTTGTTGAATGCCAAACAACCCGATGACCACCAGCGCGACTACGGCCAGAAGTGGTCTGCATCAAAAGCCATGCATCTTTCCTCGAGCGCTTCCATGCCCGACAAGCTCAAAATCGAGCCGCAAAGCAGAAACCCACGCTCTCGGTGGAAGAGCATGCTGCTCACCGCGCGCAGCTCGGCACCGTGCGCTTCATCAAGCCCAGATACTCTGAGCAGACGGAGATCAAGGTCAGCGGCATCTTTAACAAATGGAAGCGGTATGTGATGAAGACCCCCATCGCTCCTCTGCAACCTTTTCCGTGTACTAACCTCCTCGTGCACAGCTACTGCGCTGACATGAAGGTTGGCGAGTGGAAGGCGACGCTCGAGAACCTCGACCGCGGGACGACGCAGGACTTCCTCCTCTACATCTGCGAGCGATACAAGAGCACATCATGGGGCAGCGGACATGAGTACATTCGCCAGTTCCAACAGCTTTACACGACGGTAAATGGCCAGTATATGGATCGGAACGACACCACGGAAGTGTACAAGGTATGTCGGGAAGTCCTTTCTGCCTGGCTGTAGCAGGACACCAGGGCACTGCTTAGGCCCATTCTTGAGCTCTAGTAACAGGCAGCCAGTATTATCGCAGCGTCCTTGTCCCACGATTCGGACACCGCCCGCCGAACATTGATGGCAAGCCGGTACTCAATGTCGATAACCTACGAGTCATCCTGACGTTTAACATCGCGTACGATACAACTATCTTCCCAGGCGAACGGCACCGCATCAACCTCGCTGGCTGCTACCAACTCCTGTGTTATACGGGGGCACGGCCGGTCGATCCAAGAACATTTTGGTCAGAATGCAGTCCAGTCGTCTTCTTCGGCGAGCAGTGAAGAGCAGGAAGTCCTTGCGAATGAACAGTCCAAGGTTCTCAATGGCCTTCTCTGCCAAGAGACCGTGGGACGCGGGCGCCCCAAGGCCCTCTGCTACGAGGATATCCAGATGATGATCGTTCGACACCCGGCCACTGGACGATGCATGCCTGCCATGGCCATCAAGTTCGTTCATCATAAAGGCGCTGACAACAAGCCCAAGCGTAAGTTTCTCGTGCTTGTTGTCCCAAACGGCGAGCATTCGGGCGTTCTGTATATTAACAATTGCTGCAGTACCATCTTCTATTTCACACCCACGAGAAAGCTGCTCTTTTGTGCTGTTTCCACGATTCTTGCTCTCGCTCTCCACGACAACGCATTCGATGCTCCGAGCTTGACAGATGCAACCGTTATATTCAGATCGCAGCCACCGCGCTTCAAGCACTGTATCCCGCTCCGATGGAAGTCTATGTTAAAGACTCCAGTCTTTCGCCGATATCGTGTCATGGAGCTCTCTGCTGATGAGGCCATGTTGTACTCCAAGCTCAGAGACGACATAGGTCAACAGAGTCTTGACTCGGGACATGAAAGGAAATGGACACCTAGGTTCGCTAGGAGAGGCGCTGGCAACGCGGCTAACGGTGCGTATTTGTACAACACATGTCCCCTAAATGCCGGCTTTATCGCCATGCCATCATTGTTCCCTGTACTGACGATATTCTTCACAGGGGACGCACCCGACTCCGTTCGCGATCAGATGATGCGCCAAGATCCCCGATTTATGACCTTTCAAAACGCGTACCTCAACGAGATTGCGAATTTCGACATCCAGAACGCGTTTCTAGAAGAAGAGAAGGAGAGCCAGCTGTTCCGCTTGTTCGCACACGTCAGCCTTACGCGTGATCCTCGACCTACAGCTGATATGGTGCCTGATGAGGTTTGGGCTAACCTGCCGCCAGACCCGGAAATTGTCGAGCTTGAGAAACAGCGTGAACAATTGAAGCAGGGCAAGTACCGCATCGAAGGACATGAGAACGAGGAAGAAATCCGCCGACTTACCAACGAAATCCGAACGAAGAGAGCCTACCGCGAAAAGCAAGTCATCAAAGAATACCGCGAGGAGTACTTTTACCACCGTCCCACTTGGGATATTGAGCAGCAGGCACGGGGCGAGGAAGAGGAGTACACGGAACCCGTCATCGATGTGCATATACCAGAACGCGACCGGCTAGCAAATATTCTTTGCCATCAGCCGGATGGTCTCACGGAGGATCAGGTTCTCGAACAAAGGATCGAAGCTATCCAACTCATGGTGGCTCTGTGCGACAAACGCGAGACGGTCAAGCGTCATCGCGTCCAGCAAAATGTCAGTATAAGTTTCAACCGCCTCCTGTCTCTAAAAGCATTCGGCCGAGATGCTGGTACACCGTCGTTGCTTTGTTGATTTAGGTTGACTTGTTCCAGTCCAAGTATGGTGGCGGAAGCTGGCTTTTCGGGTGAACATGAGCGTTCTTGGGGGCGTTCAAAATCTAACAACAGTTCATCTTCAAACGTTTCCTCGTATCGTAAAGCAAGAGGAATGTTGGTTTTATCGTAGCTCTTGGTGTCAGGTGTATCACCCTGCGGCATCTGCCGTGCCACACTATTTGGCATACTGGTAACTTCAATGTCCGCCCACTTCTTGTTAGCTTCTGCAATCGCTTCGTCTCGTTGTTTCTTTGCCCAGTCCCTGCCGTTCCGATATGCAGTAGCTCCCTGTCGAAATGTTTCAAGGTCACTTGTCAGAGACCAGCCTTTGATCTGTGTCATGGCGTAACCAGAAGGTGCTTCCGGCGTCGATGGTTCAAGCACATGACTAGCATACGCTTTTAAAGCGCCTCCGTGATATGTCCATGTGAGAGCATAAGCTTTATTGTCATAATGCGGCTCATCAGCGCCGTAAGACAGCAGGCTCTGGAAGCCCCGAGCGCCCAGAGTTACATCGTACAGCGCCTGGCGAGTTGCCACGGACAACGACCCATCTGGTCCTTTCACTTCAACAAAGTTATTTGGAAGGACAGGAAGGTCATCCTGTGTCGAGGGAACAATATGATTGTCGAGTGCTCGGCGTACTTCTTTATGTAACTGTTCGGGTCGGGCTCCGTGGTAGTGGTCAGGCTTGGCACAGACAAGTGATCCATCCGTCAAGTGATCGAGATTGGTGAAAGATATGTCGCTCCTAATATCCCCAGGATCGCCTTCTACAATGGGTATTACAGACGCCGTGACACGGCTCTCCTTTGTCGCATGATCATCAGCAAGCTTGAATCTTTTAAAATCGTCTTTCGAAAACCAGCTCGGAGATAGCGATGCTCGTGGTCGTTCTAGCGCTTGTCGAATCTCGTCTATATTATCGGGTTCGGAGGGTTCGTGACCGTCGGGATACTCATAGCCGGGGGACAAGATGTTATGATCGATCAAGTGTTGTTGAAAAGCACGATCGTATGGCCCCGTACTTCTCGTTGTCGTCGTATTTGTAGTAGTGTTGCTTTGCTCTTGTCTGGGGAGCGTGAGCCTCGTTTACGACGGCCCAGACTCGTCTGGCTGGAGCTCATATCGTGATTGTTTGGGAGACGATACTCATGGAGTTAGTGATTAGAATTGGTGTCGATGTATTGGGTCTCCTATACCCCTCTCAAATCGTTCAAACTGGGCCCGCCGTGCCTAGCGAAACGTTTGACACGAGTTCGACCTGCTGGAGATGATTGTCGGAGGAACTCTTGCGCAGAGGGAGCGTGAGTCTTTGATCACGCGGCAAGAGCACGTCTCGTACGAGGAAGGGGCTGTAAATTGCTAGTGGACGAGTCGAGGCAGATATGGGAGTGGTTCGGCGATTAAGCTCTCGTAGAGCGTTTTTGGTTAACGCAGGTCGAGAGAGATTATCCCAAAATTGCGGAGGAGGAATTGCGGAATGGTCAACCTTCACTCGCTTCGTAAAGAGTTGGGTATCGTCGCCTGAGCGTTCGCTTGACCTCGGGCGCTTCTTTTTTCTTGTGCACTTTGTCGAAGAAAGCTGAGAGTTGGGTAGCACAACCATCCTCGCCAGTTTGGGACGCTTGACGGGTGCTGCAGAGTGCAATACTTATGTTCAAGGGTTAGAATTACTCTGGCTCACTTGGTTAGGGACATTGTAAATAAGCGGGCCTTATCGATAAGGCACGAATGCAGGTACTCTGTGGACCAATCGTTTCATGAGAGGCAGCACAGCTGAAACCACCTGCGCGTATCAAAGGGCGCAGAGCACCATTCACCGAAAGCAAATCAAACTACAGCGTGAATGTGTGATCTCAAACACGCGCGCTCAAGCAAGGCCGGAGCCCAAGTGCCTAAAGTTCGTCATTTGCAGTAGACCCACTCTGGTGCTGTTGGTTCTTCTTGAGACTAAATGATTCTGGGTGTTAGCGGCCAATCCTGGCCTTTTTTTTGTCGGAAGGGACAGAAACAATTCTACCTGTTGCAAGATGGCAGCTTGATCTGCCATCGCGTCAAGGTGACGAATGTTTTACTACTGACGCAATTCAGTAGGTTGGTCTGAAACCCACTGCCGACAAACCCATAGCTGAAGCGTCTATTTGGTGTGAGCATGGGTCCTGCAGGAGGCCGGCTATACCAAGTATCTTCTTGTGAGAACATAATACAGGAAACAGGAGTGAACCCGATCGCAAGGTATCTAATTGAGCTGGCACAGACAACCGGGTAAAGGCATTGGCTCAATAACCGCCGCAAGACAGGGGCTTTGTTCTCCAGCAAGTAGGTGCTAAATTTATCAAGCTTTCCGAACCCTTGGTACCACAAATAGAACAGTGTCGCTTGTTTTCGGGATCTAGAGACCATCAAACGAAAAACAAGAAAATTGCATTGCGTTATTCCTAGGAATGACGCAGCCATCAAACATGTAAACAGAATTACTTTCTTCCTGGGAACAACATATGGGGACACCAAACGTGTAAACAGCAAAGTTTTGTCTCTGGGAAGAACTCATAGGTCATCAAACATGTAAACAGCAATTCGTTCCCAGGAACGAGACACCGATTAAGAAAACAGTATCATCTAGTTCCTGGGAACAATACAAAGCCTATCAAATGTGCAAACAGCATTAACTTGGTTCCAGGAACAATACAAGGCCTCATGAAGCATGTAACAGTATCAATTTGTTCCTGGGGACGACGCATAGATCATCAAACAAGTAAACAACATCAAGTCATTCCCAGGAACAAGATATCAATTGGTAAAACAGCACCATGTCAATTATCCTGTTCCTGGGGACAACAGTCCATCCATCGATGAAGCAGTTTTTCCTTGTTACTGTCTACTAAGATTCTTATTGTATTCAAGTGTCGATGACGCAAATATGGAGCGCATCACTTGCTCCAGAACGCCCGGAGCCACGTCGACCCACTTAGCAGTGAACCATCCAAACATGTACGGAGTACTGAAAGCGATGCTGGGCGATATTGGTTCAATAGTCGCTTCAGTGACGGGTATGCGTCGGCATCGGTGACTTGTGCTGGTGGATGAATTTGACCTCGCGGTCTCATCCATATGCCTCTCCACGAAGGGCACACAGATGTTGACCAACTCCTACTCAGATGGTTCATCGATGAGACGCAGATCGAAGAGGGAGCAGAACTCGGACTTAAAAAAAACGCCGTGAAGAGCTCGTCCTCTATCATGGCGATCTCGGGGATCGGCTCATATTTGGGCTAAAAAAGATGTTCTCGTCGACCGGGCCAGTAGACTCATAGTAAGCCCCTACAGTTCCTCATGCCAACAAGCTTTTGATCTTATCCCTCCCGGCCGCCATCTACATCCATGTCACGATTCACATCAGGAATATGGCAAATCGCAAACGACTCGGTAAGATTCACGGTCAACACTTCAGATGAAACACGCGAGGTTGAACGTGTGCTCTGATTACAGGTTGCTCAACTTAGCCCTCTTGCGTTAATGCTGGGATAGGCGGAAGGGATTTTGGATGGCAGCGACTGGCTTAGTGTCCGTGTTTTGAGCCTAGATCTGTCCGACAATTCGGCGGCCACTAATGTTAGTGACGCAGTCTCTTGAGTCGGGCATTTGGAGAGATTAGTTCACGGTTAGTAAGAGCAAAGATAACCGCGCGCGTGCTGGGTTGTTTCAGGATTCATGCTAATTTGGCCAACCACTGTCAGGTGAGTATTCACTTACAGAGTCGGAGGGAGACTGACACTTTTCATATGAGTATAAAGGTATGCATAAACAATCTATCATTACATTCCCTTTGCTTCGACGTACTTTCCGAGTTCAGAACGCTCAGTAGCCTTGCTTTCCAATATTTTGAACAACAATATGAAGTTGCGAAGTCGCCTCTACTATGACAATAAAGGCACAAATCGAAGACTGCGGCCGCCCAATCCTCTTCCCGGAGGGCGACATACGAAGAAGAACAAAAGAGTGCCAGTCTTGAAGAAAAAGATAGCAACAAGACCTCCACAACAGAAACCGAAGGCAAAAGCAAAAGGCAAAGCTTTCGACTTAAGAGAAGAATATAATAAGGAAAATATTGAGCCTACGACGCCAACACGGGAACTGGAGATTAATCTACGAATTGGCTATTTGTTTGGACACTGCCATAAGGGAAATAAACAGCCAACCTTGGCTTCTCCTCTTTCGTCTGGACGACAGGGACTTAGACCTGTGATATCAATTAGTGAAGAAGAGAAAGGACTTCGAATTTACAACTTCGTTTGAGAAGATACGTCGATCATTAGATGAGGGAGTCGGAAGTGCGTCAACCCACATGCACCTATGGCTTGGTTCGAGAAAAAAAAAAGCACGTGAAGCCTCCTCCGGCAGTGCACAAATACACGAAAGAGTGGAAACTAAGACACAACGATGGATTTGATTCATGCTTCCAAGGAGCTTGCGAGCGCGAACATCAAATGTGCGATACATGGTATAGATACCAGATCGTGCTATCGCAAAATGGAGGCCGCGCTCGACATCTCAGTTTCGGCGTTAAAACAGGAGGAAAGGATTATGTTCATTAACGCACTCTGGAAGGAGATCAATAGCAGGTTTACAGGTACTCCAAGGAGCAGAGAGGTGGGGAATACGGTGCAGCAGAAAACGGATTGACTGATGTCGGCCGTTTTGGAAGCTGTCCAGGCATTAACGGTCAGAGCCAAACCGTCGCCATACCCAAAACGAAGTTGGGCGAATGATCTCACACAGTTGCGGCATATATAAACAACGAGCCATGAAGAGGAAGCCAAAGAACTACTGATGAAGTTCTTCCCGCCATTGCCATATAATATCGAAGACAAAGGACTGCGACAACTGAGAGCCCTAACGATGCCCGACCTAACTTTAGAAGAAATGGAACGAACTACGGGCGACAAAATAATGGAAGGTACTAGGAGAAGATGAACTACCAGCGACCTTCTGGAAGCAAATCTGGCCGTTAATGAAACACGACATCGTCACCGTCTTCTGAACACCACTGGACGAAGGCGTGATACCAGACCTGTAGAGACATGCTCAAATAACTGCTTTCAAGAAGCCAAGTCAAGATGATCACACCTTCGCTAACCTAGAGACCGATCTCACTTCTCGCTACGCTGGGCAAGGTGCTGGGTTCGGTTGTTGCCAAGAGGATCTCCCATGCGATAGAGAGTCACAGACTTCTTCCAACCAACCGCTTCGGTGTGCGCAAACAGAGGTCGGCACATATTCTCAATATGGCACTTACATCACATTATAAGTCTCAGCGGCTTCGACATGAAGGATGCTAGTTCGGAGCGAACTGTAACCATCATCACCAATGGCCAGAGTTCGGAAAGCCGACCTCTACCACAATAAGGACTCCCACGGGGATCGCCTCTATCGCCAGTGCTGTTTATGTTCTTAAATGCGGATCTGGTGCAAACTCAGATCGATACAAATGGCGGGGTAATTGCGTTCACGGACGACTAGACGGCGAGGGTGACTGGACCGACGGCCCAGAGCAACAGGAGATGGATACAGGCGGTTATTGACAAGGCCTTGGCTTGGGAGAAGCGTAGCGATGCAACGTTTAAAGGGGAAAAGACAGCCATTATACACTTCACCAGATACACAGGTAGAGTAGAATCTGAACCTTTCACCATCAAGAACGAGAAAGCCGTCCGAAAGGATCAAGTCAAGATCCTTGGAGTGATCATTGACTCGCGCCGTCATTACAAGCAACACATCCCAAGGGCTGCATCACAGGATTTAGAGGCGGCAATGGAGTCGAAATGATTGAAGGGAATGTCTCCCTCGACAACAAGGCAGCTAGTGCCGGTGGTGGACTACGCCTCTAACGTATGAATGCATAGATACAAAACAGTGGCATCGTGCGCCGTCCAGCGAGGACAGAGAATAGGAGCACAGGCGATCATAGGGACCTCCAGACGCGTGTTGACAGGAGTAACTGAGGCTGAAGCACACATAGCGACCATCCACGAACGATTCTGGAGACGAGCAAGCAAACTTTAGGTAGACATTCATTCACTCCCACAGACTGACCCAGTCCGAAACCTCTTGCGATTGATTGAAGCTTTCCGGCGATTCATATCCCCGCTCCGGCGTATTACAGATGCATCCAGAGAGCTGCCAAGAGACACCATGGAGGTTACACAACCTTTCGTCCTCGCCCTGTGGGAAGAGCGCGTGTAAGCCGCGTTTGGTGGACAAGAAGGTAAAGAGGAAGACAAGATGCCAGCCCACCAGGTGACAGAGCCGTACGTCACAGCACGAAGGGGAGCACGAAGAGCAAAGACGACAATTCTTGATCGAATAATAGCAGATCTGCGACAGGATAGAACGCTACCAGAGGGGGTGGGCAGGCATTCGAGGAAGATCGGCCCAGCTCTGCCTGGCATACCCGGCTACTATATAACTAGCTATCATGGAAAGAAGCCAGCGTGCTTGCACAACTCAGGACCGGGATGGTATGACTGAATGGATATCTATATCAGATCAGGGCAGCACCTAGCAACGAATTTCTACGTGGACAGGCGAAAGAAACAGTAGAGCACTTCCTCTTCCGGTGCGTGAAGTGGACGACCCAATGCAAGGAATGATGCTGCAATGCATAGAAGAGAAGCATGGCCACTTCTCCTTTCACTTGGGGGGCAAGCTACATCAGACGGACAAAAGTGGACACCCAACATGGATGCACTACGAGCCACCATCAGATTTGCAATCACCACAGGTCGCCTAGAACAGAGATGATGCCACCACTGCTAACTTATACCAGCAATGACTACCCTGTACTGTCAATATGTCTCCTGCTTCGTTAAGCATCGGTATGTAATCAAGTCTCACGTTATTTGGTAATCTTGCAGGGCTTAGGTGTCTCCCGCCTTGGACCTTCGCTGCCGAGATTCGTCTGGCTACGTTCGTGCAGGAGGTTTTCGAGCATATGCTTCTGGGTCGTAGGGCTGTCATGGTGGAACATTGCGAACGAATCGGTCGTTTCCGCCGGGACGTGCGCCTCACTTTCCACGAATGGATGACTACCGATCCCGTCCTGGGCGGGCTCCCTTTCACAATGAAGGGCCTGAAATCCAAGCATCTAGGTCCTTCCCCTTTGGCTAGGTAAAGCCCAGCTGTCCTGATTCGAGTTGTGCTACTAGACGCAAGTTGCTTTCACCCACCAGCGAGCGGACCGCAAGGACACCTGGATCCAGGGTCGTCTCATGCATAAGGGCAAGAGGTAGCACGATCCGTGGCAAATAGTCTCTCCTTTTCCCATAGTATACTACACAAGATCAGTTTAAATGTCAGTGCCTCCAAGACATGCACCACTTGAAGGAGTCATTGTCGTGCGTTCATCCATGTTACCTACCCCGAGCCCCAAAAGGAGAAACAGGAATGGGTACCTTCGTAAATCGTTCTAGTCCTAGGTGGCGGACGGCAAAGAGTAAGTGTCAACGGACGTGGCTACGTAGACATTCGTGCGTACAATTTAATCTCTCTTGGGTGATGCATTGCCTGGCAATTGCCTCTAATGGGCTTTCCCTAACGCCTCGCTATAGCTTTAGGCCCAGACTCCTGCATGCTACTCGTGGGTAGATTTGCAATATTTAGCGTTGAGGAAAGGAATATCAGCATGTCTATGCGGCCACGACTTATCCATTCTCTTTTAAGCCACTGTCATCTAACACAGTTCTTCTTTGGAGAATATGCTTGCCAATACGGCTTTCTCGAGGACCTACGAACACGATTTTCCGAATTGCAGGTAAGTACGATGGCCTCATCAAGTAATAGGGCGTTAGACACTCAAGTATCATCCTGCGGCTCCTATTCGATAGGGGAGGTTCGCGCCTTGCCTCACAATTCCTTCCCAACCCGTAGGATCGCACGACTCTGCTTGCTCAACCAACCATTCCATGGCTTTGATGATAGCACCTTCATCCTTGGCATCCTTTAGGTCATAGAGCTGCTCTCTTCCATTGGCATAGCCAAACGTTAGCTCAGTCCAGGCACGACAGAGATCAGTTTGCATATTTGAGCAGGATTTCCATGGGCCGTAATACCTACTTCCGTTGACTTCACTTTCTGGGGGCTTCTCAGTCCTCGCTGGGAGCTTCGGCTGTTTGTCCACACAGAGAACCTTGGACTTTGTTCCAATCACAACGAGTATGGCAATGCGTTGTTCATCCCTGAACCCCACGGTCAAGCGGTTAGCCTCGAAGTTTCACAGAAAGTCCATGCGTCTTTGGAGAAGACATGCACACTCACGTTTTCTCGTTTTTGGTCCAGCACAAGTCGGCATTACGCAGATACTCCTTCTTGGCCTGCCTCCTCGCTTCTAACTCTGCCCGCTCCCATCCCTCAGCCGTATCTTCGGAGGCTGGCTGGAAATGGGCTATGAAGTACATCAGTTCATGTCGAAAGGCTACTATGAGATGCGCGCCGATTGAGATCTCCAGTATGTGATACGGATACGTGATATCTACGTTCTCAGCATAGGACTGATTGTCCTTGGAGCCTCCTATACCATAGGGGATGTAGAGTAAATGGGCATGCAACATGGCAACAGCCTTTGCATGTAAGGTGACGCCATACTTGTCGTATTTCGAGAAATGTCTGGAGGCTTTCTCTAACGCGAGATTCCTTCGACTTCTTTGACTTGAGCTCGTCTTTGAGCATTTCCCTCAGTCGTCCACAGTGGTGCTTGTTCCAGAGTTGCGTTTTGGCTCGTTTCGTCTCGTTTTCTTCCGCTGGCGGGGAGCCTCTACAAACCCCCCACGGTACCAGCACGGAGAACATGCTTGGCGACCGCTCTTTATTGATTGGTAGGATAATCGGAATATGTTGGACTCTATCAATCTTTCTGCGTTTTGACGTCCCGAGGCCGTGATTCCAGGAGTCACTTTGGCCCTCTTCAAAATTCCATACGCTCAGGAGACCCTCTCTTTCGATATCTTCTTTGTCGGGTAATGGCAACGAAGGGAGAGCACCGTTATCCTGATTTACGACCCTAAGCTTCCGGCTTATCCCAAACTCTGTGAGGTCGTCAGACCGGTCTTCGTGAAGAAAGAAGGATGCGAGCTTCGCAAAATTGCAATGAGGTTCGAACAAGAACATTCTGAATTCCGGTTCACAGTTGTCATCAGCTGGACTCACGGGACGTGATGTCCACAGCGTATGGTGTTGTGAAGGAGCGACCGTCCCGGGCGTGACTTCGACCAAGATGAAATCCCAGATAGAGAATACGATCATTCGGAACTCAGGTTTGACTTCTCGACCCTTGGCTACGGCCTCTTCGACGATCTTCTCGACATCTGATCCCGTTAATTTGGATAATTTCGTGGCAGTCAAATAAACAAAGACAGATCCCATCCAGTACGATGTTGTAGAGGGAGCACTTCCAGGGGATTTTCTACCATCGTGATAGCCACTGAGGAGAGTCGGTACAAGTTCCCGTGGCTGTTGGCTGCCATCGCCTTCCAGTATGCCGTACGCGATCCTCGTGAGCTTATCCATGCGATCGACCGCTGTATACGGCAATTTGAGTTGCTCAGCATCAACGAGATTGAAACTCTTACGATCGCAGGAGGCAATGCTGAGCACCATATAGCCCACCTTGCGGATCAAAAAGTCTTTTTCGCAGCTAGCATTGCAAGCTTGTGCAATAACCAGATTGTAAACCTGGCTTACAATACGCAGTATCCCAAACATGCGCGATACCAAAACTCCCCACGAAGCGACTATTCCCTCATCCTCATCACGGACGGGTGGCTCCTCGCTACGCATTGTCGGTTGAAGCTTACCAAGTTCTTGTGGCAATGATCAGAGAGGGAAGGACCACGAACCGCCAAATTTTTCAACCACGAGGATTTGGTGATCAAGGTCAATGAAAACGCTAATGAGCACTTGAAAATCGAGTCGGGGGCTCGTATGACTAGGCATAGAGTATAGCCTCTCAAATCCAGGAACTGCATGATTCTCCAAGTTCTCGAGAGACACTACGCATTCGAGAGGCTCTAAGGAGGTGAGTAATGCATCCTTTCGGAGTTGTTCCAGCTTCTCTTCTTCGTCGCTATCAACAGAAAGTCGGCGTCAGTCAACCAGCAAACAGCCAAAGCGTAGAAAGAATACAAATGATCTGATCGCGAGGACGAAAGAATGAAAAGAAAGCCATGGCCTTACCATGGCTTATAAAACGAATAGTGCCCTTCCTTGTCATTGTGTTAGAATTACTTTGTTATGACTGATCTTTCGCCACTTTGTGACTCAATATTCCCCAACCTTGACCAGTTTAACCTTTCCTCCTCAGCAACAACAACACAGATGATGTTGAGTTGGAGAGCTACGATGGGGTACTGGGCCATTTTATCCCTTGGGGAATGTATTTAGAGTTCTCTTTATGCGTCAGACGTGATCATCATCAGATAGGCTTGTAAATCTTATCTTGGGCAATTGTAAGGGTAGCTGGTATACTGCCCGGATTGACTTTGATAGGAGTGTTATTTTGAGTTGATAGTCCCCACAGCTGATGGCTCACATCACGCGCCTCACACACGTGTTCCTTGTATCGATATCCCCACACTCCACAGTGCAAGACCATGGTCGCGGTATCGCAGTCAGTGTATAAACTTTATCAAAGAAGTAAAGAAGCACAAAAAAAAAAGAAAAGAAAAGAAGAAAAGACGCGAGTGAACAGGCGTATGGTAGGAGGTGCATCCACAAGTATTTCTGTTTCCCTTTAACCTCGTTCATAGCTCAGACATATTAGGCGAAACAGTTGCGAAGTCACATGACCGTTCTAGTGTTATCTGTGGAGCGGTAGATCTAGTGCACGAGAGACGCCAACCGCAAGCGCGGGTTAGCCAGAAAGAGCCTTGAGGAACGAAATTCAAGATGGAATTTGGGCAGGGGTGCGCAGATGACTGCAAGTTATGTGTAATGCAACTTGAACAGAAAACTTGCTTTGTGCATTATTGAGGTTTACCCCATCATACCTAAGAAAGCCCCACTCATCCGCCCGCACCGTCTCTGTTTTAGCCTCGCTTGCCTCTTTGACGGGCTTGGTTGAAACACGATGCTAATCGTTGCACCAGGTCTTATGAAACATGCCCTACAAACTTCAAACCGGCCCTACACAAAGCGGCATTCTTAAAAAGATGAATCCCTAAGAGGCTCACGATCAGAAGATTTGACAATCTACAGGTTATGCCTGGTCGCAACGTGGTAAAGTGCCCAGTTTGGCTCCAGATCCTTTTCATCAAGCAAAGACCCTTGTCACGCTGTATCCGAAGGTCGTCAAGAATCTTCCTTCGCGGGTCTTTATCTTCATGCCATATTGCCTTTTGCGAGGCCAGTTGTCGTGCAGCGTCCAAATCCTCTTGCGTCAGTCGTGGATTGCCTATCACAGCCGTTCTGCAAACACGTAAATCCTGCCTTCACAGAATGATAGATCCGTATATGACGGCTGTCACTCATGACGTGTATGGAAAGGTCGAATGAGCGAGGTCGAGACGTAGTAGGTCATTCAAGAAGAAAGGCTTAGGGCTAGTGCGATGCAGGGCGCTGGAATGCTGACAAAAAGATCAAAAAGAATGAATTGGAAAGACAGCAAGAAAAAGGATGTGTAAGATAAGACGCCAGAATGGCAGCGAAAGGGTAAAAATGCATAGTTGGGTTACCGCTTAGGTCATAGGAAATGCATGAAGACTCAAGAACTCGAGGACAAATGCAGCTTTTTACTCTTGGCATTGATGCTGAAAAAACTTCCTGACGGAGGGATCCTGACTCTTTGCCAACGCTTGGCGTTTCCTACCTAAGAAACATGCGACAGAGAACAACTGGAAACGTCTTGGAGGTCTCGTAGACTGATGTTTCGACTACGAGACAGCGGTGCCCTTGAAAGATCGAGAGGCATATCACTGCGAGCTGGCGCGAAGCCGATAATCGTCACCATGGGACACCACTGTTCCGGCAGGTGTTGTCGATACTCGCCAAAGTCAGACACGTCTCCCGGGTGTCCAGGGAGAGTCAGTTGGATCAAGATTGGGCGCCAGAATAGACGGGACGTGCGTCATCAAGCTGAGGGATTGGTCACTTTTTTCTAAGGGCCCGTCGGTAGACAACGTAGTAGGGAAGCAACCGTCGGCATAGAAGAAGGCGTTTGGCACAGAGAGGTCCTTTTATTCTCATGTGAGATAAGCATGGATGCAAATACGAATGGACTCGACTTTGACATAAGGATTGTAGAAGCTACTGTCCTCAAATATGTTGGCATCTGTATGTATTTCCACATCGTTGGATGCGTTTACCGACTTGTGCCATCTGTGACGGGTCGACGAATTTGTGCAGGTGGAAGGTATTCGAGAAGGTTGATTGAAGAGACATACCGAACGGAAGGTGCGAGAGAATAATTGGAGACCTGCTACATCTCGCGGGCAGTGCAAGACGGCCTGTCTAAACGAGAAGGATTCCATCATGGTTGATCAGGGAATTTTGATGGGTTATTCAGAGCCGAGGCAAATGTCACGTCGGGGGAGTAAATGTGAACCTTGTTCTCACTATCAGGTAGGTGATTGGTGAGTGCCGTTCCAAATGAAGAGGGTGCTGTGGTTGCAAACCGACGAGGGAAAGATTCCCAAAGCATTGTGAGTATGGATTCAGGAACTATTTGAGTTTGAGTCTGAACGCATTCCAGATTGTATCGCGGATAGAAAAAGAAGTTTTATCTTCAACGTTAGCTGTTTGGATCAGCCGTATGTATTGCAAATTGTAGATCTCGTCAAAGGGACAAAAGGAATGAAACATGTAAGCTGGATAAAATAAACAGGAACTCGAGAGCCCTTTCGGGAGTGACATGTTCCCCTATTATACATAATCTGATACCTTGGTCCACACCACGGACCTCGAAATCGGCATTTTACAGGTTGACGTGAGTCACTCCTGCTTTTACACATATCAGACTGGTGGAACGGACCAGGGATAGATTCCGGGAGGTTGAGGATGCAGTGAAGCTGAGCATTGCCACTGCTGGCCACGGAAAGACATCGGAGTTGTTGTCTGTCTTTCATACCAGTCCGGCAGTAGCTGCTATGTATGGGGAGGTATTCTTGATTGGATAGATAAAGTCCCTGGAAGTAGACAAGATCTGAGTCAGTTGTCAAGTCTGTTGGCCGAGAGCGCCAAGAACCAAGACGACCTATCTAGCGATCTGGCTAATTATATCTCCATCATAAGAAGTTAGATCGACCACCAACTTCGAAAGGTCAAAGCTATTCGGGGTTTCGAAGAAGCTGCTCTTGCAGAACTTGTGCGACCGTGTCCAGAAGAAAGCTCCAATTCTCAGATGATACAGAACATTGCCAACTCAGACCCGAAAGCCCTACACTTTCTTAATTCGGGTATTGAGAGGTTCAGCCCAAGTTCATCCAGAGAGCTTGAGAGGGTGATCAAGCCGTTTCTCGACCCGACTTCTTGTAAATATGCTGGCCTGAATCAGTTTTCGGCATGGTCTCTGTTCAAAGTTCGTATCTACACGAAATCTGATATTCTCAAGACTGGAATTACCCTAGTCGACCTCCCTGGAATCGGCGAAGCTGTAGAGAGTCACTTCGAAGTGACTGAACAGTTATCCCATCGTCTCGATGTCCAGCTTCTCGTGAGTCCTAATCTCGGCGCGGCGGATGAGAAGCAAGGCCAAAAGGCCAAGCGTTGATGTGAAATGGTGTTGATGAGGCGCAGATGAAAACTAGTGGGAAATTTGATGAGCATGGATTTTGTGTCATCTTGTCAAAGATGGACGACGTGAAGGTCGGTGCTTACATGTCACAATATGTAGACCTGTGCAGCAATCAAGACGTGATCCAGAAGCTCAACGGGCTTGTAAATCTCAAAGGGGAGAGAGATTCGCTGAAGCCTATGTGCCCCGTTCTTGTAGAAAACAAGAAGATAGCTAAAAGCTAGAGAACGAAGTCACAGAGGGCTTATGACAAGGCCATTCGCGAAACGAGAAGAAGCTTGAAAGTAAGTTATAATATGTTTTAACGAGTAATGCTAACAATTGATCGCAGCGAACCCAAACGAGAGTCGTGAGAACTTGCAAGCTGTCTGACATCGTCAACAACTACGAGACCATTTCCAACTTAGTAAGCAAGACCTGGTCGAATCTTCCCAAGCCACCCTCCACGCAGAGGACGTTCTTATTCGTTTGGTTCCTCATCGCGGACAAGTACGACGTCAACCACAACACGACCAACTAGGACGGCTCTGCGATCAACACGTTCGTCTACGTATGGTCGATTATGTATACGATCAATGTTGAGTTGGAGTGGAGGCAACTCTACTGGCCCGTTCGATGAGAATATCCTTTTTACCCCAAATATGAGCCGATCCCTGAGATCGCCAAGATAGAGGACGAGCTCTTCACGGCGTTTTTTGAGAACTCCAAATCCAAGTTCTGCTCCTTCTTCGATCTGCGTCTCTCCGATGAACTGCCCGAGCAGGACTTGGTCAACATCTAGGAGCCCTTCGTGGAGGCGCATCTGGATGAGATCACGAGGTCATCAGCGTAGTCCTGTTTTCAATGAGCTTCTCGTCCTTCTCGGCCTTCTTCTCGTCCACCAAGTCGCTCGTCTTCATCTCCACTATCACGCCCGAGGCCTCTATCCTCCCTTCATGTTGGCGTCTCTGATCAACGCTGTGTCGAGAACGAGTCGAATGATGAGACCAACGAGCAAGGTCCGAGACACCGCGCGACAATTGGAAGACAGTGCCAAAGAAACGCGAAAAGGTACCCGGCAGGCGACGCGAAATGTACCGACCGAAACCCGAAAGAGTAGCGGCAGTGGCAGCAGCAGCGATGGAATGACAATACTGCAGAAGGCGCTGGATCTCCTGCAGGAAGCGCTGAAGGAACGAATGGAGATAACCTGGGAACTTGAGGAAGCTGTTGCAAAGCAGGAAAAGACAGTGCACGAGATGGGCAAGCAGATGGTAAAATTCAAGGATCAGATGACCGAGGAGCTGCAGCGCGTTCGGAAGTAGCTCGAAAATACCGCTGCGAATGCAACGGGGGGACCTCGACGATCATCTGTTGACGTCACACGACTGACACCGTTCTTACCCCACAACGATTCGAGGAACGAAGTTTGAGCTGAGATTACCGAGATGCTCAGCTGAGAAAATGACACCGAAGTTGCCAAGGTAGCATAACCCAGCAAGCGAGGTATCCCAAGGCGTATGGCTCGATAGTCGTGTTTTTCAAAAAACGGTCAGAGGCCAGGCGGTTCATCAACAAAGGATTCTTTGTGACTGGAGGAGAATCCGCAGCTACAAAGGCGTTTGAACTTCGTGACCGCTCCAAGCAATGTTACAATTGCCACCAGATCACGAACCACAAAGCCTACCAATGCGACAGACCACAAGTTTATAGCAGTTGCGGGCAAGAATGCTATCATCACAGTATTTACACAGGAACGATCCCAAAATGTATTCCATGCGGCAGCCCCTAGGAGTCATATAGCAGAAGCCGCTGGAAGCTTTATCCATTACAACATGAATAGTATATTCCGACTGTTTCAATTGAATGTCAGAGAGCAAGGACCGGTGCATGGTAGTTTAATGAACGACAAGGACATTCAGGAAGCAACTGTATTAGCCATCCAAGAATCCTAAGCGCGAAGGATCCAGGGTAGGCTGTTGACAACAGCCATGTGGCACCGCAAATGGGTCAAGATGGTAAATATAACAGAAAATGAAGGTAGAGATCGTGGGGAGCAGTGGATGTAGTGGTTATCGGTGATTTCAATCGCTAGGACCAGGTATGGGGTAGGGACAATGCAGCAGTGGAAAGACAAGGCAAGGCGTGTCCGATCATTGACTTGAACAATTTCACAACTAGATGCCTCCTTCGGCGAGACACGAAGACGTGGCAGAACGGAGATTATGAAGTAACTACCGACTTGGTCCTGGCCACCGAAGAGCTTGCAGATACAAACATCAAATGCGCCAAGAGGGCATGGGGATGGAAGAAGATCTGAATGTTCCAACCAAATGGCGATATTATAACCCTCAAGTTTTAGGTTCTCTCGTTACGATCTTCATATTGTCTTCAATGTATACCTAGTGAAGACCTCATGAAGAAATGCCTTCTGAGTGTACATGCCTCACCAAAACACTGTTGTATATATTAAGCTCCCGCAAGCGATCCTTGCTGCAGGATACGCATGAGTTTATATCACTGTACAGGTCTGCAAGTAATTATTGATGATATTCAACTCAAGAGTACAAGGCGGTTGCGCTCCTAGTTATCTTGGAAAGGACAAGATGCTCGTCAACCCTGTTGCACAGGTCCTCAACGAGCATCCAGAGTAACCTGCAGTCTCTCTCTGACAGGTCCGCAAAAGCCCGGTTGTTCTCATAGTCCCATTGGAACCGTTGGCAAGCGGATGGAAAGCCATCCTTCCGCTTGGGAGTGACATTTTGTGGTTTGTGTGAGAATTTCTTCTGCTTCTAGCAATGAGGGATCAGTTCTGAGACGGCTTCTTATACCCCGGCAGCTGCCAATAAGGTTACTGATCGAGTCATCACAAAAGCATATTATTCTGTTTTAATTGGGAGACTTATCTTTGTTGAGGCTATGGGCATATTGCCTTCCAAAGGCTGAAGTTAATTGGGATTTACAAGTGTGTTGGCTTGATATGTCTCGTTGAGACGTCATAAGCTTTGAGTATCACTCAAGACGGTGGCGCTATTTTCCACGAGAGTCAAGTCAACCACATTACAGTAGCATATACGACTGCCTTACAGTACCAACCTTGGTCATCTCATGCTTGCTTGACTGCATCCGATAACAAGACGTCATCTCCTGAAGCTACCTTTGACATCACTTCCCGCTCCCCTTTGGAGAGTTGGAGCATCTCCCCACCAGCGGAAAGGAGGCTACCTCAGAGGTCTAGCGAGCGTCCATTGAAGACTTCGCGGTGAGAAGAGATAATACAACCAAGTTCTTGTTCATCGACCAGCTTGGCATCTTGTACCATGCTAATGTAGGACAATACCACGATGGTATTCATCACTGTTCTTCTCTTGGTAGCCCTATGCCGGTAGTTTTTAAACACAAATACACAAGACATGGTGATCATGATGTTATGTCCAGTCCAGTAGATGTTTTTAGAGCATCAATTAAAATTTAAAAAAGGTATATCTAGTTCCACAAGAGCAATGAAATAACGTCTGCCTGTACCGGGTGTAATTCCACAGCGCACCGACTCCAAAAACGATCCTTTCCGTTTCCACGGTGTCTAATCTACAAGACACATCCATTCCACCCTGTAAAAGTGAGGATAACAAAAGAAGAGAAAAGAAAGGTTAGTATCAAGAGCCATTCTAGTGCAAGCGGACCGAGTCCTTTTCTGTAGAGTCCCAAGCTTTTGTTTTGCTCAAAACTTCAACATCTTGTCAAAGGCCTTCTCCGTTCCCATGGTATACAGCGGTTGAACTTGAAACAGAGGCGTCTTGTTGCAGGTGATTTGTCGGAAAATATTAAGGGTAATGTGAGCCGGTGATGTTGAGGCTTTGTTTCTGCTTTCAAGCTCTCACTTCGTCCGAGATGATGGGTGCGTCCCATTCTAGAAGAACGACGGCTTGGCGAGGACACGGTACTCAATGTAGTCCTCGCCGTCTATAATGATAATAGTGCCTTGTGAAACGAGTTTCCCAGTAAATGGGCCTTGCGTCTTGCGTTCATACTTCACCCCAGCATACATCTTTGCATCTTCGGCATTCGTTCTTTGTCGGAGGCTTTCCTGACGTGCCCAGACCTTATTAAGACGTTGCATTTCATCCCGCTCGTGTAATTGTTGCCGTCCGTTAACGGCTATGCCAGGGATTTTCGCCGCGGCTGCGTGGGCTTCCTGAGCAGCGAGGGCTGCTGCATGTTGACGGTTCTCTGCTTGCATATGAGCGCGATCCTGGGCGAGCTCAACGCGTGCAATCTCACGCTCCGCTAGAGCAGATGTTCTTTCGATCGCATTGTTGTTCAACGATGTCCTACCCGTGCTTTGGCGAGGAGCTGGCGCAGGCTGAGGAGGAGTGTCGATATCTATGTATGCCCGGCGTGCTTCGGCTCTGGCGGCCTCGACACGGCGACTCTGGCGCAATTCATGGCCACCATATCCCATTCGCCCTGTCTGATCAGATTCTTCGCCATAATCGCCTGGAAGACGGGGTAGAGCGGGTGCAACAGACAAGGGAGCAGGCGCCCTGTAATTCGTTCCCGCAGCCCTTGCCTGTGCCTCATAAACAGCTTTGGTCTCGTTCGAGGTTCGTTCCCCTTCTTTCTCTCCCATATCTGTCTGATACTGTCGAACACGGCAATATTCCTTGATCTCGTTTCGTGCAAGGTTTTTCAAGTGTGGCTCAAATGCAACTTCCTCGTATGCAATCCAGAGTGCACCAGCCCCAGCGGGAAAGTTTCCTTCAACGAAGCGTCCGTCGCGTGTCTCTCGCACCAGCTTGACGCGGAACATGTCATTCTGTCCCAAGATTCCGTACACTGCATGGCGATCGCGAGGGTCCGGCGAGTTAGACTTTGCCCAATGCCCAATAAGAATTCTAGTAGGTCTAGTACCGGGCAAGGGATCAACGGTATGTCGCAGAGGTTGCGGCCCACCGGGGGCTGGCTGAATGGGAGTGTGTTCAATGACAGGGCCATTTGAGGGAGGAGGGTTGGCTGGCGCAAACCCTCCGCTCGTCCGCCTCCTTTTGGCATCGCGATTCTGTTGCAAGTGTTCGGGAAGATCAACACCATAAGCCAACTGAGGTGGATTTGTGCGGTGCTCAGCAGTGGAGTTGAGATTGGCCCGACGAACTGCTTCTTTAACGGCAGCCTTCTCAGCAGCAACTCTCTCCCCCTCAAGCTCGTCTGTCCCAGTTGCTTCGGCACGGATCTTGACATACTCCTTGACCTGTAGCTGGCCTAAGCCCACAAGATGATCCAAAAACACAATCTTGTCAAAGGTTACCCAACTTCCGCCAGGTCCTGGTGGCAAGGGATATTCGTCTGATATTGTTTCTCCAGATAATGTGGTGGGCTGGATACGGGTCCGTAATCGCTCGCGAACATCGATGAAACCAATGACAGCATGTTTAAGATCCATTGTGGGAGCCTCTGAGTGTCTCCAATATCCAATGTTGACGCCTTTGGCACTTCCAGTGCTTGATCTAGCAGGGTGTCCATTCGTGGCAACTTTTTGTTGCGAACCACTAGTTAGAAAAGGGCGCTTTCTCTTAAACTGGTGAGAAGTGTCGTCTTCATCTCCAGGAGCAACTATGATCACATCCTCGGCAGGACCTCTTGTTTGTTGAGGAGATGTTGTTGGAGTGGCCGCTGATGAATTACTCGAAATTTCAATCAGTTCCGTTTGCATCGCAGGATCGTTTGGGCGAAAGAAATGTAGTCAAGCGAACTGTGTCAAGCGCGACGTTTGTGAATGAGTTGATAACAAATGAAGGCGAAGATTGGTGAGCAAGCAGAAACCGCGTCTGTTCGGAATTCGAGTTGACGTAGTTGTAGAGAAAGAAAATGACGGCTGTGCGTTGATGGTTACTCTGAAATTTTGGGCCCAGGTTCAATGCAACAAGGGTAGTGACTAGAGCTGAACTACAGAGTAAGCTGCATCGATATCGACGAGGGGTGCGGTTGCCTTGCATGGATGCTTTGGCAAGCGAAACTCTTGTTTCCCCCCATTTTTTTCTTACCGGTTGTTGTGAACGTTCGCCAATGTTCTTGACAGGGTCGTAGAGTGTATCATTTCCTTTTCAGTTCTAGCTCTAGCCCCACTGCAGCAGGAAGTGCCAGCCTATCGGAAGTCGACCCTGATTATCTAATGGTGGCAGATGGTTCGCTGATGTGTCATATGTACTGTACCTTACATTCGACTGTGAGCTAACGGGACGTGACAAGCGCAAAACCGGGGTAGCCCCCTGAGATAGGGTAAGCTGCACCCTTGGCGGCAAGAGACAGGCAACCAACGTCTTCACATGCTCTAACTGGCTACACTGTCATCAAACAATGGTGATTGGATATGGTATAGGCAAAGACAGCCAGCATTCTTGTCATTGGATTTAAAACGCCTGCGTACCCCGACATTGCGAGCGACATGCAAGCCAACACTAACACAACGAGCAACCTTCTTTCTCAGGACAGTTGATTGGGCCCGTGTGGTAAGTCACGCACAGCCTACATTATTTATAGAATGCGGTCTCCGAACAAACGTGATGAATAAAAAGCAGGTGCGCCCAAGTTGAGCTGAATTCACTTAGTTTTGGATTGAAATGGTGTTGAACTTCCATCGTACGTTCTAGAGAAATGGCTGAGCATATGGAAACATCGACGCGTCTCCCAAATTTGGCATCTTGACAAGTAATTATGGTAGACAAAGGGTGTATGTCCTGGTAAAAGAAGGTGATTTCAAGGCCAATCAAGACATGCTTGCCTCCCCAGTGCTGAATAGATCCGGTAAGGGATACTCATACATTAGTCCATGGCCACCATAACCTTCTGATAGCTGCCCAAAGGTTGTATTTCTGTTCGGTCGGGAATAGGACTGCCACTGATGTTGTTTCTGCTGGGCTTGTAGGGAAGGGTCTTGCCCGCTCGTTATTGGAGTATGTTGCGGTCCAGAGACAACAGGAATACTAAACTGAGGCATCTATTAATAAGTATATTCCCAACATTGGATCAATGCTTATTGGGCTTCCCTTACCATATTTTCTGTCTGGAAACTAAGTCCATGTGTGTAAAGGCCATGAGCAATCGATGGGTTGGGGACTGGTGTAGCGGTACCTGATGCTGCAAACAGATAATTCATGGAAAGTTGTTGGAACTGTTGTGATAGTTGATCTTGGGCCGGCACAGTCTTCATGGCAACACCTGGGTGCCCTGTTCCGCTGACACGGCAAGTCTGTTGAGTCACAGGTTCTTCTTGAAGTACTCGCTGAGTCTGTGTTTGATCCCCATACTTTAAGATACCATGACAATAGCCAGGGACACTGGTTGGGTTCTCACGTCGATTATCCTCATGTTGGAGCATGTGGCGACCTTGGAATTGAACTAGACGGTCGGCAAAATAGGGCAACCAATTCGGAGACCCATCCTGGGAATCCAGGTCCATATAATCCAGCTCGTGAGGCGAAGAGGTCATCGGGGAGTGCTGAGGAGTGGCGGAAGGCTCGCCATCGTAGGAGTCCGGCGAGCAGTTATCGGTGTGACTGGGGGCCATTCCTTGCTGGTGACATTTACGTTGATGTTGCTTCCAAACTCGCCGGTTGTTAAACCTGAGGCCCGAGTTAGTGTAAGTACTTGATCCAATGGCATCAAGCGTACAAAAAGGAATACCCATCGTGATCGCATTTGTACCACTTATGGGTTTGTTGATGCTGATGCAGATATGATGGCTACGCTAGCTGTCAGTCTGATTCGAGTCCTAGGCTTGCTTTACACTCACTTTTGTAAATCTTTTCCCACATCCGCATGGGTGAGGTTTCTCTCCTGTGTGATTTCGCTGGTGAATAATTAGATTATGTTTCCGAGTGTAACTCTTATCGCATGATTGCCAGTCACAAGCAAAGCCGCGAGTAGAAGACTTGTTGCTGCTTCGAGGCATTTGATGCAATAAACGTGATGTAGAAAAAGAACGGCTCGCTGATAAAATGTTGAAGATCCAGTGCTGAAGAAAAGTCGACTGTATGACCAGTCCTTGGAATACGCTGTAAGATGCAGTCGGTGCTATTAAGGTTCCATTCGTCAGGAACCTGAGAACAGGATACGGCATGCGCATGCTGGCTTTATGAACTAGCTTGCATTGTCACAGTCCAGGGCTAGCTGAAGCCCCTAATTCTAAAGCGTCTTGGCCCCGCGCCTCGGATGATTCCCCAAGCGTTGAGATAAGCGACGTTCTTAACTGGCGAGAATGCACTCTCGCCTCATCTTGAATGGCTGCAAATGAAAGGCGGGCCATACCCCTGGCTATTTTGGATCACCCTGTTCCGTATTGAATGTCCCGCGGTTCCTGGCGGTTGACGGCAAGACTTCAACCATGTCAAGACGGCCAGTCAAATTACCTAGCCATCCAAAAGCGATCTCAAAACGTCAACACCATCGCATCTTCTCCTTGTAATTGATCTTTTCCATAGAAACGTGCCTGGTCTGGGCTTCATGGTGGCATGAGCTGGCTTCCCAGTCCGAGCAAAAAGGAAAGACCCGTGAAGCCTTTGACTGGGTTCGTTCACGCACGAGGTCAATTCAATGCCGATCCTTGCCGTGATGTGGACAAGCCACATGCGACGATTCATTTCGCGGCCGTTAACGCGACCATGACACCATAGCAGTATCATGCCTTCCCGCCAACAAAAGTCACTTTGCGGACGGCGCGACCCACCAGGTATTGATGTAGCTGATGAACGTGGTTCACACGATATCCCTGTTCTCAAGCCGTTGTGTACTTTGCAAACTCTGAAGAGTACTTCCCACTATTACTTGCTTTTTGCGCAGAGGACTTTGCATTCGTGTATCCCTGTCTACCCCTGGTGTTGTCTCTTTACGCTCGACAGAATACGGTGGAGAGATGGACCCATGAGATTTTCATGCCCAAGCTCGCTTCATGGTGCCCCACTCAAGCCATTGAATAATCTGGCGGCTGGAAGATTCAGGGGTACAATTCCACGTCGCGCTAACCTAATTGAAGTACCAGCTGGCAGGCTAACGTTAGGGAGAGAACACAGACCCCCCCGGAGCCAAACCATCAATGTTGAGCATCCGTGCGCCTTGGTCCAGGTTCAGTTGACTTTCAACCCCCCTGCAGCTAGTTTACTACGGCCGTCAAGACGAGGCTGGGAGGTGGTTATATTCGCATGTTGTTGCTGTTCTCTATTGCGGCTGCGGCACAGTACTCCTCAATCAGCATCACGTTAATTTACAATGGTTTGATGCGCTTGGGTTCCCATATCTCTCTTGCTCGCTCTCAGTCATCCATTTGCAGTATTGTCATTATTACCAGTAATCTCTGGTTGCACAAACCAATATGGCTCCCCAAACGCGTGGCCAAAACCGCAGCCTGCACCAATCCTTCCACCGGTTCCCCTGCCTCCCCGCCGAGCTTCGAGCCATGGTATGGCAGTATACACTTCCTGGCCCTTTCGTTTATTACCCAAAGCGATTGTCGCGAGTCTCTGGGCGATCCAATTCTTTCAAGTCCCCTCCTGTCCCAACAGCATTTCAAGTCTGTCAGGAGTCTCGGTCTGAAGCCGGTCGCAAGATGAAGAAATTCAGACTCGGGTTATCAAATGTACCGGTGGACAATGATTCAGAGCCCTATGGATATTGCTGCCCTGCCCTCGACATTCTTGTCGTCGATGCTAGCCTGTGCGATAGCTTTCGATCCCACCCCTTCTTAACTGTCGCATTCATAATCAGCCACGACTCGTATCCTGGCGCCTCCGAGATCCTCCCAGTGATACACCTCGCCACCAAGATCATATTCGCGAAACATGAACGCATCAAAGGATATGATAGTCATGGCTCCTGTTTCAAAAATATACCCGTTGGCCTGCCCAATTACTTTGCAATGGTAAGACCGTATGCCGCTTCGTGTGTTGATAAACATTTACACTGACTTAACCAAGGAGGATATAATCCAAATAACAGGGTTAGTGGATATATGGAGTAGCAAGATTCTCCAGCAAGTAGCTGAAGGCAATCTGTGCATGCCAACTCTCCGTGGTGGTATGATCCCTATGGTCTGTCAGTGTCCTGGAGTTGTGGAGAAAATGGGACACAGGGTTCAAATGACAAATAGTGCAAAGTCGAGGAAAGACAGATTGAGGAAGAAAATTGCCTAGCTGGGTTGAAAGCGAAAGAGGCAGACATAGACCTGCGGTTCTTTGTCTCGTCAGGGTTAGATCATGTTCCGCGCATCGATATCCTCATCTCCTCCTGTGTCTTGACATATTTCTTTACATTTCTTGTTGGTAAACAGGCACCATACTCTGTATATGTGCCACCAGGCCTAAATTTAGAGTGTTGAAAATTGTTTCAGTCTTTAAATAGGTAAAATGACGAATTTTGGATCGTGAAACGTGAGACACGACATATTTTATTAGACTGACTGTCGAGGACGAGATGATCGTGTCGAAGAAGTAGTAAATAGATCAGCAACCAGGACGTGTTGACGGATTGAGATAGAATTGCAAATGCGATCAAAATCTAGGACCTGATCATGACCCGAATTCCGACACGGCAACGGCCGTCCGCCAGTCCGTGTCATGAACGGTGGTGTCAACATTAAGATCAACACCATGACGGTCGACCACATAATCAACAAAAATCTTTTAAAGGTCATATAGGTACTTGATGATAAGCTCGAGCATAGACGTGACTAGGTGCTGGTCGTGGACAAGCGCGAGATGGCCCGCGCAGACTTGACTGTCGCTCTGGACTCCATCAGGAATGTGATCGAGATCCAAGGCGTCACCAACTTCGATTTGAAGCGCTTCAATGCCGGTAATGGGTCGCGGGCAAGAGCAGACTTCTTGGGCTACGTCATGTTGCTCCCATTGCCCCGCACGACCCCGCGTCCAGTCTTTTAACGCGGGGTTCTGAAGCAGGGGACGAAAAGTAATACGTACCAATTTATACATTAGGTGCAGCATACACATTAAGAGTAACCATAACACGTGCTGGGAATGCTATGCTCCATCGCTAAGCTGGCTTATTAGGAGTATTTCTCCACTTGCATGCTAGATGTGAGCCGCTCACGAGGTAAGAGATGAGTTCGGCGGCTGTTTCGTGGGGAGGCATTCAGAAGCTGGTACTAATCAAGTGACCTGGTCATTTCTATCTACGTTGAAAGGCACACGGTTCTTGTATTTTATATGAAGCAGTAGTAATACCTCTTCGTAAACACGCTGTTGATTCAGTCGCTGGCCAGATGTTATCGATATAGTCTGATCAGGTCACCTATGGTCTCGATATAGCTCAAGCCATGGTGAACAGCAAGGCACAATCTGAGTTCAATTCCAGACAGGTCATGGCAAATGCTGCATGACCATCGCATGCCAGATCGAGTACTAGCTTGAGGCTTGCAGCCATTTACTGGGTAAGTTGTACGCTGGCTTTGGCAATAGAATCTCAGACCACTAAAAGTAGTGTCGAAATCACGCCGTCTTCTCAACACTTTTTCTGTCGGTGTCGGTTGCTTGACAAGGCATGGTGGAAATGGACAGATTGAACCAAACATGGATACCACAATTGAGAGCGTAGGCCCAGCCTTGTTAAGCACCGGCCCGGACACTCCAACGACCAAGTTGGGATAACCACATCAGAAGATCAAAGCCACTTCTCGTCAATGAGAGGATGACGTGCGCGCGCGACACCACAGCTGTTCGCGTGAGATGTCATGGTCGGGCGTTCTAAATCGAGAAGACTACCCTTGATTGTCCATAGAACTTGCGCCTTGGTCTTCGGACCTGACGCCCCATTGACCCTAGTCCTTCGCGCCGCTCCGTCCAACTGGCGTGGATGTGTCTGGTGGACTAGGTGCTGGGCCATGGTCCATTGCCGATGCCTCAACCTGTCGTCCCTCCTCGGCGGCCGCTCGTCAAGCTGGCCCTTGGTAATTTGCCGTGTCCTTCTACGGGGCAATGCTAGCGACCGGTCAACATTCCTGTAGATGGTGCGTGCATAGTTTTGCGACAGGCGAGTATTCCGATGATGCCTATTGCTCGCTTATTTTCCGATATTTGACGCAATGCCGATTCAAGTTCTGAGTCCTATCCGGTCGCAGCAGGTCGAGATCTCGTCGATGGTCAGGCGTCCGGCCTGGTGCCATCATAGGTGAGTTGTTCCCGAAAGCACGCAATGAATGTTGAATTGGTGAGTTAACAGTGGTACCGGAATCGCGCGAGGGACTCAGTCTCTCTGTCGAACACTCCACGATACGCCCTTTGACTCGTCCATGGAGCTCTGTTACCGTTCAAATTGTCCCGACCTCCAGTCCTTTGCCGTACAGTCCGTCACCAACTCCCATTTTCTGCCGCTGCCATCATCGAGGTATCTCTCTCCAGGAGGTTGAACCAACAACCAACAACAAACTGCTGATGCGTCAAGCTCCTCCCTCAACAGGCCGACCACAAATACCCAGACCGAGATAAGCAATACGATGGTGTGTTGAAGCAGATCCAAACCACCCTCTACCCGATAAAGGAGAAGACTCGAGATGTCGCTTGTGAAGAGGGTGGGCACCTTTTGCAACAAGGCCAGAGTCATCAGCGGCATCCAGCTCATCTTCTAGCCGAAGACATCAATGGATAGTGCGATCCAGCCGCAGACTGTAACGGCTGTTGTACTAGTCTGTGCTCAGAACCGTCAGGATTTCCTCGCACTTCTTGTCTTCCTCGACGCATACAGATCAGGGCTCGGCTGGTTCCTGACGTGGGCATGGTGTTGTACAAGAGTCGGAGTCCGCCAGCGGTTGAACAATGAAATCGTCGACTCGGGTGTCACCTTTGGCCAGAGACCTCGCTTCTCGGATCACGAACATGACCAAAGGTCCACACAATGCCACAAACGCTTTAGGATTGCCAATTCCTTGGGAATGGTCGCTGATCTAGCGAGAATGTTCTCCGAACGCTACAAGGGACAAGCTATGTACAACTCCTTTGTTGGTATGTTCGATCTGCTCAATGCTGGCGACGTCGAGGGCGTAGCCAATACCCACTGGATGTGGCGCCTGTTAGTGACGTCTCTTGTCTGCATTGTCTTGCGAGCAGTTCTTTCTGATCAAAGGGAGTGGTGGTGACGCGATGCTGGTTGCGTTGCAGTTGGGACCGATAAAGAGCCACGCTTGCAGAGGAAGCAATTGGCAAAGCCGGTGTCGAGGTAAATGATGAAGCTTGATCACGGCTGATGGATTATGCTATGGACTAATCGGTCGTCGCCCAGCGACACCAGCAGCAGAGGAAGAATGCGCCGAACTGCGAAGATGGATGTGATGGGAAGAGGCTGTTGTTGCGGTCGGGACAAACAAAGAGGCGGAATTAATACAGAGAGAATTTCGGGGAGCAGTTCACGAGGGAAAGGAAGAAGCGGGGTTGATGTCGATAGAGTGGTTTTCGTATCAACAAAGGCCAAGCAGCTTCAATAGAGATGGACGAAGAAGCTTCAAATCAACGCGCTGCAGTTATCGCATCGAACCCGAGCCATCTCGACCGCTCACTCCGCAGTCCGCGCAACGAACCCAAGCGCCTTCGATCAAGACGGCTCGAGCCACTACAGCGAACTGTGAGCCTCTTCAAAAGCCTCAATCAGACATGCGGCCATTGTCGCACCCCGAGGAACTCCTGCAATAACTCATCGAGCACAAGCTAGCCATCCCCGAAGAACCCGAACCTTGCGACACCAGCAAGACCGATAATACAGTCGCTCGGGTTGCAGTCTATAAGAGCATCGATACGGAGGAGAGGAGGCTGGGTGGAACGCGGAGGAGAACGATACCGAGGACGAGACCGAGGACGAGATCACTGTTGAACCTGGAGGTGACAGCAGCGAAGGGTATCAAAGAGGTGGAAGCTAAGAGTCGGAGTCACGTTGAACAGGGCATGGACACGTGGGCCGATGGCTCTATCCATCCCGTAGTTAGCAAAAGACAGACCCAGTACACTACTAGCTGCCCATCTCCCCAACACTTACCTACATAGCGACTGATGTACTGAAATCGTGTTGAGGTGAAGCTGCAGTATCGCTCTTCTTGGCGGCGGGCGGATATAACCCTGTTCCAGATCCTGGCGTGCTTGTGCGACTGTCTGCATTACTCATCAAAAAATTATCGCAGCAAATTGTTGATGACATCAGCAGACCCCCGCAACCCGTCCTTAATCACAACAAAGCTCATTCTCTTCACAATAGAACGGGCGCGCGCGACCGCAACGATCAAACAGAACTTTATCCTCTCTTCCGACCTTGTCTATTGTCTCCCCGATAGTACTGCTGCATCGGCGCGCTCAGCATGGTGACCAAACCCGACACCGAGCCCCTCCCGGGGGACCGTAGAAGCTGCCGAGATCCTACTCCGTACGTCTAACAATTTGCATGATCAGGACGCGCCAGTATCAGCAGGTGGAATACATTGGCACTGAAGACTCTGGAGAGCAGCGCTAGGTCTGAGGATAGGTCGTATGACCCCTGCCGATCGCACGCAGTGCCGCCGCAAAGACTGACATAACACAAGAGCGCGACCCATTCCAAATCGAGATCGAAGACATGGGAGCCATGATACCAACGACCATCAAGCGCTACAACGAGAACCCCGAGCTCAACAACTAAAGGATGTTCGACTGCCCTGAATGCCCGTCGGAAGGGATCAAAGACCGCATCAGGCTCGAACGAAGGCGAGACGACAAGCATGTCATTCCAGCCTTCACCAAGCTGCTGGACGACGCGGCCGACAATTCCAGACCTGTGATGCCAGTCGGCGGTGGACTCTGGGACGGTCATGTACAATAAGGCGTGTGCGCTATTTGCCTAGACAGTACCAAGAAGTTGACTGCCCTACTTGCGCGGCGCGCGAACCTGCAATACTTTGCGACACCAGTCGAGATGGTCCAGAGAACGACATCGATGCCGCCCGTCTCCGAAACTGCCCCTTCGATACCCATTTCCCCAAGCACCCAACACAGCACGAGATCGACTTCCAGACACCCAACCCCAGCATCCAGCATCCATGTGAAGCAATCCCTACCCACTTCTGTTGTAAGACCTGCAGATCAGGTAAGTCTGGCCGGTAGTTATGAGTCTGGTCGGGAAGTCATTCCAGATAGGACGTGAGGTTGGAGAGCGCAGTTGCGCCAAAGCCATGATCATTACCATCTACCCACGTCAAAGACGACCTTGACCACCATTTCCAATTCCGTTGTCATACCAGGAACGCCAAACCGTAACGAGCAAGTCACCAGAGTACCGTATCCCCGAAGACAGAGACCTGCCGCACTCATCATCCTCGTCGGAGGAGATGGCGAATGCGGTCTCCCTCCAATTTGCCGTCCTCCTTGGAATTGGGAGCGGTCTTGTTGCCGGAAGACGAGGGACCAGCGATGACATCTTCCATCTCGGCCTCCCTCACCGCATCCCGCGCCTCACGAGTCAACTGGGAAAGGAGAGCGCTAGACCAGTCGCGGCGGAGAAGGGCCTGTACGTACGTGGCGGAGGACGACGCTTAGTTCGCCTCCCTGCCCCAGTTGCTCGGCGAAGAGCTCATTCAAGCCATTGGTCAAGGGAAGGGTCGGCAGCGGTGCGGCTGAGGCACGAAATCGGTCAATTGAGAAGATACCAAGCAAGGGATTGGACCTGCATAGGGCTGCAATCAGTCTAGACAGCCTAGCTCACAAGCAAGCACAAATAACCCAGTCACAAGAGGTCCAGCTCATGAGCAAGCACGATCAATACAGTCGCAACAACACACTCACAGCAAACCCAGCTCATAAGCAAGCACAAACAATAACGCAGTCGCAGCAAGTCCAGCTCATCAGCTGCGGTTCCCCCTTGGCCAATGACGCGCCTCCTTCGCATTATACTAAGCTTCTCGCACAGGCTCTCTCGAACAGTTCGTTTACGGCGATTCGTCCGTGATGTATGCCATTTTTATTGTGACAAGAAGAGGTTATAGAGAGCGGATGTTGGCAATAGAAATGTACATTTGTGTTACGAAGCTTGATCGGGCTGAAATGTGGCTCCAGGCATTGTACTCCGTAGAGGGTAACGTGTTCAAGATTATTTGTCAGCATGCGGAGCTCCATGATAACCCGCGGCTGGCCCCTCCCCCACTCAATAAATTCCACCGAGTTACTCCATAGTGAGATCTCAGAAATCCCATGGTCCGTAGCAGCAAAAGTTCAACTCTTTTCACGGTGCCTCTATAAGGGCTTCTAACCATTCTATCATTTGACCACTTTAGTCTTTATTACGTAGAATCGAGCCAGGCGAACACTGACTATACGATATAAATGAAGAAGAGGTCAAGAATGCAAACTGCATTATGGTCATTAAAGGGCAGATATAGGGTAGTTGTTAATGCTAAACCCGGCACGTCTACATCATCGCTTCCATTATTTATCCCGCAGAAAAGCTATCAAATGGTCTGCTACCAGAACCCCCAGTCTCTTGGACTGTCAAATAGCCAAAAGATCATAAAAATGTAAAACAATTAATTGGTAGGTCAAATAGGTAAATGATACCCTGATTATAAAGCGATCATCAAATGGTTTCATGTTTTAGCCGTCAAACGGTCGCCCAGTTAAATCACCGACTATTCGACTATTGAGTGGTCTAATTATTCATCAAGCACAATGATCTACTATTAGGCCCATTCGAGACCAAGTATTCAATCTGGTGCGGAAGCTCTGTGCTCTGTTCGGTTAATCCGTACTTTCTTCACGTCTACTCACCATGTCATAGAGCGTTGGCAGATGAAGTCTCCATACTGATCACCGACCTCTTTTATATGACGACAAGTGACGCAGTTGTGTGCCTAGTCTCGTAAGCTAACTTGCCGACTTTGTCTCCGCCTATACACTTGCAACATTCCCCTTCGTCACCGGTGAAACAGGAAGCCACAACTGCCAGTGGAACGATCGCCAATATCAGATATGGCAACACGCCTGAGAGATCAAAAATACCACGAGAGTTGACTTTCTTTGACTCTCATAGCGAACTCAGTCGGTACCCAAGTTGGTATTGTTACTAAATTGCTGATGATTCATGTATTATGGTCGGCCAAACATCATCACTGAGTTTGCGATGGAACCGGGTATGAAAAGCATTGATTCGAACTGCTCAAGGATTTAGCCAAGTGCCGCTACAGCCGTGTCGTTAGGAATACGTTGCGGTCTTGATGGGGTATTTCAGGAGCCGATATGCTCTTGTGTTTTGACTACAAACTCATGGTGCTGCTGCTGGTGATCTTATTTATGTCAGTATCAGGCATCAGATACCTTTCTACCATCATTTGTAGTAGACTGTCAAGTGGACTTGGCAACGGTACGATTCCATTTTGGAGCGCTCGGTATCTCTAATAGCGTGATCTCACGAGCAAAGAGCCATCTGATGCGGCGTGATGTTGGTTTGTCGACTCATGCCTGCAGGTAATGGTTGCTATGAAACGTTGACGTTCAGTTGAAGACGTCTCAGAACTACTGCAACTCTACGCACTGCTGTTGCAACTTGCAAGTAGCTCAAGGATTGAGGAGATAATTAGGCAAGTGCATCGTTGAGATAGGCGGCTGGGGGGTGTGCAGCGGCGAGGTTGGCAAAGAAACATGCGAGTCAAGATGAAAAGTCGTCATGATGGTGGTGAAATGGGCGACTCGTTCAATACAGGCCAACAAGCTTTCAATCCCTTGCCAAATCGTATGACTCCTGTTTCTGTTCGATACCGCCAACCAGCAAAGCCTGCCATCCAATACCACCCGAATCACAGTATGCCATCTCCCAAAACTCTCCTGCTATGTCAAGTCAATCGCAAAATTCTTTATGAATCGAGGCGATGCCTCTGAAGAATCGATATGGCAGGGGGAATCCTTGCAGGCTTGTCAACTCCCACAGTCAGATTCTGCGTGCCGCCGTCGAGGTGGTAGAAGTCCTCCACCCTCGTGGCGACAATCTCTGCAAGCTGCTTTGAGTGGTGGAGTGCTCTAGCATAAAGCTCGTCCCAGTGTGACACCAGATCATCAGCTGGGGCGCCTTTCTGATACTGTCATAGGGGAGCAGGCCATCTCCTTGTATCGTCCCGGGGAAGAGTGAGCGTCTCGCCAAGTGCCAACGCAGTCATGATCAGCCGCCTTCAGTCTTGGGTAGAGCCCAGGTGTAGAGCCTGACAACCTGCCAGCGCATTGAGTGCCCTTGCGCAAAGCCACCGATGGAGCCGTTGAAAGGTCCGCCGTGACGTTTTCTTGCGGGACCGAGTGTCTGCAGATCAAACGGCCTGGTCGGTAGAAGTCGGGGCACGTTTGATGATGGTGAGTGGATGTACTCAGGTGACGGCGCAAAGGTCGGCATCCATGAGATCTTGGCTTCCTCGGTCGTCACCTCGGTAGATGAGCATGCATGTCTCATCTGATATCTCGTGGAGCTTGGTCACGCCGTCACAAGCTTGTATGGCAGATGTGCCATGGAAGGTAATTGCGCCCGTCGATTGGCACCGAAGCACGACCTGGACAAGGACAAGCTCGACAAGTTGGCTGCCCGGAGGACACGAACGCATACACGTGTTAGAACGAGCGGGCCTGGGTGTCGACGCCGGACAGCCGGGTTGATGTCAGGCCCAGCTGGCTGCGGTCGACAAGGCCAGTGTCGACAGGCAAGTCAATGATATCGCCAAATGTAAGATCGATAACATCCTGGTCACTGTCGACTGTGCATGAGGATAGGTGTCTGAAATGCTCGGGAAGTCCAATGGATCTCTGTCGGTCAAAGCCACAGCGTCGACTGGGAAGGCGAATGGGGGGCTGCCAAAGTCGGACGGGCTTAAGAGAGCGCGATATGCGTCGTAGGTTTGGGGCGCTTTGCTAGAAATTGGAAGCAGGTCAGCAAGATCACCAAGCCTCTGCTTGGTATGCACAGACCTGAAGGGGCCTCCGTCTTGAAGCCTAGCCAGGACGTTCCACTCGTCCGGCACAATCCTGCTTCTTGTCGCTATTGTTGGGCGAATGTCTGGATCAGGAGCGGTCCCTGGATGATTGTTGCGGCGCGAATATTCGGTCGTGGGGAGTGTTTGTCGGACGAATGTTGCCGCGAGAAGGTCTTCATCGCGAGCGATTTCTTGGGTGCTTGCTGTTGAGTGAAACAAGAGTGGTAATTTGCGTAACTGATTGAGCGGAATGTTGGGCCAAGGGCGGCGGTAGCGCTTCTGTCACACGTAACTTTGTTCTCGTACAGCCTCTCTCTCAGGCTGATCATCAAGGGCAGGCTGGTCATCTGCAGAGGGTTTCTTAAGAGCGGAACCTCTGATCGAGAGCGGCATCTTGGGAGCTCATCATTGAGCGCGATGTCGTCGCGGTTAGTCCCTTGGAAAATTACCGTAGGCTCTTCTTCGAAGCTTGTCGCGGAGGGCTCACGTACGTTGCTGAGGGAGTGTTTGTCGAAAGCTCATCGCCGAGCCAGTGCACATCTTTGGGGGAGGGCTTGGAGCACTAGAGGCAAGCTTGGTCTGTCAGTCAACAGGACATAGCCGAAGCCCAAGTCCATGACACACCGATTGCTTCAGACCTAGACGAGAGAGTCACTCTTGCTGCTGCTACCGATATGCTTATTGGTGGAAGCAAAACGGAACAGAGTCTGTATTGGCATGGTGGAAGAGTTGCCTTGAAAAGCGAGGGGAAATTGGCTGAAGTGGTAGGGGTTGGGAATACATTAGGTAACGCGCCATGTGGGGTGCTACGCGCCAAAGGCCTGCAGTCAGCCCCGCGTTTGCTCCTCGACTCACGCGGCGGCAAACATGAGCACGGCAATGTAGATACTGACGACCCAGAGAATAGCGTCCAGAGCCAACCAGAGATCAATGCCATAAGGAAAAGATTGGTGTCATCAGGCCTGACAACCTCTCTCCTAGCCGTTCCCGAAACCGTATATCGACTTAATCATAGCCCAAAGCCTAAAGTCATTGCGAATCCTCCCTCTACGTCGATCTCTTCCGCTCTTCTCGTACGGGACTTCTCTTGACTCCGTTCCTGCCGCGCAATTCCTAAAGGCCAATAGGGCCGATCTGCTGATGGTCCCTGCGGCAGTCAATTCGTTACGTGCCAAAGGCTGAAAAACTACAACTCAACTTGTTCGATTGGCCATGGGTTGGTTTCGCGCTCGAAGAGTCTTATGGCCCCATGGCCTCTTCCATATACCCCTTCACATACATCTCCGAGATCTTGGCCAAGGCTTGCTCAGGAGGGCTCATTGAAGAGACGCTGATCGACGAAACGAGCAGAACTTGGACTTGAAGTCTTCGAAAATAACTGAGAAGAGCTCGTCCTTCGTCGTGGCGACCTGGAGGAACGTCTTTTACTTAGGGTAGAAGATCTTCTCGTCGATCGGGCCGTTGGGCTTGTTGTAATCCGTGCAGTCTCTCGTGCTGGCAACCCATTAGAGTTGGGTCCCCTCCAGCTCGACCTTGATTCTGTCCATGATCGACCACACATGGACGAACATGCTGAGCTTGGAGACGTCCTAGTTGATCGTATTGTGGTGGACGTCGTACTCGTCTACGATTGGGAACACACTAACAAGAACGTCCTTTGCGTGTGGGACGGCTCGAGGAGATTCGGCGAGGTCTTGCTTACTAGGTTTGAGATGATAGCGAAGTTGTTGACGATATCGAAGAGCTTGGTTCTGCTGACGGATATCAATGCGGTGTAGTATCTTTTTATATCGTCCCTCGACCTCGCTCCCAGAAAGCTAATTTTGTAGTAGTGACAGTCAACGATATCAATATCGTCCTCAAGCAAATCGACATTTCCATCATACCTCTTTTGACCACGCCCGAGACACATTTCTCTGCCTGATCGAGATGCTTGCCCGCTCGAACGACTGAACCGAATATATAAAGTCCACTGTGCTGTGTTAGACCCCGTTCTCATTATCTTCAAAAGCCTTGCAGCCACGCTGGATGTTTTCAGCAAGGGGAGGTGCCCGGAGGCTCTGGTGTTCAAATCCCACGATGCAACTTTTGTCTGGATCAATAGTGACTGTTGGGAACACTAGCACTTTAGTGGCCGATGTATGACTATTGGAGGGGGAAGTCTGCGAACATTTCGCATCATTGTTGGGCTTACTGGTTCCCGTACCTGCGGTGTCAGTGGTCCGACAAAGAAGCACTGGCTGGATGCGGCAGAAGTCTCATTCGATGCATTCGGTTTGCCCGTCCATCAGCAGGGTAGACTGTAACTCTGTCTCCTCTCCTTCAAGGCAGCAGTTTTACATACTACCAGCTCCGGTAGAGATCGGCACACACTATTGCATTATGTGTTTCCTTGTTCCCGAGAGAATGACTGATGTTATCCGTCCCAGCCCCCATCCGCATCCATGTCACGACTCTCATCGGGCATACGGCGAATCGCAAACGATTTCGTAGCATTCGCGATCGTCATGGCAGATGAATCAATCAAGGAAGAATTTGTGCTTTGACTACAGGTCGACCACCTTGGCCGTCTTCCATGAGTACTGTGATAGGTGGGAGGGAAGAGATGTTGCATGGCAGCGACTGGATCATTGCTTAAGTAGTTTATCGAGATCATTTTTAATGAAAGGCCAGCGAGCAGGACGGGTTAGGGCCTGTAGTTCTTTGCCATATCGGCGAGGTTGTCTATCGTTTCAAGATCAACGAGGCCCTTTGATAACTCAAAGACCACGGCTTTGCTACACTGGAAGTGGTTCATCAATGCAGGCCTGGATCGGCCAATCTCAAGCGCCAAGGCTGGCATGAACAACTTAGTCAGATAGATCAAGGGAGATGTGTTTCAGTGTGCCCTCTGTTTTTAGAGCCGTCAACTCGGCAGCGCTTCATCTGCGCTGTTCTCAAACCGTTGTCTGAGCTCCAGGTCGCACGGCATGTTCTCTGTCCGGCCCCCCAAATCGCACGTTTCCTTGATATAGTCTCCTGGGAGATATGCAAAAACTCCATATTTACACAAGACTCCCAACCCCAAGCTAATAAGGAAGCCTCCTCCTCGATGTCTAACTATATCGACACAGCTCTCCTTCAAACCTCCGCCAGCAAACACCTGGGAGCTGACATACCCGCCGCTATGACCGATGTGAGTCCAGTTCACCCGGAACGACCTCTCTGCACCTCATCCTCTAACGCCAGTCAGAAAATATGGACTGCGAGGATGAGAGGCAAAAAGTACCGACAGTGAAAGCCGCAGCAAAGACGAGGACAATCCAACCCAAGCATGCCGACAGGGCGACACTACGATCCCAGCATAGCGCAGGGTAAGCGTGAGTCCAGTCCGGTTCACCAGAAGATGGAAGCCAACAGCATGTATGAGGGAGAAAAAAGCTGAGCAGGCCCTGGTAACCAAGCGAGGTGTTGAGTCCATGGCCCAGATGGACAGAAGGTCCGCCAATTCAGCAGTGAAACGCTTATCAACCGTATGGCAGGATTAACATCCCCAGGAAATTGTGCTGCCAAACTCGTTGAGGATATACTGGACTTCATCTTCCGTCTCTTCCGAGTCATAGATACTTCATTACCGCCATTTACCAGAGCGCTGAGGGCACGGAGGTGGCATAGGGTCATCTTGATCTGTTCCTCCTCGGAGTTGTAGTCGTCTTGGGCCGCGGCTTGGGTCGGCTTGTGTGAGGCGAGGCTTGCGAGCCATGCCGTCGCTGCTGTAGAGGGCTTCCCAGTCTTCGACGGGCGAATGAGATGAGTCGTAGGCAGGTCGAGGGCGGATGGCAAGAGACTCCTCTTCCTCGATGGGTGCGGGAGGTCCTCCACTGACTGGGGGAACTTCTTGCTTCTCTTCAGTACTCTCGGCAGTAGAGTCCATTGACTTGGGAGTCAAGTGAGGCGATCCAGTTGAGACGAAAATAAACTAATCGCCATGTTCTTTGTGGTGCTCATTAACAACAACAGGCTCATCCTTTTCCTCTGAAATCTTAATCTCCTTAGTTCTTTTGCTCAAAGCCTCGTCATCAGCCTTTTGAGCCCTCTTTTTAGCCTCAGTAGCCTCAGCTTTAACGTCGGCGTTGAACTCCTCATCAAAATGATTCTGCTTAGCCCTCCACTCTGCGCGACGTCGCTTTCTCTTGTCCGTGTTCTTGGTGATGTGCTGGTTAGTAGAGCGCTTCTCCTGTAGGTGACGACGCTCCTTCTGGCTACTGGCGGTAGTTTTCTCTGATGCTTCTTCTGTTGAAGCTTGCTGACCTTGTCTATGCGGTCCTCAGCCTTGCTATGGGCTAGACCATAAGCGTAACCAACTTGAGCGAGCTTCTCATTCCTAGTTCTGTTAGCAGCCTCGCGCTTGACGGCCTGCTCAACAGACTGAACCCTGGAGCCTCGCTCGCCAGTGGCCTTGAGATAGACAACATAGTTGCCAGCGGGGAAGTCAGGCAGCTCAACAGAAACAGAACGTTCCATGAGATAGTTGCCATGAGCGCGTATAATGTAATCCTCCCCATCTGGGTAGTCCTGGCAGTGAAGTCGGAAGTGAAGACGGAAGGAGTACTGTCCGTACAGACCCTTAAAATACCGACCATCAAAGTGCGAAAGAACTAGAATAAGGGGAGGATCGTGGGTCGACTTGATGTGAAACTTCTCATGGTAAGCCGCCTTCCATGGGACATCAACACCGATCCAGCGCTGGCAGCACCGCCAGTATCGATCGCGGGAGAGTCGAGTATGGTCGAAGTGAGAGTATTTGCGAATAAGATCCTCTAAGAAATCCAGAAAACAGAGTCACTGCCGAACTTGTGGTCCATCTCCTCCTGCACTTCAGTAGTCCACTCCTTGGACCCATCGCTCCACGCTCCCTCCCAAATACCCTTGCGGACCTTGCCCCAAGGGTTGCGAGGCTTGACCAAGCGCTGTCCAGACGTTAGAGTACGTGCCTATATGACGGCATAAACATGTTCTTCAGAGATACCAGTGCGCTCCCCGTAACCGTGCTCGAGTAGACTAGTAGAAGCGCCAAAGAGAAACTCATTGTTGACTTGTGACATCTCCTTATCCCAAAACTCATAGATATCGAGAATCTCAGATATCAAGAGCTCAGTAGTAACTCCACCAGAGAAGTCTTCGATCCCTCACCGATCCAACCACCCACCAATAAGACATAATCACCATAAGCCTTGGCGAAGGCCTCCTTAAACAGAGAAACCGAAGTCTCGTTCCGATCTCTGCACTGCGCAAAGAAAATCGCTTTGGAGCCAGACTGATGCGTCTTACGATATACACCCTCTTTGTCATCACGATCGATCTGTTGGAGGAGCTCTCTCTGCACAGACAGGCTATCCCATCCTGGAGACCTAAGATAGAGTTTATCGTCGATGATGGAATAGATCCATTCGCCGTTACAGTAAAAGACAAATTCGTAAATGCCGGTCTTTATGTCGTGGTCAACGTAGATCCGCTGTAGACCATGTGGAACGTTGGTGTTGGTGAGAGCCGTTAGGCCAGCCATGATCCAACCCCCTCTCAGACTCAGAGTCGCCGGGAAAAGGGACAAGGGGACGGTTTATCATAGTTAATTGCACCAAAGAACATCTGCGAGTGTCTCAAAGGTCGTCTGCGAGGTTGTAACTTATCCTTGTGAAGTCTCTCGCCCTGTGGTGTTGTCAGAATTCAGATCCACGGGTAACAGTACCAAAAAGGCTCATCTCCAGAATTCTTTTCTCTTTTGGGTACTTTCTTCGCTGAGAAACGGGCGTCGAAGTGCGAGCTTGTGTTGTATCCCTTCCTTGAGAAGCCAGCGGCGAATTGTCCTTCTTAATTGCGTCCCATGAATGATATATGAGATAAAAGGGTAATTCCTGTCGAGTATCTTGATATGAACTTTGTCCTGATCCGACAAGATTCGGGGTCTGCCGGACGGTGGTTTGTCTTTAGCTGACTCTTGTTGTCGACCACGTCGATTGATCCAGTAGACCGCGTGACGAGCCGGCACCTCTTTGTCTGCGATTTTCTGGGCCCAAATTGATTCATACATCGCTATAACCTTGTTCTCGTACAAGGAGAATGATATATATTCCACCTTATCCCAGGCGTTTCAATCCGTTGAAGGAAGGCGATTGAGTTATGGTGTTGATGTTGTTTTCTGAAAAGCGGGGAGGGACTCGAAATGTGGCGGACTAAAAGGATGGCAGTGGGCGAGGGTTCATGGTATGCCCACATTTATCACAAACACCTCGTCTTCTTCCACCTAGCTCCTCCAGTATGCCGAGAAGACGACGTGTTTTATCACTTCCTCAGAAGCTACCACCGTGCGGCGGGCCAAAGCTCGATATCTTTCCATATCATAAATCGCGCATTCAATGGCTTGAGAGACTTGATGAAGATGACGCGTGACCTCAAGCCAAGGTTATGTGTTCCGGGCTCTCATTCGGGGTCGCGAGTATGCGGTAAAAGTAGCAAGTACCGATCAGAATCCTTTACTACTTCTCTCCTTTCAGAAGATGCTGTTTTCTGATGGCGGCTTAAATGGCAGTTCAAGTTCTTTGACCCGATGAGTACTGAGTATTTCTGGGGGGCACTATTAGGTGAAGACACATCTCTTGACACTGCTGCCTACTATACCGATCCATTTTACGCAGAATGTCGAGCATATGGTCGGATACGGGAAGCTACCGACAGAAAGATTCTTAAATCAGATGTGGCTGTGGCTAGTCACGGATTCTTCTTCCTTGAATCAAAAGACCAGGAAGCTTTACAGAATCGTAATATTGATCTCGGACTGGATTTAGTCGACATCAATTATCAAAGGTCCACGATCGGGGGGCTGAGAGCCAGAGCTATCGTCAAAGATGTTGCATCTCCAGAATGTGGTATCACCTCGACAAACATGAGGAGGATTCTCGGTAAAGTCGTTTCAATGAACAAAGCGGGGATATATAACATGGACATACGTATCGATAACTTCCGCAATGGTCGGCTAGTAGATTTTGGATCTTCTTGGACAGAGCCTCATGCTCTTCTAGGCTCTTTGAACTATGAAGCTGCTATGGAATCAAAGTTAGCGGATCGGGTTTTGTTTGATCAGATGATTGAAGATGAAGAGCTGAAGAACAGTGGGGAGGTTAAAGCGATCCATCATATGCAGCTGAGATCACAAGTCCAGCGACATTGATGATGGGTTTTGGTGCATACGGGATACCAAAGGATATTTAATGATACATCCCCACTTGCTGAACCTAGCCTAGAGCGCCTCTCGACCTCTCTCAATGGAGGAGAATTGTTAGGAAGGTAGAATACTGGAATAACTTGTGGAAACATCCTACTTGTCAATACATCAGCATTGGCATAGTCGAATGTGCCCGCTGACACTAAAATTAGTAGCAGCATGCCTCGCTTGCAATTAGTAGACACACAGAGGCAGATTCAGCACCATACACATACCTCGATGGTGTAATACGCGACATGCTCTGATGGAAAGATGTCTCCCAGGTCTGGTTATTCAATATATTCCTTTCTAGGCGCTCCAGAGGCTCTGATTCACGAACTTCCGTCCAAGCTTAAATCGGCAGAGAGAGCTTATATGATGAAGAACGAAGGCTCAGAGTTTATCGAGCGGGATTGTTGTTGTCTCTGTATTCATGCTGGATTCCTCCAACGTTACTTCCACGACGCGTCCGTGACTGTGCAGAAGTTGCCGCCTGGTATGCCACACCAAGTGTCGCTTAATCGTGGTATATTGTTTAAAGCTTGACGCATGTGCGGCGATTGTCACCGGTATATCACTCTAAGTTCGTTCTGAGAGTCTTCGTACAATCAATGAAAGAAACCGGCTCATGCTTTAACTAGAAAGAAAGCCAAGAGCATCATCGACCCCTCTCTTCTTTTGACGAATGGCCGATGGTTCTGTAAAAACATAAGCCTATATTGACATGTACGTGCGAGTCCCGGATACTTTTTATTCTCACAGCCATTTCGCCTGCATTTGGCGGGTCTATTTTCACTACGAACCAATGTTACTTGACTTGCGAGGCCTGTCGGTTGGCACAAAATGATCTCCCTTCTGTTCCGACTGACACTCAAATCTAAAGTTCTCCACACCAAGCCTAGTAGATTAAGATCTATCAGGCACATTGTCCAGCTTCTTCCTTGTGAGATACTCAATGGCTCTCTCAACACATCCACCAACTTTATTCAGAGCTTCAACATTGTCATCAAAGTCGCAAAAGCCCTTATCATTCAACTGGCACAATTCCTTAGCGTAACATTCCTCGTATCTGACCCCCAAATGAAGTTTGTCCAGATGTTGCATTGGACACTGCACCTCAGGGATACCCTCTCTCATCTGAATACCCGCTAGGGCTGGCGGGGAGAGGCATGTGACAGAAGTGCTCTGTTTTCGTTGCTCATGCACATTTTCTGCGTCGAATACAGGGGTAAGGAATGCCCCTATCCCTTCGCAGCCTGACGAGCTCAGCGACTCGGGTGCCATCATAATTTCATCGTCGGGAAGTTGCACAGTCAGTAATAGCTTCAAGAGCGGTAGAGGTTGAAAGTTGCCTAGCATAGGGTCAAAAAGGGGTTGGGTGTTGATGAGGCAGGGGTTCTGGAAAGCCGCATCCACGTCTTGAAGATGGTCAGGAGCACACATGATATCAAGTACGGTATCCGTGAAGTTGGCAAAGGATTGATTGGTCGTGTCTGAGGTTATCGGGGTAGAGAAGAGTGTTGATGTGGAGGTACTAATGTTGGAAATTTGATCAGACTGCTGATTGCTGGTAGCGCTTTTGAGAATGAAGATAGTATCTTTGCGCTTGATCCCGTAGGTGCGCAAAGTTTTGTCGTTCTCCATGATGGAGCCAGAGTAGAGTAGGCGTGATGAGTCCGCAAAAATGTCCCGAGAGAGCGCTGCTGCAAGCTTGTCCCTGAGGACAGAGACAGTTTCTGTGCTCGACATGGTCACGTCGATCTTTCTCCTTGATAAGTCCTCCACAGTGAAGGTGATCTGGCCATCATTGCTCGACTGGGGATTGTCGGCCATTGTATTGGCCGGTGACATCGCACGGCGCGGTATAGAGGTTTGAGCTGCGATAGCGAGAGTTGAAACTGGACCAAGGAACGGGGACAGCTCCTACAGCGTCATGAGTTTGTATTCATAAAATAATGATGGAAGGGAAGTTGAGAGTAAGGTAGGCTAATCGAGCGAAGCCCAGAGGCGAAAAGGCCCAGCAGGTACTGAGTTACTGGATTTCTGAAGTACAGGCTCGGTTCATGCTCTGGTAGCTCAGGTTGTATTTAACTGTACGAAAGGAAACACGGTTGCTAGGAATAACACATGACATCTGCGTGCCATCCTCCTGAGCTGATTTGCTTTGTCGCACTCCAGAAATGTACGTACCGCCCATGATATAATCAACTAGGTCCCCCTTTCCTTGCCGCAGAGTCCTGGTCCGGAGCTTGTTGGATGCTCGGGGGAAAAAAATACACGACCCATGATCGGTTTGGCTTACAAAATTGGCTGGCGATCCACCGGTCCGGGGGTCGTGTTTTATTTCCCCCCCTAGCTACCCAAGGGCTGTTGTATCACTAGTGTGGTCAGGTACTCCGTATGGAATTCCGTGATAATAGGTGGCGCTCTTGGCTGGCGACAGACACATGTGTTGGAAGGCGGAACCAACGACTAGCAATTTTCAACCCCCCTGTTCCGTACTGAGTCAGGGGCTCTGGTCGTTCTTGGTTGAGATGCAATAAGCCAAGAAATGTAATGACCTTGATTAAAATATAAGCTGATGGAAGCAAACTGTGTTTTTATGACTGATAATTGAGGTACGGAGCACAAACATGATTGTTCTGCTAGTGAAATACGGAGCTTCAAACATCACAGTGTCTACCTAACAGCAGCCTTATTCTAGGCTATGTACAAGGATAGGTGACGATGTAGCTGCAGACCCCTGGGAGGAGCGGTATGTCTGTTCACAAGCTAGTGTGTACTGTGTGATCGCTGGAGGGTACGTCCCCTCATTACTTTTTGTGAATGAAATTTTGGGGGCTATCCTTGCACAAAGACTTGAGGCCCCCCAAGTTCGCTGAGATTAGACTTCCACACGGACCACCACATAATCTAGCGGCTGAAGATGGGGCCCAGTACCTGCACCGGGCCCGGCGCAGGTATTGGGCCCCGCTGAAGATGACGCCCCGCTAGCATCGGCTGAAAAGGAATCAAGGAGTACAATCCACAGTTGCGCTACTCCGTACAGAGTCTAAGGGGGGAAATAAAACACGGACCCCAAAATTGGTGGATCGCCAGCCAATTTTGGTGTAAGCCAAATCCATAGAGGGCCGTGTATTTTTTTCCCCCGAGGGAGAGTATCCCCTGTGCTATCTGAGTTTACCATGTGTCTCCTGGGGAAACTGAAGGCCCAGAGAGTCGCGCAGCTGAAAGCTTCAAAGGTCGATTGGAGGTAGTGCGAGGCTGCAGGCGCGAGGGTACGTCGACCCTCAATGTCAAGCAGCAGGATGCCGCGAATGTCGTCTAGGCAGCCGAGGCTGCAGATGTCGGTCGTGCGGGAAAGTCGGAAGGAGGGCGCAGAGCCCACTATGTCGAAGGCTCGCGAAGGCGTAATGTCGAGGTGTGAAGAAGCCGCAAATATAATATGTGAAATAGTGCTCGAAGGCAATGTCAAGAGCTCGCGAAGCTCAGTGTCGTTGCGGACACATGTCACGAGGGTCAACTCTCTGAATCCCTTTCTTCAGGCAGCTGTTAGGGTCCCGCTAACCCATAGCTGTCTTTGCTGCCATTTTGGCCTGCAAAAACTTTCTGCCCTAACAGAATGCTAACTGCGGGTGCCAAGGAAAGTTTTTTCCAGCCCGGCCCAAAGAGACGTCTTGATATTAGCCAACTCAGCCACGATCAGAGTGCTATTGAAGCTGTTCAGTTGTATATTGTTGCGCGCTCCATTATAGATGAATAATTGGGATTCATGTCTCGGGCCAACTTTGGGTCGGCATGCTGAGCACCAGGGAAATGGAACCGGCAGAATGTATATTAAGATGAAGTTCTAATATCTAGCATTCACTTTCGCAATTGGTAGTATAAACTGGTACACTTGTGTATTTTGACCCGATTGGCGACTGCAGCCAGGTCTTCACAAGTTGATTGGGGCACAATGCTGAGAAAGAATTGATATTCCGTTGCTGGCCAAGTCTTTGGTGATCGGGATTAGCGGAATTGCTCACGAACTGCTCGTTGATAGCATCAAATTGTCAATCCAGTGATGGTGAACATTTTACCGAATAGATACCATGATAATGAATGCCTCCGTATGTCTGCTACACATACCAGAACCATGTTTTGATGATGTTGAGCATGGGCTTGATTACAAACACAATTAGGTATACACTCGAGATGAACATCTGAGGTACAACTTATAGAGATATGATAGAGATGAAATGCTCACCAGTTGGCTGGCGGCATCAGTCTCCACACCAAGAGCCTCAGTTCGAATGCCCAG
>JAAOAN010000023.1:0-77578 GCA_013396205.1 Fusarium mundagurra
GTCTTTGGGTGGGGGACGTTAGTGCTGACTCTAGGCAGCAAGCCCCATCCTTCGCTCAGTGGCCTTGGCGTATAATTTAGTGGATACCCAACACCATGAAAGGACAAAGAGGCATTGTTAATAATTGTTTATCGTTAGGACAAAATGATTGTCTATACTCAATGTAATATTGTAGCGAAAGTTTTGGGCCTCAACTATGGCTAGAACCATCAACGTGAGTGAGCTCACAGCCCCACATTGGTTGAACCGACCAACCTCTCAGGTCTGCATACAGACATGCGTCTCATTGGAGGGTTTTGGGTGCCTTGCGGCTGAATATTAAAGTGCCAACACATATTTCAATCCTCAATGCGGGGTCTATTCATATCGTTGATGAGAAAACCACCCATTTGTCCACCTGCCACGATTAAAAATGGCTTCACCGGTTGACGATACGGGCGATACAGTCGTGTCATTGTCACGACTATCACCCGCCAGACAGATTTCCACTACTGGCTGGCAAGTTTATTTCTCGGTCGGCATGGGACGTATCCAGTTTGGAGGAGAATATCAGCGAAATCCGTGCATCCGATCACTGCAGCAAACGCGGACTACTAAGAAAGAAATTTCAGCACAGGTAGAGGTAGATATTGGCATGGGGGCCATGGCGGGCTTCAGCCAGAGCCAAGAGCGAACTTACCAAGTAACAAGATTTCCATATCCAGAAGCTTGGGACGAAGTGAGACGTTATGAGGAGGGCGGGGCTTCACACGATGAAAATCAAGCCAGGGAGGAAAATTCGAGAGAACCAGAAAGTGAACGACCCGAACAATCTCAAAAGAGACCGAGAGGTATTGAAACGCGTTTCTTTGGTGCCCTGCGCAGCTTCCCTAGTAACCCTGAGGTGCGCACTCAACCGACATATATCGTCTTGGGGCTGTTTAGTCGTGCGTCTCCGAACCCGAAAGAAAGAATTGTCTATGTCGAGAAACCGGACCGACTATTCACCAAGCTTCGCTGGGAGGCTTTCAGACTACGTGGCATAAGAGGATTCTTTCTGTCTCTAAAGCATTTAAAAGGCTTTCGGCTATACCATGTATGCCCTCATTACTTCCTATCATTCCGGCTATGCTGATAAAGCAGTGCAACGCAAAAACTGGAATACATAAACGCATCACCCTGAATGACAATGGTGTCGGCGACTTGCAGCTATTAATGAGTGCCTACAAACGATGGCATGTTTCTCGGCGCGATTCTTTGGCTTGGTCTGACTGGATACATTGCACCCTGAGTAAGAACAACCTCAACGTACCCGAGGGTGAATATGGTCTTGAGCTAGTACTAGACTGGTCCGTTACACGCATCTCGATCGTGGTACTCATTCCAGTGCTATTGAGCTTGGCCATTGGGATTTGGCTCAATTCTAAGGCATGGACCGATCTGGCAACGATACAGACTGCTTGGGGAACAGCTTCATACATTGTGACGGCTGGCGCTCGTAAGTCCTTTTTAATCAAATCCAATCTTTTTCAAGGAGAGAACTAACATTCTCAAGTGCTCGCAGCAATGTTGGGCTTTTTGGATATTGCAGATAAATAGCCGAGAGCCTGGTTTGTTTTATCACATGTCGCGTTTGAGACAACCACTTTGTTTTCAGCTCATGCAGCCACTTTCAAAACTGCAGGTTAAGAATCAGGCTCTGAGCTTTCGCCACTTGCAACAAGTGATCATGAGGGACTTTAAATCATTACCGGACTAGCGAGTTTATTCATCAATATTATGATAGAGCTCTGAAGTTTTACATACTTTCTATCCAGCATAGTATCAGAAACCTCACTCTGTGAGCTCATGGGTCGTGGTGGGCGCTCTTTCTGTTGAGAGCATGATTCTTATTATGGCAAATATGAGCGTTGATTGGTGTCCAGCTGATATCGTGTTGCAGTTTGATTGGCGGCGATGCCACGCAGCTGTGAAGGATCACTGCGAAGGGTTGCAGAAGCTATAATGATCTGACCAGATTCAGAACTCCCTCATCTCATTGGTCAGTGTATTTATCAATGTAGTGGTTTCAACGAAATTCGCTCCGGAAAAAAACCATCACGTTCTTTAGCCGCAATTCATTTTGACATCTCGTTTTGCGTGCATTCCTTGTCCATCCAGTTTCAATTTCACTGTCGATCAACGCCTTGTTTAGCTTCTTCACCTTACAAACACCAATATATTACCAAGGCTTTAAAATGGATCCCTTTCCTCATCTGCCGTCTCGCCATAAAGTCAGGCCAAGCGACGATGTATCCGCTTACGAGCCCTTCAACACCAGCCAAGAGCACCGCGGACTCGGCAACCCCATCAAGAGGCGGCTTTGCGACGTCTCAGAGATCGCAGCACTGATATTGAGCTTCTGCTGCAGTATCGTTGGTCTCATTTGTTGCTTTCATCCACCCACCGCAGCGAGCCTAGAGCAAAAGTATCAGCTCATCGTTGTTGGCTTGATGCTATCTCTCATGGACCTCTGCACCGCCAAACTGTCAACGATTGTGTTTCTGCAACTCGAAACACGATGGGCGAGTCTCTTACAGAACTACGATTCGATTATCAAGAAGAGTATTCTGGGAAGCCTTTTAAACTGGCGTCGTGGCAGTCAGCGATGGACACTGCTTCTCTCTGCGTCGCTTGCATTCCCGTTGCTTCTCAGCGTTGGTTACAAGAGCTTCGTTGGTGGAAAGGTCACAACTGAAGTGCATGCTAGCGGGGGCCAATATGGTCTCACTGGCCCTGTTGGCTTTGCTAACTTTGCCTCTGGCGCTTCTCTCATGGTCAACGCTACCATCCCCTTCATGTTCAACAATGTAACCAAGTTACCTCCTCAATCACAACCGTTTGGATTTAACATGCTACTACTCAAGGATGATACCATAAGAGTTGCCATGCTGGGCGGACCAAGTCCATCTTACATCAAGAGCATAAGGGCTGAGCTTCGGGGTCAACAGTCATACACCGTGTCTGCTGACGTCTGTGGCTTGGCCTGGCATCTCAACCACGAAGTTGACAAGCAGCGCGACAATGATACGTGGTGGAACCAGCGTTTCGACTCAAGCGATGACCATGCGCCACAGAACATATCTCTTTACAAAGAAAAAAAGTGGCTGTCGACCCTATGGCCTCAAGGTCAGGTGGACGAGTTTTTCGTCCTTCTCATACCACATGTCGGGCAATCGAAAAAACTTAGGAATATAAAACCCTCAAAGGAAATGTTTCAGAAGGAAGCACTGGAATTCACAAGCCAACGGCTTAACTGCACCGGGAAGTGGAAGATCACAGCTAATTCGGTTAATCTTATCGAGGGTAGCTGCGCTGGAAGCTTTGTGAAAGCGTTTCCAGAAAGTTGTAGTACTCTTCATCTGAATGATGCCAGGTACTTGCTGAGCGACTTTGTTAGTGACCTGCTGACGGCCAATCTTGATGAAGCAGCTCAGATAAGATTCACTGCTGTGGTATCGTCTCTTCTTTGGTCTAGACTGGCCGCCTTTTGTGGCATTGGCTCGTCGGTGAATGACTTGAAAGCTGGAGAGCGTGAACAATTCGAGTATCATCGGCCTGATAAAGCTTGGAAGACTGTCACGGTACTCAAAAGGTCTCCTCTGCTTGCTATCGTTCTGCTCGCCCAGCCTACTGTCGGCCTGATACTCCTTATTGTACGCATCGCGCTTTGCTCTTCACCTGTATCTGGGGGCTTTGGTCTCATCAGTGTTTTGGCAGGACACAGGACTGATGAAGGTGATATTCTCAGTGGTGCAGGATTGTCTGGGGATGTTAGGGGACGTATTGAGCTGGCTTTCGACAGGGATCGGGACACGTGCGATGACGGAGGGGAGAGGTTGCGCTTTCGGCTGAGGGAAGCAAGGAACTCGATGCATCAACAACGAAAAGAGCTGAAGTCTGGGGTCAGCTATCACTGACCAGATAGGAGGGATTTACAGCAGGGATGCCAGAAACAGATGGTCTTGCGAGTTGTTGGCTTTTTGATTAGATTTTCCTTGATTTCTTCTTATTCATGACAACAGAGGGCGATACGCATCAAGCTATCATATCATCATGATGGTTGATGTCATTATCTGATTCGGGAGACTTAATCCGCTCCCTAAGTCAAGCCACCTATATAATCCGATCGGATATAAGTTTCGGATATCTACTCCGTAATGTTAATCAAGTTTATGCTCATTTTACCAGGGTCGGAAGCCGGATCAAGTTTCTCGGCGCGTAAGGTCCACTTTCTGCAGGAACAGTACGAGAAACAATCTGCGCATTCATGATTTGCCACGTCGTTACGCCAGCCCCAACAAACTTTAGCTGAAGAAGCTGATAGGAAGAGGGATGGGATGATCAATAACGGTCTTGGAACTTTGCCGTACACCAATGAGGCCTCACAGGAACCAATCCGACCAATTACTTGCTTCCAACAAGTCATGACATCGACCCAGCGACCAACCTGTTTCCAAATTCGCCTCAAGCTAGCCTTGTAAAATTAACGGTCGGCAGTCGGCTATTCCTTTGAGTGTTTCCTCCGACGGTCCAGCGAATCAGCAGCGCCAATTGATCGAGCGATCGTCGCGACACGTTTATGCGTTAGATCCCTGTAGAGCTGTAAACGGCTGGGCCGTTGTAACGCTACAACAGGTTTCAAGCCAATATGTAGATGATATAGGCCAGGGATATCGCCATCGGAAACGTCAACGGCTTTAAACGTGGTATTCATTGGAGATTTGTTGTAAGATAATGACGTTGAGGTTATTTGGTTTACTGACGATGATCTTAATGATTTGTGAGATCTATAATTTGGATTTTGTATAAATATGGGGATTGTTGGAGGATCAGTTTGGACTCTGCATCCACATCCCCAAGCTTCATATCAATCTATCATCTACTCATTCACTCGGTTCATCATGCAGTTCTCACTCGCTATCTTTGCCGTCTTGGCTACTGCCATCTCTGCTCTCCCCACTGAGGAGAAGCGCCAGGCTTATATCCCTTGCTCTGGTCTCTATGGCACTTCTCAATGCTGTGCTACTGATGTCCTTGGAGTTGCCGACCTTGACTGCGGAAACCGTGAGTAGAAATATGTCCTCTGTACAGCTGGGTCTAACGTACTTAGCTCCATCCGCCCCTGCCAACGCCACTGACTTCAGTGCCATTTGCTCTGCCATTGGCCAGCGAGCTCGATGCTGTGTTCTGCCTATCGTATGTTTTAACTACTGTCTCAGTTGATCCATTACTGACCACCACAGCTTGACCAAGGCATCCTCTGCAACACCCCTACTGGTGTCCAGGACTAAGGGTTGATGGATGCTCCCTTTCTAATTCTAATACGCGAACACGAGATAGATGAATTATGATATGACAAGTGTTGGGGAGTGACTGGATCGGTCCTTTTCTATGATGTTCATACATACTTAGTGAATCAACTTTAACTCAATACTGTCTACGTTTTGCTGCCTGGTGACCTCACTGATCATTGAACATCGAGATCCTAATGGCGAGTGTTTGTACCTGACTTCGTACCACGATTGGAAGAGCTATGAGTTACATCTTTGACTTGTACTCTCTGTTCTCCACCTCGACAATCTCCAAATCAACCTCAATATCCCCTCCAGGCCAAGTCTTTACAAGTCCTTCCTCTGCCTCTCCAAACACAGGATCCCTCTTCGGCTTAGGAACCTTCCATGACTTGCCATAGTCTCCTCCACTCTTCACGAAATCCCATTCACCACCGTTATACGCTCCCATCATAGTATATCCATCCAGCTCAATCTCAGACAACGCTTTCTTCGGGTCATCAGCCTCAATGCCATGTCCAACACCTGGCGACAACAGCTTGAAGTCGGCTGCAGGCTTGGTGTTGTGTGTTTTGTGTGCTACACCAGCTGGAATGACAAATACATCTCCCGCCTCGGCTTCCAATAAAATCCCACCTTTTTCCCAAGCTGAGCCGTACGTATTTTCTTGAAGATCCTCAGACGTATCACCGACTCCAAAACGGATTGTTGCAGTACCTGAGAGAACAGCCATGCACTCGTGAGCCTCAGAGTGAAAGTGCGAAAGTTGCGTGTTTGGGTATCGGAATATCCATTGAACGTCCCATCCGTTCTTGGTAAACATGTCCCAGACCTCGGCGGGGTCGCACTTGGAGCTATTGGGGCGCTTGGCTAGGACATTCTTGTAGTGCAAAAGCGGTCTTGGTGAGTTCGGAATGAGGTCCGTGGGGAGGAGATGGTACTGCTTGACTTCGACCATGATGATTGAGCAGATTGAGTGTTTCATGACCAGGGCTACCCCGCGATGTCCTTATATAGTATATCATAAGGTTTGGTCGGTAGTCTATCCGAGTCGGAAGTGGATGCCGACCGAGATATCTCCGGACGGGATTCCCGGGATGAATCCGTAACTAGCTACACTGAGATAAGGATAGTAGAAAGCGTGGACCAATGGACTTTAAATATCAGAAACAATCTATTGCAGAGATAATCTATATGAAACCTTCAAATTGACAAAAACAGAAACACAATCAGACCTGCCGACCCAAACAGCACTAGTCAAAGTGAATTCGCCACAGCTCACGATCAACGCCCGCAGTGAAATCACTCCTGGTATGCATCATCAAGATGTTATCGCTTATAAGAATATCACCCTTATCCCAAGCATAGTACAGCGCAACCCGGCGATCATACAGAACCGAGTCGATAGTTTCGCAGACAGCAGCGCTCTCTGCAGCCTCAAGTCCGTCAATCGTGACATCCGAAGCATCGAATCGCGTTTTGGACTGGGGCCAAGGTTCGTGGTATCGGAGGCATGGCTTGCCAGTCGTAGGATGGTTGATAGCTAGAGGTAGACCCCGAAGGACGGTGTTGTCGAATGCTGATGTCGATACGCTCCAGGTGAGCTTGGAAATGTCCTTCTTGAGCCATGATGGGAGATACTTGAAGAACAGAGTTGAGGAAGAGAAAAGAGTGAAACCGGTATCTTTTGGTGAGGAGGTGGCGCCCTGGAACAGCTGGAATCTGGTCGTGGTCAGTCGCTGAATATTCTGCTTCACAATGGCACTTACTGAGGAGGAGTTGAAACCGTCTTCTCATTTCCGTTCTCGTCAATCTGCTTGACAACCTTGAACAAGCCATCATAGTGGAATGGCATAGGCTCTGCCGAAAGGACATTGTTCAGACCTCGAGCATCCTGTCCTCGATCCTTGACTTCAAGCAAAAGGCCAAACTTCCAGGGCAGCGGGGTTCCGAATCGGTGACTGAAATCAATGAAGCGGTCCCGGTTAGGCTTCTTCACGAATCCCTTCAGAACAACGGGTGAGTTGATCTCCGACAGAGCACGGACTTTTTTCGTGTCGATATCGTCAAGAGTCAGGGAGCCAGTTCCATTGGCAGGACGAATTATCAGACCAGCGGGGTACATAGGGTCGACAATAATACCGCCCTTGTCCTCTGCCCATGATAGAAGTGGTGACTTCTCTCGGTAATGCGAAGGTCTTCCGTTGTCGTAAACCAGTTCGAGACTCTCATCGCTGTCAAACTCAGATCGCATGCCAGTTCTGATGGTACCATCCAGCCTGTAAGCCACGCTGCAATGCCAGGGCGTCGTGTAGAGTTGCTCGGTTGGCAAGAGGCTGATAGACAGCTTGACAGCCCCAGTTGAGGGATGGATTGACAAGCGAACATGATCAGGGTACTTTTGTCGAACAGCATTGGCAAAGGCCTGCAAAGTCAGTACGAGAATCACGTGGTCCAGGATAATTCATTACTTACATCTCCACGAGCCATCATCTGTTTCGCTATATACTCGATACCTCTCTTGTACTTTGACTTGCTGCGGTTCTCATCAACCGGATACACGGTTTCCAAGTCTGTTTGAAGGAACTTGATGTATCCACAATAAGTCATACACTGATCATCTGATTGGCGGACGTCATCCCAACTCCAGCCAGGCTTGCTGAAAGTGTTGAGAAGTGCGCGTCGAAAGTTTGATGCGTTGGCAACATAGGTCATTTCCTCGAGGTCTTTAGGTAGATCAATCTCAACAAGATCGCGAAGGCGCGCGAAGGAGATGTTGTGGAATTCTTTATCCGCTGCCATGGAGCGAAGGGCTTCGCCGTATGCCCAGACATCTCTATCTGGGACACCAAGCAGGTCTGCTATGTTTAGCCCGAGTTTTGCGCAAGTATCAAAAAGGGTTGACTTACCATTATATACTAATCCATCGGAAATGATAGTAAGTCTAGCGCCTGGCGCATATACATCGCCAATAGCGCTGCAAAGTCCGTTCAGGTGAGCAAGAGCAATCTCCTCTCCCTTATCAGGAAGTTTTCCCAAGGTCTTCGATGTTGAGTTTGGCGACTTGAAAGGGAAAGCTGGTAGGCACATAGGAACTGGCTTGCTGGCCTTGACGTGCGTGTAGATGAGAGCGATGAACTTGAGAGTTGACTCATCGGACTGTGAGTAGAGGTTGTCGTCCTGTTTCATGCGATATCTTCCAATGATATCGAGGATCTTGCTTGATGTCTCGAGAGCCGCCCTATCAACAGCGGTAGTCAATGGTTCAGCAGAGACATCATGAGTGGCAGTCCCAAAAGGGAAGGGAATCACGGGACGAAGACTGGATACAGCCATGGTAAAATGAAAGTGAAGTAGCCGCTGATGAGTGTTCGTTTGGATAAAAGACTGTTGAACTTGATGAGATGAATGATACATCAGGGAGATAAGAGGATATAAATCTTGCAGTCTACTATCTCCTATCAACATGTGAACTACAGGTTACACACTCCTCCTCATCCATATCCATTTTCGTTTTACTAAGACAATTTGCGAAAAGCACCGAGTCATCTCAGCAGTGGGCCATCGTACAACCACCCAATTGCGTGGCAAAACATTTACCCTCGTCACACATCACCTAATCCGAGAAGAAAGGCATGACACAAAATCGCTTCATCAGGAAGCTCATAAAATTATCCAACCCTACCCTGTCATCTTGCACGGATGTGAAATCCTAGAGTAGAAGGTATCACTCTGGAAGCCAAGCCACACTTTTCGTCATTGTATTTCCGCATTCATAAGTAGGTAGTCGGGCTGGGGCTAAAAACTTGGATTTTCGCATTGGGGGGGAGCGGTCCGTGGTGATGATCGGCATCGCGCGCGCTATCCCGTTCGGCTATATCCCACCCGGCCAAGATTAAAGTTCCCCGGCGTTGATGATTCTTCGGGCCTTTGATGGTGTAACAGAAGCTCGGATATGGTTATTCAGATGAGACATTTTGGAATTTTTTATCCTTGAATTGATGAGGTGGTTTGACGATGCCGAGATAGGTAGGTCGATGGAGAACTTGGGTAGGAGAGGAGTTTGGTGATTTATCTTGGCCTTTCCCGCCAATTACATAGAAGTGAAATATTAAGAACTCCAAAAGTTAAAGTTTCAAATCGAAATCATTCACAGTTATTCGAATCATGGAGCAAGTTGATGTTACTATCGTTGGAGGCGGTCCTACTGGACTCTTTGTGGCCCTTCTTCTTCAACCATTGGGCATCTCAGTCCGAGTCCTTGGTGAGTTGAACTAGAGTCTGAAGTGAGAAGCATGTTTTAACATTTCACAGATGAGAAGCCTTGCAGTCTAGAGTTGGGTCGCGCTGATGCACTCAACGCTCGAACTCAGCAGTACTTCGAGGTTGCTGGCATCCTCGATGAGCTTCTACCTGACGGTCTCAAATGCAATAGTAAGCAGACCCAGAAACTTCAAAGACATAGTCTAACAACACCAGCGAGCTCTACTTTCAAAGGGGGTGATTTCAAGTCACGTCAGAATGCTTGGTGGGTTGGTATCGAGCATGCTTTTCACAAGAACTTTCTCATGATCGGACAACCTGTCGTTGAACAGGTAATGCGCGCTCGTCTCGGTGATGCAGTTAGCTACAATGAGCATGTTATCAGTATCACCGAAGACGATGATTTGGTCACCGTCATGACTAGCTCAGGTCGAAAGGTTCGCAGCAAATACGCTGTTGGCGCTGATGGTGCACGATCTTTTGTCAGAAATACCCTTGGTATCAGTTTCACTGGCACCAAGCCTGAGATGACTTGGGCAGTTCTTGATACCTTTTTGGATACTGATTTCCCAGTTTGTCCTGAGATTATCACTTTCGAGCTTGATGGAGAGTCTCGAGTTGCGTGGATTCCGAGAGAGCGAGGGATGTCTCGATTCTATGTTCTGCTGAAGGGTGAGATTACACAGCAACTAGCTGAGGAGTCTATCAAAGAACATCTCGCACCTTATCGGGTTAAATTTACGAAGACCGAATGGTTCAGCACATTCCATGGTATGTTTCCCGAAGTTTCTACTCCTTATCTGCTAATCAGGTCCCAGTCAAGGAACGACTCGCTGGAACGTTTATTTCCAATGAAGGCCATGGAAGAATCATCCTAGCCGGAGACGCTGCTCACGTCCATTCCGTCAACGGCGGCCAAGGTTTGAATACGGGTGTATCCGATGCCTTCGCCCTAGCCTGGCGTCTCTCCGCCCTCGCACGCCCATCCAACCTCACCACCCAAGCGAGAGACCATATCCTGCGCAGCTACGACATCGAGCGGAGATCCACAGCCGCTCAAGTCATCGGCGTGGCTGCAGCACTAGTCAGGGACACCGTCCACACAGCCAAGAAATACGTCTCCACAATAGAACGAAATGCCGGGTTTATCACAGGTACGTTCACTATCACGGTTACATATCACAAACTAACAGAACAAGGCATGGGTGTCAACTATAGCGAATTCGCCACTCCACTTATCCAGGGGACGGAACTTGGTATCTGGAAACCCGGATATCGCTGTCCCGATGTGGCCATCACTGAATCTTCCGGTAAAACTTCGCGACTCTACAAAAATGTGTCTTACGGGGATTTTATCGTCTTGGCTATCGGAAGACGACTTCCGGCGAACTCCGTCTCGGCTCCCGTTTATACTATTCTGCCAAATGGGTCGACTAATGGGCATGTTGAATGTCACCAAAACAGGGATGGAGACAAGGACTTCACTGCTGATTGGGTCAAGAACGAGGACTCGGCCATTGTGATTGTTCGGCCGGATATGTATGTCGGGTATGTTGGCACTTTCGAGAACGAGGCTTGGGAAGAATATTTAGATTCCTACTTTGTCAAGTCTCGATAGGATTGTAGGGTAGATTTTGGATGTTGATTATCTGTTTTTGCTGTTCAATATACTAGACTTTGCATTGCATCACGCCTCAATTATATTTGCCATTGTGACTTTGATGAGTGTCTTCTTGATTGACTGATTTATCGCTATATCCCAATTCGAACCTGAACAGCATTTCAACCTTTGTCCTCCTTCTCGTTCCTCAATCTTAGTGATGTGATGTGATCAACTTCCAACCCCCAAAGTACCTTTCTTAAGCCCCCCAAGACAAAATCACTATCTCCGTACAAGATCTACAGTGATATCCTCCCTGCAAGGTCCCATCGTAAGGAACTACCACTCTTGGTAATGCATGCATCATGCCATGCCGGCACTAATCCTACATGAACTCAATCTTACCTGCTTCGCCGCATCACCGCCTTACTCGCGGTATTCCCCGGGTTGCTTAATCGGGAGTAAGAAATTTTATCTACCACCTTCCTAGCTAGGCAGTCCTCGGATGTTTCACCAAGTTGGAAGAATGACATGCAAAAATTATGCAAAGGTTACATCCAGAGCGGCCAAGGAATTCGTGGTGGTTTTGGTAAGTGGGATAATTTCATGTGATTATTACAAATACTCGGTTTAGAGAGATAATACGCGTCCAGGAGTGGCACAGACATTGCGCCTTGATCTGCTGATGTTGAGTTTTATCTTTTTCATCGAGATCCACTGTGGGGAGAAGTGCCGTGGTCCTGCACCATATTAGGAAAGCGGGAAACGTCCCAGATTGGGTTATCCTAGCAAAAGCGTTGTCAGAGAAATAGAGATTGATAAGCATGACGGTTGTATCTCGGCCTATCTTCCCTTCAATTAGGTATGTTGTTCAGCTTGTAAGTCAAGGGCTTTCATCAATGCTTTTTGAGTAGCAATGGACACTACAAAAAACACAGCCGATGGTAACCCTCTCGTCGAGAGCAGCTTTTCGGTCGATGATGCAGCGCCGAAGCCTGTTCCAAATGGCGGTTTACTCGCTTGGCTGCAAGTCACGGGCTCGTTCTGCCTCTACTTTTGCACTTGGGGTCAGTATCATCATCAATAAATGCCAGACACATATTGATAAGATGCAGGTTTGATCGCGAGCTTTGGAAGCTTCCAGACAATCTATGAGCGCGACCAACTGTCGAGTCACACGCCATTTCAGATATCAGTCATTGGCTCTCTACAGACCTTTTTGATGGTATTCCCAGGTTTCATAGTTGGCCCGGTCTATGATTCCGGTTACTTTCGACACCTTCTAGCCGTCGGTTCTACCTTCATTGTCATTGGCACTGTACTTCAAAGCCTGAGTCAAAAGTACTGGCAGTATCTTCTCACTCAAGGTCTCATGATTGGAATTGGCGCAGGCTGCCTGTCGATCTTGAGTGTTGCTATTACTTCACTATGGTTTACTACGAAATTGCCCTTGGTCAATGGACTTGCAGCTTGCGGTAGTGGACTTGGAGGGTAAGTCAAGAACTTCATCCAGTTGGTCTCCCTGACGCCATTCCAGTGTTCTTCTCCCCATCATGATACGGGAGCTCAATGCACAGACAAGCTTGCCATGGGCAACAAGGGCTATGGCTCTGCTACTACTAGTTCTGCTGGTCTTTTCCAATCTTGTTCTTCGACCTGGGCCAAACTCGAATAGGCCATCTCAGCGAAGGCAACTTCTTGACAAAACGGCTTTCACAGACTGGCCGTATGTTCTCTTCGTAGCTGGTTGTTTCTCTGTTTTCCTGGGGATGTACACACCATTCGTCTATGTTCAAAGCTATGCTCTAGACAATAATATTGCATCGTCAGATCTCGCAGGAAACCTGCTGGCTATTCTCAACAGCAGCTCAATCTTTGGTCGCATCCTCCCTGCTTTCCTCGCACAGAGTCTCGGACCAATGAACACTATTATCAGTGCGGCAGTTTTACTCGCCACGACCAGCTTGTGTCTCATCTCAGCAACTACAACTCCACGATTGCTTGTTACCGTCATAAGCCAGGGCTTCTTTACCGGATCCTTCTTCGCGCTACAGCCGACCATCTTTGTCAGACTAACCAGTGATCCTCGAAGAATCGGAACAAGATTTGGTATGGCATTCTCGGTCATGTCTGTGGCACTGTTATTTGGGCCACCTGTTGGAGGCGCATTGCGCAGGAGTATGGGGTATACGGCGGCCTGGGTTTGGGCTGGACTGACGGTCTTCGTCGGCGGCATGTTGATCCTGTGCAGTAGGTTGCTGAAGGATAATAAGTCATTAATCGTGTGATTGATGGGCTGAGAAGCTGCTTGATAGGTTTCATGTGCATAAACTGTACAAAACAAGCTGGAAAGATAGAACTTTTGCCAAACGGATTGTGACGTGTCCATGCACTACTAATCTCCGAATGAATAGAAGCTTTAAACATTTCTAAATTCACAAGTCTTGATCAAAATACCTTAGATCCTCCAAACCAAGTCTCCTTCACCTCAGCCTTGAGTAACGTCTTAGGATCCCATTCCATATAAACAACAATAAAGTCAGCCAATTTCCCAGGCATCAAACTCCCAACACGATCTTCAGCAAACACACTTTGTGCTGCACCTTCTGTACCCGCGACAAACGTCTCACACAAACCTAACCTAAAGTGCTCGTGTACTATCTTAGGGTTCTCCGGATCCTTAGAGGACTGCCTGTTAATAGCGACATGGAAATTATGCATAGGCGACCATGGTGACGTAGGGCTGTCTGTACCAATCGCCATCAAGGCACCTGCATCAGCGAACTCTCGGTATGCAAACGCTCGTTCATATCTCTCTTCTCCAATGAGTTCAGGCCATGTTGTCAACGCTGTTGGATCTGCGTGTATGGGCTGGATGGATGCTGTTAACCCAAGCTTTCCAAGCCTCTTAGCGTCTTCTGGGGAAACAAGCTCCAAGTGCTCGATTCTATGCCTTCGGCCTGGTGTAGCGTGTTTCTCAATAGCATCAATGGCCATCCTCACAGCACCGTCGCCAATAGCATGCAAGGCAACTTGTAAGCCACCAGCATCCGCTTCTTTGACAACGGGTTCAAGGAACTCAGGCTCCCAGATAGGTGGTGGGCTTCCGGCAGTGGCATACGGCTCAGAGAGGTAGGCAGTACATGCGTCGACGATACCGTCGGTGATGACCTTGATTCCGACAAGTCGAAGATCAGGACTTGTTCTCGAGTTATACTGCTTGCTGAGCTCGATAGCGCGCTGCACTTGTTTCGAGTTTTGTTCAAGGTCAGCAGTTGGTTTAATGAGCCAGTGTGCTGCCAGTCGTAGTGAAAGATTGGGATCTGTTTCTTTGAGTGTTACGAGAGCATCCCAAGCTTCTTCGTCCATGGCCATTTCGACTGCGCCGGTGTAGCCAGCCGCATTGTACTCTTTTACGGCAGCACGGATCGCTTCTATTCTATCATGCTTGGGAGATGACTTTGCTTGAAATGGCCAAACTTTATGGTGTCGTTAGTCTTCGGTCTAATGCGCTCATGGCTGGGTTGCACTCACTTATGGACATCATGGCACCTTCATCTAAAAGACCAGATGGCTTTCCATCTGCATCACGATAAATCTTGCCACCAGCTGGATCTGGCATATCGTCAACCCCAAGCTCCTTCAAAGCTGCGGTATTACACCAGCAAGAGTGTAAAGAGCCCGCATCCACAAAAATAGGCCGTGGATCAAGATCATCGAGCATAGCAGCCGTGACCCCACCGGGAGTCATGTAATGCCTCCATCCTTTGCAAAGAATAGTTGGTGTCTCTGGGTTTTCAGCAGCGTATTTTCGGATACATGACCGGATGTCCTCAAGCGAAGTGCATCGCGACAGGTCAAGCTTTCGGAGTGATTGGCCGAGTAGGAGGAGATGCATATGGCCATCGATGAAGCTGGGAAGAACAACACGCTGATCAAGGTCGCGAATCTGGATGTCTGGGTCTTGACACTGGGAAATCTCATTATGAGACCCGACAGCGACGATTTTGTCGTCTTGGATGAGCATGCAGTCTGAGAAATGGGCGTTGCCGTTGAGGCCCGTCTCTGTCTTGGACAGGATCCGGCCGTTGACAAATAATGTTTTGGTCATTGTGTTGGGGAGCAAAAGACTGGTGATGAAATCTTGGAAGAGAGGAAAGACCTGAGAGATTCGAAGAAGCGAGAGGGATTTAAATGCGTTGCGATGTTCGGAGTGGTCTCTTTTCTGAGATCAATTTTTATAGTACAGGACTCGTCTGACTCTAGCCCATCTGAATTGAATTCCGAGCTTCCTTCCCAGTGTGTCTCCATATTAAAGTCTTAGCCCCCACTGATTGCCCAATTAGCATTCTAGTCTGACTCCGCTGTTGGTTCCCCGCTCAGGCCCTTGTGGAGGTCAAGGAGGAAACAAAGGTAACTGTACTCAATACATCAAGAGGTTTATAAGGCCAATGACTGTAAAAATCAATTTGTATTGAACTACATATACAAGACAGTAAGGGGATAAGATAATAAGAGAGTGAAAGTAAACGACTGATAGTTCTAACCGCCACTTCCAAATGCAGGGTAAGAGGGTGTACTAGAATCACAAGCAAATCTAACAAAGTATTTGCTTGATGACCCAGAGCCATCAACAATAACAGTACCGTCTGGGGCCGTGACAGTAACTATCATAGAATAATCTCCCTGTGCATTGGCCCAGAAGACCCGGAATGGCGTGTAGGTACCTGCTGTCAGCTGGATCTTGAACGTCTGAGAGCTGGAAGGCCCTGATGAGAAGTTTTGCGCCAGATCTGCACTCGAACGTGCGCGTGACCATGTTGACAAAGCCTTGCTGCCGAACCAAACCAGTGTAACCTCGTCAGAGTACGGGACAACGACAGAGTAAGTACCATTAATGGGCGCATATAAGAATGCCCGGTGGTTAACAGCCTTGTATTGCCATGTTTGACTCGGTGAACCAGGATAAATAATCTGCGCAGGGCCTGAGTTTCCCGCTTTGACTCCCCCTGGTTCTGTGATGCCGATTGATTTCGTGACACCAGTATAAGTCGGTGAAGCTGTTGCAAAATAGGTTATGTTGAGGGCAGAGTAGTTGGGTGCATCAGCGTTGAAGAACGGGTTAGTGTAGATGGCGTATTCCAAACCAGCGTTATCGCATGTTTGATCTGCAGCCTTTGTACCGACCGCAGGAGCAACGACAACCACGGTAGCAGTCTGCCCAGCGGAAGCCGGAGTCCCAGTCGACGTGCTCATGCTTGATATAGTGGTAGCATAAGTAGTTACAGTGGTGTATGGTTGGGGTTTCTGCATAACAACTGTAGCAGTGCCGCCAGGAGAGGTTGGCGACAAGGTGGTCGTGCCAGCTGCTGAGTAGGTACCCCAGCTTGTGACCGTTGTATAGGGCTGAGATTTTTGGATAACGACAGTTCCGGTAGCACCCTGCGAGGTTGGTGAATAGGTAGTGGTGCTAACCGTTGAGAAGGATCCCCAGCTTGTGACGGTTGTATACGGCTGGGGCTCTTGAACAATGACAGTGGCTACACCGCCTTGATATGCTGGTGCTAGTGTAGTAGTTCCTACTGCTGTAAAGCTGCCATAGCTAGTCACAGTTGTATATGACTGGGGCAGTCCTACTACAACCGTAGCAACATCACCTTGGGATGCCGGTGCTAACGTGCTTTTCACAGCTGCTGTATAGGAACCATAACTGGTCACAGTTGTGTAACCCTGAGGACTCTCTACGACAACGGTGGCAGGATCTCCAGGATTAGCCGGCGGTTTTGTCGTAGTTATAGGTGCAGTCAGACCATCAACATAGGTCGTCACAGTTGTGTATCCTTGAGGACGGTCTACAACGACTGTGGCAGGATCCCCGGGATTGGCAGGTGATAACGTTGTAGTAATAGGTGCAGTCCAAGTGCCATAAGTGGTCATAGTCGTATACAGTTGTGGACTCTCAACGACAACGGTGGCAGGATCACCTGGATTAGCTGGTCGGTTTGTTGTAGTCAGAGGTGCAGTCAGCCTGTCAACATATGTTGTGACAGTGGTGTATGCCTGGGGGCTCTCAATCACAACAGTAGCAGGATCACCAGGATTTGCCGGTCGGTTTGTTGTTGTCAGTGGTGCAGTCAGGCTGTCTACATATGTTGTGGTGGTTATGTATGCCTGAGGACTCTCGACAATGACGGTGGCAGCGTCCCCTGGATTAGCCGGTCGGTTTGTGACGGTCAAAGGCGCAGTCAGGCTATCAACGTAGGTCGTGACGGTCGTATATGCCTGCGGGCTCTCAATCACAACAGTGATAGGATCCCCTGGACTGGCTGGTTGGTTTGTCGTAGTCAAAGGTGCAGTTAGACTGTCAACATAGGTTGTGATGGTTGTATATGCCTGCGGAAGGTTAAGGACTACAGTCATCACATCGTCTGAATTATCAACTGGTAAGGTAGTGGATGCCGGTCCTGCGAGGCCTGGGATGTAGCTTGTGACTGTCGTGTATGACTGAGGCAGATCGACCTCGACAGTAGCAAACTTTGCTTGAGCATTGAATGGGTATGTTGTAGTTGAAGCAGCAGTCAAACCATCTCTGTGATTGGTGACGGTTGTATAAGGCATCGGAAGATCAACTTCTACAGTGCCGTCCTCCCCTGGAACAGAGGGTGGATATGTCACAGTAGTGGCTGCGGTGAAAGAGTCATAGCTGGTGATCGTGGTGTAAGGCTGGGGTAGGTCAACCACCACGGTAAGAGTCGGGTTGGGCCCACTACCGTCTTCAGTTGTTGTAGTAGCAGCTGTGACCCTTCCATAATAGGTCGTAGTCGTGTACATCTGTGGATCAAAGACCACGACAGTGCCCGTCTGGCCTGGACTAGATGGCTGTATGGTGGTTGTAGATTCAGCCGTAACGCCTCCGTACGAAGTAACCGTGGTATATGGCTGAGGGAGATCAACCACGACGGTGAGAGTCGGGTTGGACCCAATACCGTTTTCAGTTGTTGTTGTAGCAGCTGTGACCCTTCCATAATAGGTGGTAGTCACGTACATTTGTGGATCAAAGATCACGACAGTGCCTGTTTCGCCTGGGCTAGATGGAGCTATAGTGGTTGTAGATTCAGCCGTGACGCCTCCGTACGAAGTAACGGTTGTATATGGCTGAGGAAGATCCACCACAACGGTAAGAGTCGGGTTAGAGCCAAGGCCACTCTCAGTCGTCGAAGTAGCAGCTGTAACCCTTCCATAATAGGTCGTAGTCACATACATCTGCGGATCAAAGATCACGACGGTGCCCGTTTGGCCTGGGCTCGATGGGACTATGGTAGTTGTAGACTCAGCCGTAACGGCTCCATACGAAGTGATGGTAGTATATGGCTGTTGCATTAAAACCATAACGATACCTGTCTGGCCAGGAGCAGGGGGCGGCGAGGTGTATGTGGTTTCGGTCGAGACGTCTCCATACGAAGTAAAAGTCGAATATGGCTGCGAATTGAAGACCACCACGGTACCTGTTTGACCTGGCGAGGATGGAGAAATTGTAGTTGTAGACGCAGCAGTAAATTGTCCAAAAGAAGTGGTGGTGACCCACTGATCAGGCTGATACACAACAACAGTGCCTGTTGCCTCTGGAGCAGTTGGAGATTTGGTAGTTGTAGATGCAGCTGTGAATTCCCCATAAGAAGTGACGGTCACCCACTGATAAGGCTCATATACAATAACAGTGCCTGTTTGACCTGGCATGGACGGAAAGTTGGTAGTTGTAGACGCTGCGGTAAATCCTCCAAGAGAAGTGACAGTCACCCACTGATCAGGCTGATACACAATAACAGTTCCCGTTGCGTCTGGAGCAGTTGCCGATATGGTAGATGTAGATGCAGCGGTAAATTCCCCATAAGACGTGACGGTTGTCCACTGATAAGGCTCATATACCATGACTGTAGCTATCTCTGCTTCAGGAGATGGTGATATGGTGGTGGTGGATGCGGCTGTAACCGCTGAGTCGTAAGAGGTGATGGTTGTCCACTGGTGTGGCCTGTAAATAACAACATTGCCTGTTGCGCCTGGTGCAGTTGGATAGATGGTAGTTGTTGATGCCGCCGTGACACTTCCATAGGAAGTAACTGTGAACCATGGATCTGGCTGGTATATCAGGACGGTACCTGTCTGGTCTGGGGAGCTCGGGGATATAGTCTGTGTAGATGCGGCGGTGATTGTTGCGTCATAGGAGCTTACTGTAACCCATCTATATGTCCTATACACGACTACCGTGCCTACATGATCAGACGCAGAAGGCCATATAGACGTTGTATAATCAGAGGGAGCAGCATCATCATAAGAGGTGGTGGTCACCCATTCATATGGATCATAGACAACAACAGTGCCAGTTTCGCCAGGAACACTGGGATTCTTTGTACTCGTGACTACAGCTGTAATCGAGCCATCATAGGATGTCACGGTAACGTAACGAGCTATCGGGCTCGGTAGCACAATCACCACAGTACCAGGACCAGATCCTGACGGGTTCTCAGTGATAGTGTAAGTACCAGTGTCGGTGCCGGTGCTGGTGATAGTGGTATAGTCAATTGGAGCATCAGAGGTCGTTTCAGACCTGGCCGCCATGATCCAAACGGTTCCTGTCTCACCGGGTCTAGTTGGCGATTGCGTGCTGGTCACAGGATCAGTACCAGTTCCTTGAGTAGTTATTGTAGTCCACGGCACTGTAGGATCTGAAGTAGTTGTAGAGTCGTCCTGAGAAGCAGTCTGTACGACGCTAGCAGGAGTGCTATCAGTGCCTTGCCCAGTTGCTGTAGGCCCTGACGCTGTAGGATCTGAAGAATTGGGAGAGCCGCCTTGAGAAACGGTAGAACTTTCAGCCTCGGAAGGAAGTAAAGCCTTGACCTGAGCTTGGGAAATAGGAGCACTTGTATCCCCTTTCCTGTAACCTTGCATTCTGACGATCACGGTTACTATGTCGCATGGATTTTGGGTAGGCAGAGTGGTTGTCTCAGGCACAGATATTATACGATCAGTCGACGATAATATAGTCAGATGGCTCTCCACCATGACAGTTCCGCATGATGGCTGCTGATCCATGAGGGGAATGTTGTATGTAGTGTTTGGTTCACCATGTCCATAAACGGGGTCGGTGGCAGTGTAGGTATCATCAGTTCGCATGAGAAATGTACTACAGACATTAGTTAAAGAACGCCGGTGAGAAATCCCTACACCTCATACCTTGTCAAAATGTCATACTGCGTAGATGATCCGTCAATGATCTCGATGGGCTGTGTCTTGACGTCCCGCGGTTCTAACTTTGCATCGGATACTGTGCCTAAGAAGGCCAGGGCCCAAAAGGGCATCATGCGCCGAAGCGACATGATCAAGGAGGGTGGAGAAAAAAGAAATGATTATCAATTGGCTGTACTGACGAAAATTAATGAGTGATTAGTCGCTTAATTAACAATAACACAATGTAAATGAATAGATCAGAGAGAGGTCTAAGAAAATACGAGACTGAAGAGTGACAACCAGTCTTTATCATGAGCTACCAGCGGCAGAACTTACTTCATTTTTACATCATCTGCCTTTGATCGTTTTGATCGACGGTATGGATGCGGGAAACTTTCGGTCGGCTAATTAGTGCGATTTCGGATCTTACGAAAAGATTCGAGACCGTGTTCAGTGTCTGACCCGGACGCAGATGAGGCTTGTGGCTGAGAGCTTACATCACCGCATTAAGCTTGGTAACAGGAGTGCTGAGCAGCATGACCGACGGCTAGCTCGGCAATGTCTTTATCACAGTAAGAAATCATATTTTCTACTACAGTTAGGGTTAGTAAGTTCTAGATGACATTGCATGGCTGGCCTATATGAGCGTAAGTTCTCTGTGGTGATAAGATCTAAGCCACAAGCCTCAATTGCAGTCAGCACATCCAAGGAATGCAATATCACCCAGTAGGATTCTTCTCTGGGTCCAGTTGGGGAGAGCCTTGAAAGAGGACTGGGCTCTTTCAATTAACAGTTCTAGCGTAGAATGCTCAACTCTGTCTGGAGACTGTAGAGACCTGTCTGTACCTATATTTAACTTAATCCAAGTCTAGTAATATCTGTATAGAAAGCATCCCTTCTATAAGTATTGTTTCAGTTTATCTACATTTACGGAGTAAGTAAACAACATCTAAGACATGTTTCCCTGCCATTGAATCTGCACAGTACGGAAACGACCAAGCCACTCAAGTCAAAGAGAAACAAGTAACACTTTAGCGGGAGTGATAGCCAAGAAGCTAGACCAATGCCGGGGAAATTCAGGGGCCGCACCGAGTAAGAACTCACTTACGGCATGGACAGTAACTCCTTTAGTACTCGCGTGATACTAGCCGTGTTCCGCCCGACGCCATCAGATCTGATTTGCATTGCTATGTAAAACCTTATCTTCGATCTCGACCAAGCCTAGTAATATACCGAAATGAGAAGATAACAGATCTTGTTAGCATTCTCAGCACTACCTTAACTCGGCTATTAGTTCCCCGCTCAGGCTCTAGAATAAATCCCTAATGTTCCCCATTTTTGAGCGTGTCTGATGTTAATTTGCAGAAATAAAGTCACACATTACTAATAACATATTTCTTAACACAGCTAGATTACCAACCAAGAGCGACCCATTATGGCCCCCTAGCGATGAAAGTACTTAGAAGGCGTGGCAGACAATATGCACGCGTGACGACGGCTAGATAGGTTTTATATTGCTGGTCTTAGCTATCATTTACAAGGCTTTCTCTGCCTGCCTATACACTGTGGTATCCTGTTTGTGCCAGGTGTCGTTGTAACCCTGATGGTTTGAAACTAGAGTCACTCAGGATATCTATCCATAGTCTTATCCAAAGGCACTATTATATATTAAATAATATTCTCTGCATATATTAATGCTACCCTTACGGCGTAAGATACTATTACCTATCCAGCTATTAAGAAGGGCATGTTAGGTAATAAGAAATAAAGTCATTTTACACGATGAATGGATCTACATGTTTGTCGAACAGATCTTAGTATATCCCTAAACTCGCGAACACCCAATAGAAATAAGGCCGCCCTGTAGTCACACAAGTTAACATCACTCAGTAGACATTAGTAGGAAGAAAATGCTTACATGGGTGTTATCATTGCAGCAAACTGCTATGCCTCGTTGACAAGTCGCGGGATCAGTAATAGGTGAGCCTGAAAGGAAATATTAGACCAAAAAAACGGTAAAGCAGTGAGGCAACACATACATGTTGCACCGAGGATAATGTTGGGATCTTGGACCACAATACCAAGCAAGCCCAGAAGAACGCCGATCACGGGATTGCTTGAGGTTCCAACAGTTTGGCAGCATTCCAGGGCCGCTGGTGCATTGCATATGCTAGCAGCAGCAGTAGTGGTAGCAGCAACCGCGCTTGATTCTGTCGTAGTCTCGGCGATAGATGTGATGGCAGTCGTTGTCGCGTCAGTTGACACAGTCGCTGCGAAAGTTGAGGAGAGCGATTCGATCGTCGTCACACCAATGACTCCAGTGGTTTCAGAACTGCTCTCGACGCTAGAGGGTCGGCAAGGACCCGCTGAAACAGCACCAAGAAAGATGGTCAACACCAACGCGCAAAATCGCATCTTGGCAGATCAATTGGCTTGAAGCCGTTGGAAAATAAATATTTAATTGGGAAGAAATGAAACAAAAGAGAAAGAAATCTATCCAGCGTCGCCAAGGAAATAGGAGTAACTTGCGCGGGAATAGTAAGCTAATGCCAATAGTTTCTTAATAGTGCACATGCTAAGCCCAGAGTCGCCAGTGAAGCGAAATGAATTGCATGTCGCAGTGATATTATTGGCCAAGACGGAAGGCCGACTGGAAATAATTACAGAAATGTCCATCCTTCCCGAAACATCAACGAAGTGAATAGGTAGCTGAAGTGAATCGCATCCTACAACGCGGATAATAGAGCAAGTCAGCAATGCTCACCCTCCATACAATTTCCCGTGACTTGTTGTCGTTTGCCTTCATCGTTGTCTTCATTGGTCAATTAATACGACAGTCTGCACCCACCTGACAACGAAACCATATCTTGTGGCAATAACCAAACTTATGGAAGCCACTTCATCTCATAACACTTATCAGCCGAAATGGCTAACAAGACTCGGTAAGCATCATTCGTCTACGACTGAGCATGCAACTCAATTCCGTTAACCAACGTCAACGGCAAGTCATCCATCAAATGGGCATCAGTCAAAGTCTACTAGCCACGCTGGATCTGCATTGTATGCAAGTCGCATCGCGGGGCCCCGCGCGGCAAAAACAAGTTTCACAAGATATATGTGTTACGGTGGACATTGCCTTATCACTACTGCTGTAGCAGCTTTAAGATGGCTAGAGATGGGTGGCATGAACCAGTGGATGCGAAAGATCCCCAGCTTCCCCATCTCCGAGCGTGTCTGATCTTGGTGCGGAATTAAAGTTGCAGATTATTAGTAACGGATTCCTCGATATGGAGAAAGTGGATATCATCTTATTGTCTAGGATGTCAAGTAGTTGATAGAAGGTAAAGAAGATAGAGTATTCTTGTCTGATTTACGAACGCATTGACAAATTCGTATCTATACTGTTGAGTATGCGATGCGTCTCGTATACAAGGCAGAGTCAACAGCCCTCATGCCCGATATTTGTTCAAACCGCGCCCTACAGCAGTAACCTACTGTCGGCAGTGAATAAACTTTGTTGGTTCACTTGTATGAGAAGAACGCCATATGCATCATTCCACCAGATATTCCGTCCTTCAGGCGCTGGTTGAGCATTTAGACCAACAGGAGTTACTGACCTCCGACAGCCGGAACTCAATTGACTAATTAAACTGAAAATACAATTGCCCGACACAAACCGCTATCAGTCTCCAGAAATAGACTTCAGTAGTTATTGCAAAGAGTGTCGTCATTTGCTACGAAAGGTCCAACCCCGTTATCTTTCAATGCTGTCTCAATGAACAGCACTAGATTTAGCGCTTCAGTGCAACTAAAGCCCTGAAGCGGTTTAGTCAATCCACTAAAAAGACCATTAGAGCACCCTCGATCCACTTCTTCGGCCCTCGCTTGAGTTCCCACCTTGCATGCTCAATTCCGAGCTTGACAACATCCACATCAGCAGATCATGCCCCGAGGACGCAGGGGCTGTTGGACATGTCGCATCCGACACAGAAGATGCGACGAGTCATCCCCGGAATGCAAAGAGTGCAGTACTCGAAGTATTACCTGCCATGGATATGACCTCGATCCGCCAGAATGGATGAGCAATGATCAGTTACTGCAAGAGGAACTGCAGCGGATCAAAGATGCGGTTAAGCAGAATTTCAGACGCGTCAAGACAATTCAGAATCGCCAACTTGCTCGGTCAACAGCTCAAGCAGCACAAACATCGCGTGCCAAGGCCACTTCTCGACTCCATAGCGAAGTAGCTCACGGTCCGGCACAAGTCAGTTCATCGACGACAAACACCATCTTTCGAGAGGCGCAGTATCTTGTTCACTACCTTGACTACATCTTTCCGATTCAGTATGCTTTTTATGTCGATGCGCCAGATCAAGGAGGCAGAGGTTGGCTCTTTTTCCTTTTAGAACGAAGTAAGAGAAACCCTTTACGGATTATTGACTCTGACCACCGAATAGATGCACCTCTTCGAAATGCGGCTCTGACCCTTTCTGCCTTCCATCAACATACCTTCTCACCATATCATACGGAGAATCAAGAAGACGAACTGTTGCAATATCATACCAAAGCACTTCAAGAACTTCGACAAGTCGTTCGGCACCGAGACGTCGGCGCTTCAGCTGACAGCATCGAGGAATGGCTCAAGTTCCTTGCTGGCGGCATGTTCTTGATCTCCTTCGAGGTAACATTGTAGCATACACATACCCGACTGTACTCTAACCCGGCATAGGTCTTTCAAGGCGGCACAAACAATTGGCAAGCCCACTTCAATGCCCTCGTATCGGTCATCCAGAACCTGACATCTTCCGACTTCGATTTCGATGCGTCCGATCCTTCAAGCCCAGACTTTGACTTCCAGCGAGGCATGAATACTGCGCAAAAGTTTATTCTGTCGAATCTCATCTGGATAGACATACTGGCGCCTCTGGCTATGGGGACTGCACCGAGGCTACCATATCACGATTGGCTAAATGCTGGAAAGATTGACATGTCTAGAGTTATGGGCTGTTCAAACTGCATCATGATTGCGATCGGTGATATGATGGCCTTAGACGCAAAGGCTATAACAATGGACAGTGAAGCTTTACAAAGCGCCATTGATGACTTGGAGAAACGCATACATGATGGAATAGACGCAGCTTTAGATGATGCATCAACGGTCTGTATCATTCTACAAGATTGCAAGTGACGTTTGCTAATCAGCCGTAGCAGTTGACACCCACCAACCGCTCGGTGACTCACCTCTTCGTAACCGCAGCACTCGTTCAGCTTTTCACACTCGCTTCAGAACACAACATCACATCACCAGATCCTCACAGCGCGGTGTCGCGAGTTGTCGAAGTATTAGACAATCTACCTCCACATATATCCCTACGAGGAACGCCATGGCCACTATGCGTTGCGGGTTCCATGGCGCTTCCTCCCAATGAGCAGTACTTTGACGATTTGTTGACAAAGCTCATGGACCATGCCGAGGCGGGCTTCACAAATTGTGGTACGGTTTATAGTATAATGCAAAATGCTTGGAAGCAACGACGGCGAGATCCGAGTAGAGTTTGGAGCGCTAGGCAATCAATGGAGGATCTGGGTATTTGTGCTCTTCTAATATGAGCCTTCTATGACGAAGCTCAGCGGCAGTATTGGACCCGTTCACCTAGCCATCACTTACGAGGCCACTAGTAAGCAATTCGCATGCACCAGTGCCCTCCTAGGTATGGAGTATAATAATACATCACAGTCAAACTTCCATTGTCGCTTCAGTTCACGAACAGCAAGCCGCTCAAATATTATCAATTACTTCAACTACCCAACCCTACATCTAAATTACTCCTTACCCTTCAGGCTGAAGCGGTACTTGGCCTGAAGAACATAAGGGTTGCCACCAGGCTCATAGAGCTGCTTCTCGAGCCTCTGCCACTCAGGGTTGTTGATGCCATCAATGTAGTCCTGAACCTCAACGACCATGCATCCATACTTGGGGATAATTCGGGGGAAGTCCTTGTTATCCTTGAGACCCTGGGTCTTCTTGAGAGGCATGGTGCCCTTCTGCTGAGTGCAGCTGTAGAATTGGAAAGCATCCTGATCGGTGTAGATGTCGAGCTGAATGCCAGACCAGGCGGAGGAGATGGTGGCCACGGGACCTTCAGTTCGCCAGTCATAGTTTCCAAGCTGGCCACGGTTGACGCTGTAGCAGGTGTCTGAGATTGGTTAGCGATGTTACAGGTCGTGTGGGATGAAATACTAACCATATCCTGTGCAGTTGAAACCGCAGTTGTTCTCCAGATCCTTGTTGTTGGCTTGGTCACCAATCATCTTGGGCTTGCTCCAGAAATCATTCACAGATCCCTTCTTGTTGGGAATGATATCACCAGTGGGAATGAGAATGTTATCGGTCGCAACACGCTGGCCACCGTAGGGCATGTAAAGAGTATGGTTGGAAATGGTGTTTGTCTCGTTGTTGGAGAAGCCGTCGAGGTTCCAGTAGGTATGGCTGGTAAGCATGATAGGAGTCTTCTTGGTGGTCGCAAGAGCAACAATCTTGAAATCCCAGTCCATGCCGGTCAGGGTGTAGGTGACGTAGGAGACAACCTCTCCAGGGAAACCCTCCTTGCCATCGGGATCAACGATGGAGAAGGTGATGCTGGAGTCTGTGTACGACACAACAGTAAAGTTGCGGTAATCCCAGCCATCAGGTCCGCCGTGGAGAGTATCAGCGCCCTTGGGAGACTCAGGCGTAGGGTTGTCGTTGGGCGTGACGTGATACTTCTTGCCGTCAATCTCAAACGTGCTGTTGCGAATACGGTTGGCGTATCTTCCGGGAACACCTCCAAGATGGGGGTGAGACTCGTCAATGCTATAGTGCGTAGCATTATCGAAGCCAGCAACGATATCTCGTGAGATACCGTACTGGTCGTCGATCAGAAGATTGGTGATGGAGGCGCCATAGGGAATGAAAGCGGCTTTGATGCCGTCTCCCTTGATCCAGTATTTGCCATCCTTGTCGGGGCCCTTGCCTTTGGTCGCAAGGGCAAGTGGGATGAGAGCAGCAACGACAGCCTTGAAGAACATGATTGCGGATGATCAAGGTGGAGACTGGCCCAGTAAGAAAGAGCGAAAACCCCCAAGCTTTATAGAAAAACCGACGATCTCTTGTTTTCTCGCGCAGCAAACTTCCACCAACGAAACCCCTCTCCAATTGAAGGGTCTCAATGAGCTTTCAAGTTCAATGACTGGTGCGGCTGTCATCGTTCATCCAGGAACTTGCCATTGAGCCGCGATCCTGGGGAAGTTTTGGAGCTAAGAAGCTTCCCCAGGTTCTCCGCGCGAGTGTTATTGGTGCGCCTGGGTCGGGTAATCTTAGCGACCTCTGTCTTGACATGGTTCTGCGAGTCTGGATTGGGATCGTCGTGCGGGGGATAACAGGCTGTTTGCAGGACCATGGAATTTCTCCAGGTTCAACAGTCGTATCCCGCCGAGGGATTGGCCGAGACAAGGCTCGTGGTAAGCGGTAGTTATGCGACGGGTGACAGCTTCACAGCCCCTCCAATCAAATTGACAAGCTAGTTGAAGTTCGAGAGTTGTAATTTATATGATGGAGTAACTGCCTGGCTATACTTTACAGGCTGAATGGATTCAATTGAAGTGCACTCTGTATTTGTAAAGATTATGAATCTGAAAAGTCGGGGAACGATCCGTAAACGAGGTTGGGGAAATGTTGTTGCAAGGGTCTGGGAACTTTTGAGAGGTCTGACGTCATTGCCTCTCGCAATGATACCCTAGAGTCAACGTGCAGAATTCCATGTTGCATTTCGTGATGCTACCTGTGAGCTTGTGATGATCATCCGCGGACCGTGAGACATGCAAAGTAAGATCGTCTAGATGGGCACGGCCACCTAGATTCAGGAACCAAGGCTTAGTGACTCCAAGACGGCATGAAAACGTGGCTCTGGGACCATCGGATGAAAAATGGTGTTGAATGATTGGGTCCCATCTTGTTGGGACGAACTTCGATGGGAACGGTGATTTCTTGGGCTCCGGGTGTCTCAGATCGGCTTAATCGCTTCAGCGGTTATACAGGGTAGCTTTGATCCCCGTAAGTCTCAGCAACAGGTAATAAGAATCTTTTACAGAAGCTGGATGCACTTGACGATTTCTAAATCTGATATAGGATAGCCGCGAGCTTTCCTTCATACGAAGATGCCATAGTAGTTAAGCGAATAACTCTGTATTGGCATACTAGGTCATCTTGTGAGAAACTGATATTTGTAAATAAAGACTTAAGTTAAAGTCTGAGTGCACCAAACAAGAAGTCCTAGAACTGAATATTTTCTCGAATTCAGACACAGCTGTGGAGACGGGATCTATAGCTCCACCACTCGGAGCTGCTTCAAGCTCCGATCACTCCTGTTCTGGGCGAAATCAGATCCACATCCGCATCCGAATTGAAAGGGTAAATTCACGCGGAATTGTGACCGATACAGCTCCTCGTCATACTCAATGCAATTTCATGAATGGTATCACTATCTATCGTCTATCATATACTTGTCTAACTTCACCACAAATGAACTAGCAAAATCAGGGCCATGGCCAGCATGATACCCACCGAAGGCGACTGTAAGCTTCCCGCCGAATCCCCCGACATTCCCTCCTCAAATCCCTTCTCTTCACCACCCAAATACTCCGCACCCAGCTTCGTCAAACCCCCATCATCATCAAACAGCGACACACTGTCTCCAGTCCACTCATTCGCATCATCTTTCCTAAATGCTCCAAACCATGCGTACGCCTGCACATCATCGCTATCATCAAGATACGGAAGACTCTCATTCATCATAGCCAGCGTCGCATCGTCGTCCTCTTTCGGTAGTGCCATTTCCGTAATCCAGAACCGTGCGTCAGGCGCTGTCTCGTTGTAAAACTCGCGCAAACTTCCCAGCCAATTTTTGAGACCACCTGCGTCGCCGTACCAATGCACAGCGACAAAATCTGTCGGACAACCATCGTCGTCAATGTCGTAGCAGGATTCATTAAAGTCGCGCAGCCATTCAAGACCCCGTGGTGAACCTGTAACGCTGGGATGGCTGATTGACCACTCGCGCTTTGCTTTTCTTAGAGGGACGATGTGCTCTATGTAAGCGCGCGCTGCGTCTTTGGCAGATATCGCGCTTCCGCCGGTGTCTGTTTCGCCATCTGGCTCGTTGAATGTGAGGAGGTGCGTAGATGATTCGGGAAGCCCATTTAGCCGAGACTCGAGCTCAGAATCTGATGCATCGTCGAGGCCGTGAATTAATGGCACAAAAGGTAAAGCACTGCCGATTTGACCATTCGGCCAAAGCGACCAGGTGTAATACCACGCGATCTCGGAATTATTTGAGATCAGGAGCTCATTATCTGATTTGTGGTCATCTCCGTGGTATGCAAGGCCGCGTTTTGATGAGAGGTCAATGCTCTCAGTGAGGCCCCAGAGGCATAAAAATGGGTACAAAGTTGATTGGCGCATTTTGGGTAGCAGACAGTCTGGTATGTCGTGAAACCCTCATTCAACCGAGAGCGTTTTAATACGTGATTGACAGCTGGAAAATCAGGTTTGAAACATACATTTTAAGGTTCTGGGAAGCGTTTCAGAATTTCAAGGGGTTCCTTGGAATAGCTGCTTTTCTTTTGTACGTGTCGCTCGTCTTTTGGCTGGGCAGAGTGGCAATTGTCTGAGCCTTGTCAATGATGTCATAAGTCTGCCAAGTTAAACCCTGCCTCAACACCAAGACTTGGCAGCGTCAAAGACTCTCGGTATCTTGATACGCACTGACATAATTGGCTCACCGCCTGATAAGTAAAGAGAATATAACATCAAGCCTAGTGAAAGACTTTCCGCTTTGGGACAATTACCTGATTTGGTGATGACACGTGGGTTTCGCATGCGCTCCTTCTGTTCTTCGAAGGCGAGAGGTACTTACTCAAAGTCTATTTGAACCGCGATGACCTGATCAACGATGTGCGCGTTGGCAATAGGGGATCAATGCGCTGTGAAATGAGGTGTTTAGTTCGAGCATGATATACCACGCGGTGTTCAAGGTGCATCGCTATCCTTCAGTGCGCCAGTTCGGCACCTCTGATGAGGTCATCTGCAACAAGTATCAGTGTAGGTGAAGAAATTTGTAAGTGAAAACTCATGGAAAGGCTGTTCCATATCGCTAGCTTCAACAAATAGAATATTTATCAAGAGACTTTTTCATGGCGTTGCTGAAGCCTCAAGAAATCCGTCTGAGGGTACGGATTTGAGACATTCAGCAGACGAAATGAGTGTAGAGGTTTTCTGACATCTCATTCAAGAGTAAAGTATTAAGCGCGTTCATCGGACTCCTTTTGCTGTCAACGTAAGGCTGGTGAGGTACTGTCTGACGTTGAAAGAACTGCAACGCACTGGGGTACTGTGACTTAACGAAGGCAAGAGGGATAAGGGAGGACCGGTGAGTGAATGGCTTAGATAAAGACCTGGTATTTGCCCAGGAAAAGTACTAAGCATTGGAAAGCTCTTCATGTCGTTATAATGATTCTCCGTATGATCTGATAAAGCAACCAGTTCATGGAAGGGCCACCGTAGCGTCTTTGGACTGCAAACTTGGTATGAGTAATCCTGCTCCAATGACACTTTGTAGCTGTTTCCAAGGAGCTACTATTTTCGGTAGATCAGACAACTCTAGATGAACAGACAAGGTTAGATCACCGACTGAGGGCCGAATATCGAAGAGAGGCCGACATGTCGCCGCCCCCATGATGATCGACAGAGAACGCGGGGTATTCGGTAGGAGCCGTGGTGCATGGGGTCATAGGCAATTATCTAGAGCTCTAGAATTTCGCAATTGCACAGTTAGGGTATGTCTGTTGGGAGGTGTGTTGTTGATGCGGCATGCGAGGCTTTTGCACTAAGATGAGATTGAGGCGTACTAGTCTGCATTTCGTGTCAGAAACGACCATAGCTAGTGTAACGGCTCGATATCCTTGCCTTCTCTCGTTAGGTGTCCGGGTCTTCGCATTAAACTCTCGCGGAAGTCTGATCATGGGCTATGCAGATCATAATGGGGTGGCGGAAAATCCCCGAAATCCCCATGTTTAGGCGGAGTCTCCGCCTGATGTTCAGGTCCGACGACCCCAAAACGGTCACAGCCGATGAGTTTATGCGAGTAAGTCTTGGCATTTGTTCTTGTTATGCATACATTCGGGCCGCGGACGATCGATGCTACCCCTTTTGCTTTCTCTAATGAACAATTGGCTTAGTCTATAAAAATGACTTGGTGTCAAACTTGTCACGATAGTCTAAGGGTGCAAAGAAGCGCCGAAGAGTGAGGGATGCATGTTATAATTAAGGAGATAGAAGGTTTTGCTTGACATCAGTTGACAGGGCTCCGAGAAACATCATAGGTGGAACAACCGTCCTGTAATAGGTGAATGCTCCGTTTAATGCCCGAGGTCGATGGCAATGATCGAGATAGCTTCAGAAACCTGAAGTGAGTCCTACGATCAGGTGAAAAGTTCGGAAGAAGAGGAAACGGAAATGATCTTCCTCATAAACGACGAAGAGTCTGTGAGAGGGCAGGGGCATACTGTGTATAAGAAGCACAGATGGCCTCGACAAGTTCAACAGTTTCGACACTTTCAGACAAGCCACTACTTCCAAGATTACAAGATCTATAAGCCATCAGCATGTTCACCCTTCAAGCTCTTCAACTTGTCTCTATGTGTAACCTTGTGTACGGACACGGCTACCTCAGTAAACCCATGAGCCGAACTGGTCTCAACGCTGAAGTAACAAGCCCCATTTCATCTCTATGACTCTAGCTAACAAGTCACAGGCCGGTCTAGATACATGCCCCGAGTGCACCATCCTCGAGCCCGTCACAGCCTGGCCAGACCTCGACGCCGCCAAGGTCGGACGATCTGGTCCATGCGGCTACAACGCCCGCGTCAGCGTCGACTACAACCAGCCCGGCGCCAACTGGGGCAAAGAACCCATCGCCACCTACAAGCCCGGCCAGGTTGTCGATGTCCAGTGGTGCGTTGACAACAACGGTGACCATGGCGGCATGTACGCCTATCGTATCTGTCAAGACCAAGACATTGTCGACAAGTTTCTTGACCCTGACTATATCCCTACTGAAGCTGAGAAGCAGGCTGCTGAGGACTGTTTCGAAGAAGGTCTTCTTCCCTGCACTGATGTTAATGGCCAGGAGTGCGGGTACAGTCCTGACTGTTCTGATGATCAGCCATGCCACCGCAACGATTGGTTCACGTGCAAGTCTTTCGATGGTAACTCAGATGGCAAGGGATGTCGTGGTGTTGATAATGCGCCAATCAACTCGTGCTACACCTCTATTGCGGGTGGTTACACTGTATCTGGCAAGATCAAGATCCCTGACTACGTCTCGAACCATACTCTTTTGTCGTTCAAGTGGAACGCTTTCCAGACTCCCCAGGTTTACTTGACCTGTGCTGATATCGCGATCTCGGCTTGAGTGGAACATGTCAGCATGCCATACAAGCTGGGAGGCTGCAGTGACTCGAAAGATGGGCTCCACAAGAAACTGGGAAAAAGGACATTGGGATTTTGAAGTGCTTTTATAAGTCGGTGTTATTCTTTGGTCCGGGAAATTTCTTTCTTTCTAAAGATCCAAGCCTCTAGCCCAGCATACGAAGACTAAATCATCACTCTTTAACCTTGATAGACCCAGAGCCACTTTACATGACAGTGCACTGGTTTCCAACACTCGGGTCCACACGTTCTTCCTTCTCTCTCGGCTCCGTCTCCAAATCCTCCCAGTAGATAAAATCCATGAATCCAGAACGAGCTTCATTCAAAGTATCAGCAACAATCCTCAAACACTCCTCATTATCCCCCTTCAGCGCAAGCAACGCGAGAGCAACTCTCTTCTCCAACTTCCAAGGCCCAGATCCTTCATATGCTTCAAAATAAACAGGATTTCGAGCTTCTTTCAGACGCTCCTCTATGCGTCCAAGCGTGATGAGGAGCCAACAGGTGACGCCGAGATAATTGAGGCTTGAAATCGGCGCGATTCCTGCTACGTCGGAGAGAATGTCGAATTTCGCTAGGTCAAGAATATCGCGGCCGTCGAGGACTTCTGATCCAACCTGCGGAGGTAGCTGAAAGCCTTCTGGTGCGTACTTGTTCAAGACCTCATCTGGTACCTCGAGCGTATTGTTCGCAATGGAAGAGAGTTTGTTTGTCGCGTCAATGATCTCTCGATCGGTCATTCCGACTGCCCTCGCCTTGCGAACAAGGACAGTATCCTCGAGTTCATTTTCGCTGACGTGTTTTGCTCGACTGAGTCGCTCAAAGAATAGCATGCTGCCAAATTGGAGCTCCTCATCAGGAATGGCCTCAAGGTTCCAGCCCGCTCGACGACAAGTGGTAAGCATAGAGTTCCTCTTGAAAATCTGGTTGATCTCCAAGTCGAATAGCTGATGGATGTTATCGGCATGCCTTCTTCTATACCGAATAGCCTGACTCCGCGCCTGCGCCTGTCTCGACCCTGGTTGTCCTACAGACGCTAGCAGAGCTTCCACAAAATCCGATTGCGGCTTGCGGCCTTGTGCAAAGAACGTATGCTTGAAGAGATCTTCTAGTGTCGCGCATAGTCCAATAGGTCGAGACAGGTAGCCCTTCTGCACAACAGCATTGTGGAGATGGATCATTAGCGTTGGCTCAGGCATGCGTTCCCAGAGGAACATGCCAAGTCTGTAAGCGATCTCAAGACCTTCTTCAAGACCAACTCCACAAAGAAACGGCGAATACTCTTGCAGGCCATTCGCATTATGGTCTGCAAAGCGCGAGGGCGGTATGGTGTCGAGGCCGCTCGTGTACTTGTGCTCTCCAAGAAAGTCGACGAAATCAAGCTGGGCGATCTTGATGATCTCAAAAAAGTCTTTATGCTGCTCCATCTTACCATCCTTCTCTAAAATTTGCCTGAGTAAATCGACAGTCTGACAGTACCCAGCAAAAACGCGTTTGTTCTGTCGATCGAGAAAGAGGTCGACGTCTCGTCTGGCACGACCCTTCTTTGCTGGTGCTTCAAGCATATGACCATGCACAGCACTCAGCGACCAACCTCGAGAAACCGTGAATGAGTCGACTATGCACTGCATCTGGAAAACGTGATGCGGATAAATCATCTTGGTGATGTCGGTTCCAGGCTTCTTCATAGCCATGTTTGTGATGTCGCCTGCGAATTCTTCCAGACCGAAGAGGAGTCGATGGACACCCCAGGGACCGTTGGCAGACCAGTCCACCTCCTCGTAGACATGCTTCTCTCCTCTGACTGTGTTTCTCTGAACCACAACAGATGAGAAGACGTTGACAAGATCGTAGAGCCACTTTATGGTATAGCAGCGCCGCCACTTAACTCGCTCCTCATTCGTAGCCCGCTCCAAATTGAAGTTTGGATCCCATTTGGCGATCTTTGCCTGCATCGCCTTTGTGGGCTTACCAGAACGATTGGCTTGAAAGTCAAGAACAAAATCTCGCAGGTCTTGATATGCGTGGATGAGGAACTGTTCCTTGATATCAACGGCCGTCTCCTTCCGACTGTGCTGTTCACCATCCGGACCCAGTGCAAAGAGAGCAAGCCTGAAGTTTCCCTGTGCTCTCTCCATGTTCCCTCGAGTGATGGTGTTCATAATGGTTTCGTACGTATCGTGACCTGGAAAGTCGACAAAGATAGCGGCGTTGGTGCGCTTGACCATGGAGATTGTCAGGTTGCTGACAGCTCCTGCAACAGCGCTGTTGAGACCTTCGTACGCGACCTCTTTCCAGAGACTTTGGGTGTAAGCGCGGAGGTCGGCCCATTCTTTGACAGTTGAGTAGACTGCGAGTAGATAGTCTGTGACAAGGCCGACCTCGCCACTATCTTCGATGATGCGGATGCTCTCAATAGGTATTTCATCGGTTGCAGGATCTTTCGTGTCTTGCTTCTTGCCCTTCTTCGGTTTCTTGTATTTTCTCGCCTTTTTGCCCTTGCCCTTTGGCTTTCGCGCGACCTTTCGTGCAGCGACTGGGGAATGTGGTTGAGCGACATCATCCTCTTCATCGCTCGACTCTCCTTTGTCGATGCTCAATTCTTGGAATTTGTTAGCGAACAGGATCTGTTCAACATCCTCGGTATCGTCGCTGGTTGTAGCGCTGGTCTTTTCCCATTCTTCGCCTCCAAGAATCTTGAAGGCACTGCGAAGAGTGTTTATGAAATGTCGGTGGCTTTCATTACTGCGTTTGAGCTCGTCGTCCGAATCAGGCCCCATAAGCTCTTGAAACGTAGTGCTAACGAGAGATCTCGCCTGAATGATGGACCCGAAGAGCCGATAGATGACATTAGGTACAGGCTCCTTGTGCTGCGAAATCAGTGTCGACATGGAAATCAGGCCATTGACTGTGGTCTGACCTGTTGTGTTGACAGAGCCGGCGGCTGATTGAGCCTCTCCATCGGTGGACCTGAGCAGACGATTGGACACGTTGATCATCCAATACAACAAGTATTTTGTGTCCCTCTTGTAAGAGAGATACAGGTTTTGCGACACCATCGTCACGCACGCGACGGCCGCAGTTCGTACAGAGTGAGAGTGTTGCAACGACGATTGACCATACTGAGGGGACACGAGAGAAAGTTTCGGCTCTGTTTTCGAGACTCAAATCCCGTTGCCGGGGTCACGTGTTGGCGTGACACAATTAGGCATCACCCATTCACTATGTTTATTTGTTTACCTATATGTTTGCCAATGGAGATGTGACAAATAAAGTTCAAATGAAATCATCATCAGTAAACAGTAAATAAGCATCCAGCGCGAAACGTGTGGATATGGAGACACATTACCTGCGCGACACTGTAAATGTTACTGCACCACCAGATGGAACCCCGCAGAGGCGTAAAACGTCAAGTGAATAAGCATATATAAGGTAGTAAGTATTACTACTAATCTATCTAGCTAGGACCTTCTAGCTGCCTTTAGGTGCACTTGCCAAGGAACTGGCTTCCTAGAATAGAATTAGCATCTGCTACAGTTCATTTTGAACCGCAGGAAGGCTATAGCCCATAAATGCAACTTACCCTGGTAAGATTGGCATGTCAGTCCCGGGTTGCACACTGTTCCGGTATAGTTAACATTGCACCAGTCTAGTAGAAGTAATTCAGGTCAGTAACTTCCCATTGCGAAGTTAACAGTAGATGCAAGGATTATACTGACCTCCCTTACGGCGCGAGCCCCAGCATATGTAATTGTCTGAGCCTAGATAAGGCAAGCACCATCCGCTGAGACAATCAGTGTTCAGTTAACACTGGGCACCGTCTCCACTGAGAGCAAGAGCTCCAGCAGCCATATTGGCAATGAGAAAAAGAGAAGAGGTGAACTGCATGATGCTAACTGATGCAAAAGGATGATGGTGAAAGATGATGAGGATTAGATCAACGAGGGCCTCTTGTTCAAGGGTTTATATCAGAGAAACAGCCCCTAACCTCTAGACCGCCTCGTGATTGTCCGGTTTAAAGTTCACGGCATTTAACAGAATTTGCCCACTTTCAGCACCGACCACCTGGGTCTATCGTCGGATGCATGACTCGTCTGATGTATTGATACGAGAAGGAAGCAGAAGGTTTAATCAAGTGAGAATTAACTTATATGATTGATCCACTCGCAAGTCGAATATACTTTGAAGCTAACAAGTAAACAGCAACTTGACGCCGATTAATATTTGCGACCTGAAATGTCTGTGGTGCGGTGAGCAGCATTGGCAGATGGGCACAGAACGCTGTAGTAAGAGTTTGTATTGGCGCATTGGAATCTATGAGGCAAAGGGATTTGCAGGTGTGTGACTTCTCTAGTTGGTGACTTAGCTTGGCTTATATACCATGCACTACGTGATGTTACTGCTAATCTCAGTGTAATGTAAGGAAGATGTTAAGGACCTAGCTATCTGGCCCCACCATAGGCTCTCAATACGAAGTATTCGTTTAGCCGAGAAAGTTACTTTCTACTACTGCGATAAAGTAATTAATTTGGTTTTCCAATGTAACCGGACTCGAGTCAAGAGTTTTATTGCTCTTGGCCCTAGTTCTTCTAGAATTGGATGTTGCGCTTCGCCAGGTTTTTTCATCTGAAAGGTGAAGTCAGAATTGCAGGTGAAGGTTGAATATAATACATAGATTCACAGACAGTTATCTATTACCAACACTAACAAATAGAAGAGCTTTTATCTCTGGATTTCTCAGACTCAACCGCAGTAGTGCTGTCGGATATAAGCTCCAGCGACCGGTTTTTGAAGATGCCGGTAGACGAATGGTACTGCGCCCCCGAAAAGGTTAGAATGGCCTATTCCAGGGCTTCGAACTCTTCGTATAAACTGGCAGATATTTGGCGAGCAGCCCACCATGACGCTCACGCAGGGCTCGATACAAGCCCATATTAGTGCGTTGAGAGCATGATTCTCTGCGAAGGTTAGGTTTGACCGGCAATGTATTTGACAGGGCTTACCTGTGCCCTGCTTTGAGGATAGGAATGACCTGAGATCCGGGGGGTCATAAATGCGGAGCAGATTGCATGAAGACACCTGTTGTCCTTTGAGCTAGTATGACCAGGTATTTGATCTCAAGCACGCCAAAGCAGTACTTCGTTGACCTATCCAGCCTTACCAATGCAGCTTTCCAGTGCCCATGGCCTCTTCCCAGTCTTCAATGCCTCAAGCTCATCCTGAAAATCCTGTTTCCAGGCATTGTCCAAACGAATAGGATTCCAACCAACCATTCTTTTCAACTCAGTACCTCTCATGGACTTTGTACCCGCCCATCCGCGTTCTGCCATATCAACAAGGCCAGCTGTGATCTCATCTGCCAGCTCTTGTAAAGGAACATTCCGAATCTCCTTTGACGGAGGTGTATCTTCACGAGGTAAGATATCTTCATCGAACGCGGCATCAAGACACCTTTGCATGATCTCGGTCTGGAAAGCCCTCCCGACAGCTGGAAAAAGAATTCCGTTCTTCCCAGTGGGAATATAGCCTACTCCACGGTCTTCCCGCTCCAGAATAGTTCGGGTGAGGAGCACAAAGACGTCAGCAAGATCCTCAACATGAACCCAGTCCCAGGTTGTAGTCTCGTTCAACTTGAACCCATGCCCATGCTGGATAACGTAGCGCATTATGATTGGTATGATGATGCCCTGTTGGTTGAAAAGACCTTTACCAGCCCCAAAGATCACTGGCGTATTAAGGCTGACAGCTTGCACACCAGTCTCTTCAGCTATAGTCAAGACACGAACCTCGGTGGTTCTCTGAGGATAAGGCTCTCGCAAGTCCTCATACTTCAAAAACTCGTAAACAGCATTTCCGTTCCTATCATTCCATTCTCTATCCGGATACGCTTTTTGAGTAAGTGGCCGATCAGCTCAATTGCTACAACCTGAAATGTGCAATAGCCAAGGCGGGGGAACACCTGGTTCGACGCGACGAGCAAGGCCCCGCACAAAAGCTTCGGCTCCGTCTGGAATAAAACCTGAGCCAGTGTTGATGATAAGCTCGTAATTCGATGCGATGTCAGTCGACGTCATGGAGACCAGCCCATTGAACGGGATTCACGCGATCGCCGTAAGCGGAACGAAGTTTGGAGGCAGCGTCATCACTTCGGATGAGCACATCAATGGTGAGGCCTTTTAGAACCTCATCTTGGGCTTTTACGAGGTGGTCGAGGATAGTACCACCGACATAGCCTGTTGCACCGGTAAGAAGGATCCTTTTGACAGGAAGGCGAGACATGATGATTCGGAAGATTCGTGTGAATGGAGTCTTATTAGCTACCAGAGCCTAATCTAGGGTTACCACCCTGCACAATTTGATCCGACCCAATTCCTTATTATACACAAATGAGGTCACAGCAGTCGAGGACAAATGAAACAGATTTGATCAATGTCAGCTTCAGGTTACCATTCCAATGGCTAACTAAACATCCAACTCTAATTAGATCCACATGCTGATTGTCATCTGCCCAATAACCTGGCGCCTGGTAGCGAGGACTAGGTTTCAATCTTGGTTGGCTGCTGCTTGCAGGAATGATATCATGCAATGTGCAGTACCAAATCATGCAGGTTAGATGCAGACTAACAAACCGTAGGACGCCACCAAATTGTCGATTAGAAGTAGACGATTTTGAGGCTGAATGGCTTTATCACACGCCCTTTGACTTCATCCACGCACGGGAGCTGGAAGGCTGCATCAGTGATGACAACCGATTCTTCCAGCAAGCGTTACAACACCTAGCTCCTCGTGGCTATATGGAAATGCGGGAAGTCGCAGCACCGTTTCTATCAGATGATGGTACGGACGAAAAGGCCGTCAACGCCCAGCTATGGTTGAAGACCCTGTGTGAGGAATCTGCCAAGTACGGCAAATCAATTGATTGTGCTCCATTGTGGAAGGATACGCTGATAGCTGCTGGCTTTGAAAACGTACGGGAAGAGATACGCAAGGTATGCACGAGAATCAACTACTATTCAACCAATATCTAACATTACAACAGATGCCACTCGGGTCATGGCCTAAAGACCCGAAGCTCAAGGAAATTGGCAAATATCAGTCTATCCAAGAGGGTAAAGCTATTGAATCATATACACCGCAGATTTTCTCGGCCGTGCTTGGATGGTCACAAGAGGAAATACAGGTTTTTATGACCAAGGTTAAGAATGAGATCAAGGATCCTTCGATTCACCTTTATCTCCCTGTTCATTTCCTCTGGGAATGAAAACCTGCGTCTTGATACCTACGTTTGTGGAATGAAGCTGGATTGGAGACTGAGACTTAAACTCTATCTTTTGACATCCATGTATCTGATGGAGATGATATCTATGTTTCGTTCGACAGTGTCTATCTTATTCAGTCGCAAGTGAATTCGAAATCTCTCCAATTTCTATGTAATATACGACACCATACCTGGAATATCCAATCTGATACCAGCATGAATCCATTATTTTGCTCTCTCAAATGCTAGACCGTGTCTCACTGGTACAGTTGCGGAGAGTTCATAACCCAGTACGCCTCAGCCGCTGTTGCAGCACGGGATTAGACTGGCACAAGTTAACCCCGTTTAGGGGACTCGTGTTGCTGCTTGAAAGCTGCATGGTCGAGTGGGGAATCGTTAATCCTATGGATAATTCAACGGTCACGGGTACGTTCACAGGTCCCGAAGCTGCCGGTGTTATCGACCACCAGATAACGATGAATCACGCTCAGAATCAGCGCCAATGAAATGAGCTGGCTACGCGCTCAACGCGGCACCAGATGCCGATCGAGAGGCTAGACCAGACTCCTGCAGAAAGTGGCTGTTACAGACCCTGGGAATTGAGCGAGAGCTGAAAACATCCCTGCTCTACACTAACCCATCTGGAAGAAATCACTACTGCGCCTTGATAGGCAATCACAACGGCTGTGAGTTCACCCGGCCCCAGGCTGCGAAGTCGTCAGATGGCTATCAAGGCAGACGAGAGATGGTCTGATTGGGATGAGCATGCGCCAAGGCTTGAACCACCCAACTAAATCTTAGTTCCCGCTCTCCACAATCTTGACTTTTTTCCACCATTTTATCTTGAGTGTAAGCCGGAAAACGTATGGAATCGCAATGAGCGTCATTTTTGGGACTCAAGCCCGTGACGAAGCGCAACAACTTATCGAGAAGATTGCCGTCAGCCATGGGTACATCGAAGCGGCAAAGTTGGATGCCATGCCACCCGATATACGACGAGTAGTAGAGGAAGCTCTGAAGGGCAATTCTAAGTCTCATGCCGCAGCTACAAAGTAAGCCACCGTCCCCGGATTCCAACTGCATCTGACCTCTTGCGAGGCTTGTAGAGAAGTTAGCTGCGGGGAACATCAATGTTGCGTTCGAGCTGCTTCAGAATGCGGATGACAATCAATACACACGCGCAAAAGCCGCATGCGCGAATCCAGGTGTTCAGTTCATCGTTACCCCAGATATGGTTATTATCGGCAGCAACGAGGATGGCTTTACAGAGAGCAACATCAAAGCTCTCTGCGATTTCGGAAAGTCTACCAAGGATGGCACGTCAGGCTACATCGGACAGCCAGACGTAGGTTTCAAATCTGTGTTCACTATCGCTTCCAAGGTCCAAATCGAATCTGGCCCATTCTCATTCTACCTTCAGCACGAAAATGGAGACTCTGGTCTTGGAATGGTTCGACCCCACTGGACCGAACCACCTGTTCTTCCCGACCATGTGAAGGAGCATGAAGCTTATGGTGACCTCTTTGGAAACCGGACGAGGATCATCTTGTTTCTCAAGGAGCAGAACAGAGAAAATCTTCGAACTAGCTTCATAACCCAGCTCTGGGACACACCGGACAGTGTGCTACTCTTTATGAAGAACCTACGGTCACTGAAGATTACGGTACTGGATGAAGACAACAAAGTTCAGCTCTCGAAGGACGTACTCCTCGACAGAGACTTATTCGGTTCTGGGACTCGAATCACAACGGCGAAGAAGGTCGGCCCGAATAACTTCAACACATGGAATCGCTATCTCGTCTACAAATCAACGGCCACGGGTTTGCCCGCCCATCCGAATCGAAGGTCCGCTCCAGATTCTTCAGCAAATATCTCCAGTGCAGAAGTGGTACTGGCATTTCCTGTAGATGAGAAAGGCGAGCCAATTATCGAGATTCAGAAAGCATTTGCCTTCATGCCAATTTCTGAGACTGGTTTGAGCGTCAGTATATTCTTCCGTGAGGCTTGGCATCCCAGCTAATCAGTATGCCTAGTTTCTTGTTCATTCTGACTTCGTTACCGATGCCACGAGACAAAAGTTTCCTGGCTTGTCACACAGAAACGTTTTAATCAAGACGGCAGTCGAGGAAGCAGTCGTAACGGCAGTCCAAGACCTCTGCAAGAAGCCTGGTACAGAATACAAATGGATGCGTTTCCTTCCCCAGATCAATCGAAACAGTATAGACCCATTCTGGCTCCTATTCGATAACACTTTAAGATCGAAACTCTCCAACCTACCACTTTTGCGTCCAAGAAGCCAGATGTTTGGCAGTTTCTCAAAGATAGCCGATCTCAAACGCCTGTCTGCGGATGAATTGGACCAACATGGCGCGCCGCTTTTGCCTGATCTGGAACAAGAGTTGTACCTGTCTTCGGGATACGAATCTCAGGACCTCGATATTCTCGGTCAGTATGGATTAACCTACATGCCGAACGCGGAAATCTTGAGAAGATTAGCAGCTTACTTCAAGAGTGATGATTGGAGGACGAAGACCTTTGAGGATCGAGATGAAGATTGGCATGCTAGACTGGCGCGTCTCGTCCTCAAGCTTTGGAATGACACACAATCTGATGGTAAGACTGCCATTCGCTTAATGAGGTTCATTCCCCTTGCTTCTGGAGATTTCAGGACGGCCACTAGGAACGGAAAGAACGAAGAATTCTATGACAACGTGATCGATGACATCCCCATCCCCGGAGATCTGGACTTCCCGATGCTTCTTCCCGCTGCCGCAGCAAATCCAGATTGTCGCAAGCTTTATAAGATCTTTGGTCCGAAAACCCTTAACTTTCAGCAAGTCCGAGAAAAGATCATAAACATGTACAAAGATCCTGCCCAAGTGGCCAAGCTCGACCTGGCTAAGTCAAGGAACCACCTTGTGTTTCTCTATCGGATTGAGCCAAAGGACTTCATACGTAAAGAGGAACAAGAATTTATGGTTGTATTTGACCAGAAGCTACGCATCAAACATACAAAGCATGAGTATGTCTACCTTCCAGGTGAAGGACCAGTGGCCCCGGGGGAGTACCTCAATCCTCCATTCCCAGAGGGCCTCGAGCCACCAGATGTATCCCTTCTGCATCCATCCTATCTTGAAGATCCGCCGACCCCATCAGCTGGCAATGAGAAATCATGGACCAAATGGCTATTTGAAATCATCTACTGCGAAGAAAAAATCCAGCTGTTCTCTGTACGAAACCCGCCTCCAGAAGCCGACAAGACCTACTCACCAGAGTATGAATTCCTCATCAAAGCCTATCCCGGTGTTACGCTACATAGACTCATGGCCAATTTCCAAAAGCCAGATATTAAGAAGCAGTGGGTTGAAGATAAGAAGGGAACTGCTCTTATGCGGAGAACGGAGTTTCTCTGCACAGATGGTTTGCGTCATCCTTTGGAGGAGACTCTGCTTCCGCTGCCAAAACTGCTACAGGGTTGTGAGAAGAGTCTTGCGTCGGTGGATAACATGCCATTTCTCAAGCTTGATGAGCCGATGAAAGACGAGGACGTTCCTGCATGGCTGGAATTGGCAGAGCATTGTGGCATGGGGACCGAAGACGACACCAAGTTCACTTTGGCGATGCTGGGTTCCATCTCTAAAGCTACTATGGATATAACGAGTGATATTTCACAAGCTGTTACTGACTTGTACCTCAAACTTCATTCCCAGGTTCCCTATGGCTCTTTGAGTGCTACCTTTGCGATGCAAACACAGATCAGGTAAGCTTTTTGTCACCAGCATCACTAGCAAAGCATACTAACTATAGCAGAAACTTCTTCAGCAACAACAAGTGTATTCTCTGCACACCTCTAAGCGCAGGAGACGAGAAGGGATCTACTCGCGTGAAACAGTGGGCAAACACGTCCGAATGCCTGTGGATTGCGCCTGAGGGCATTACCTTCTACAATCCTCTAAGGTCTTTGTGGTCTCCAGTAATGGCCAAAATGGAGCCCACGGATCGCAAAAAGCTGGAAGATTTCTTTAGCCAGACTCTTGCAATTCGTGCCATAACCGAACACGACGTACTCAGTGAGCTGCGTCACATATCTCGTTCGTTGGATCAGACGAAAGACTACTCGGTGGTGACAAAGGAACTTTACAAGATCCTTCAGGTACAGACGGAGAAACTCAACGAGATCAATACGATTATCATCAAGTAAGAACAAGGATTCCCAACCGTTTTTATCCATCAGCACTGTTACTGACGAACTTATAGGCAAGCATTTCGCGATTCCCCCCTCATTTATCGACCTTGGGGAAAGAGCAAAAACTGGTACAAAGTCTCAGAATGTGTCTTTTATAATGAATCCCCTGGCGGGGACGAGATCGCTCTGGAACATCACTATCCAGATATGTCATCCCTCTTCGTATCATTCCTCGAGGTTCCCAAATTGAGCCCTTCCCTCGTCTATCGGGATCTCCAGAATGTCGGCAACACTACTCAGCCTATTCCTGACCTCAAGAAACTTCTTTGGTCGCTCCTTGATACCCTGGCTGCAGATACAGGATCGTCGAGTGTCGATGCGGACAAGATAAGAGATTGCCGAGTCTTTCCGGTCAAGCTGCCATCCGGAGAAGTTCAGCCAATGAATGCACTGGGAGATTTCTGTATAAACGACAGACCTCTATACGCAGCAGCCCTGAAGGAAAAGGCCAACTTTCTCGACTTCTCTGTTGAGGAGATTCATCGTCTCAGGCCAGTCATTAAGTGGTTGGGCTTGGCCGGACGATACCTCTCAGATTTCGTAACGGAAAAGACGTCGGTTGATGAATCTCAAGGCATTGAAGATACGGTTCTCACCCATGATATTACCAGCAAATCTGCCGCACTTGCTATGTTCGTCACACAACCTCTCAATCAACCTGTTTTATGGGCTAACATGACCAAATAGGATCTCTGCGCACTTCAGCGATGGCAAGCCCACAATAAGAAACTACAACCTTCAAGATACAATACGTAAGGTAGAGGTCTTTCGTCATCCAGACATAAAGACCAGCATCACTTGGTATCATGGCTTCAAGGCCATCAAAGTACCGCTTGTGAAGAGTGGAATGCACTTCAAATCGGCCTTATTCGGCAAATGGCAGTTCTACATCCCGCAAGACGATGACGGTCGGGATTTCTGCATGGCAACTGAGTTTCCGCGGATGTTCGCTGCTCAGCTTCTGGACTGCCCATCAAACACAGTCAACCCTCAAGCGGTGATGATCACTGCCAGTGTCCTTCGAGCTAAGCCTTCTAATGTCGGGCGTATCCTCCAGCATTATGATATATGCGAGGCGCGTGCATTGCGAGATTATACTCCGGAACCACCACGTACACCAGAGAGGCGACGAGACAACGCTGCTCCCTCTCCTTCTCCATCACCGCATGTGGTTATTAGATCTCCTGTTCCTGCTGTGAGCGCTGCTCAGGTAATCCGTGACGCCACTACTCCATACCAGGCCATGCTTATTCAAGCTGTCAATGTTGCACGCATCTCTACGTTTCCGCACAAGAATTCAGTATTTGACATGACTGCAATCTCACAGAGTCTTGCAGAGAGTACAGCTCGTTCTGGACTGTTCAGATTTTATGTCGGTGACCAGACTGAGTGGCAACGAATGGTTGGAGCCGCTGGCGAGTTATATGTAAGTGCGCTCATCTCATAAAATGGTCCCTTGTCACTAAAAAATAAACAGGTCTTTGAGTTGCTTTCAACAATTCCCCATGCTCTGCCTGGATGGTCTCGAGATAACTGGCAAAGTACTGTCAGGCATCATGCTAGCATACACCCTGACTACAGCTCTCTTGGGAACTGGTATGGATCAGAGCAAGGGGACCTGTTCTTTGATGACAAGACAGGAACATTCACCAGCTATTTGATCGACAAAGGGTATCTCGAGAGCAGTTGGAGAAAGGAGCGACCAGAGTACTACATCGAAGTCAAAACCACAACATCGGCACGTCTCGACACGCCATTCTACATGAGTAAACACCAGTACGCACGGGTAATGTCTTCGGCCTCTTGTATGTTGCATGCCTACTAACAGGATTCTAGATGCAGTCGTTTGGTGAAACCTTGAATACTGATACACAACGTCGGAAGGTCTATATCCAGTTTCGGGTACACGGATTAGAGTCAGGCCAAGTTGGCTTGAGGATATTCGTCGATTTGGAGGCTCTACGCAAGAGCGGAGATCTAGTATTCGAGGCTCAGAGTTGGACTGTTACCCCGAGAGCAGGAATGTAACTTGTATGTAGAAGTGATTCATTGACAACAGTATCTTGGGCACACCCCATGCTTTCCCATCAATCTGCCTTGCCTCCTTTTAGCCAGTTCATAGCTATCGCTGGTTGACTTTGGCGTTCTACATCGGCCCTTTCAGGTGTATTCTTCAACCAAAGAACCCAACCGATCATCAAGACAGCGGTAAGAGGAATCACAATCGCAAAGTAGATCCTTACTTGTTGGTTCTTGGAGGTGAACTCGAACATGTTCGTAGAGAAGATGGTGGCGATGAAAGCTCCAGGCAGGAAAAGAATCGTCAAGATGGATAGAGTCTTCATCGCTTTCGAGTCTCTGAGAGATTCTCTTGCTAGCCTAGCTTGTAGGTAGCTGTCATGCTGTGTGATCAGGTTATAAAGCTGTATCCTGCCTCAGTTAAGTTACTCAAAATTAACAACTGTCACACTTACCACATTTCGTTGACTCTCAATCTTTCCTGGTAGACTCTCAATGTCCGAGTCACGACTCTGAGACATTCTAGAGTATATCTCCACCACGACCTTGAGCTTACTATCGTTCTTCAGATCCTCTTGCAGCAGGGTACCAAGCTCCTCCTCAAACTTTCGTCGTCGGCCAAGTTCAGCAAGTTTCATGCTACACTTGTGCAATGTCATGCTCAAATCCCGGTATAGCTTACTCGCATCATCCAGCTTGCTCTCTTCTTCGAACTGCCGCAGGAACTTCTCATCTACCATTCCAACATCTGTTTGGATAGAGTTGAAGGCCGACAGAGTAGATTCGTAGTGAGACCTAAATAACTGTACCGGCAAGAGAGTTCGATGGTGCCCATGCCTGGCAACGAGGTCACGCACGTCGCCGAAGATTCTTCTTAGATCAACGCCAGCATCAGCTTGAATGACACCAGACAGTTTGCTGGAGCCTCCTGCAACATTTCTGTCGACAACGGAGTAAAGAAGTAATGACCAGAATCCTGTATTGTAGAATGGCGTCTGGATGATGTACACTGGACCTTTAATTAGCCAGATATAATGCTTAAGAAGCTTCCTCACTTTTGAATGCTTTGCTGCCGTCTTGGCCGTCGAACACTTGGCAACCTCCGCGGTCATGGCGTTGAGAGATTTCGAAGTCGTCCGGGAGTTCGAAAAAGTCAGACAGCAGCGTGACAGGAGGTTCATTGAAGAGACTTTCCAACTTGTTGAAAGTTGTGAGCTCACTCTCACTTGACTGCCTTGCACTGAATTGTCGTGTCAGAACTGGGGGATAAGATATCAGTGTAAAGAACGTACATCAAATTACAGAAATCCGTAGGTCTCGGCTGCTGCTTGGCCTGTTGCCCCTCTCGATCCGCTTGTGCGATTGGTTGCAGGGCATCATCATTCTGATAGAATCAGTACTAAGTTTTGGTATCACAACAATCCAATGTCATACAGGTGTCTCTGACATCCAGGAAAAGTACTTTGCCAACTCGCCTCGGTCCAATGATTTGGGCAATACGTTCCGTGCATCCGCAGCGATGTTGTTGTCCCAGAGATCAATAAACCATGATTCGGCCTTATCGTCCTTTACCCCATCCTTTTGGAAAAGGTCTCTAACAGTCTGGCCAATAGTTCTGTCGTTATCGTCGATAACATGTCGTAGTTTGTAAAGCAGCGAGAGATCAACTGATCCGAGCTCATGCAAATCCTGGCCTGCCAGCTCGTTTGGTATTAGAGGATAGGCACCAGGATCAAAGATCACAGGGTCATCCTCACTATCAGACAATCCATCTTGTACATTTCGGAACGAGAAGCCAGCAACATCAGCTTTCACATTGATGTTGGCCTTGAAGATCTCATCCGTCCTTCGTTCAAGTAAAATGGCCGCCTGCAGATACGGCGGAACACCTACTTTGCGAATTGGATCTTCCCTAATTGTCCAGTTCACGAAATTTGGCAGGGATTTGTAGCCAGTGAGCACAACGCTTGAGGTCTTTACCAGGACGTCTCCCCCAACCTCCAGGCCCAGGCCACTTATAATTTCAGCCCCCACGTTGGTCTCGAGCTTTGGAAAGTGAGACCTTCAGTGCAGGATACGGGGTCATGTTGGGGCTAACTTACCGCATTGACGGTGCCGTAAGGCGCCATTGCAGCGATATCTGGACGGTTCTCATCTCCGTAGAATTCAACGCTGATCTTCACCGACTTTATCCGAAGACTTGCCCTGTGAGGTATAAAACTGAACGACAAGACCAATAGCGTGGCTGGCGTTTCCGTTCTTGCATCTATGCGTCCATGGATAACGCCGACAAGCTGCGACCGAATTGAGTAGGACGATGAGGTTCTATCGACAAGAATCCGACGCTGGAATGGATCCTCAGGGTGGTTTCTAACCATAGCGACGGCGCAAGTGAAGCTAAATAGAATATCCGAACAGTCAGTTTGAATAAATTGGTGATTGTGAAAGGCAGGAGAGGGAATGCATTGAGGGGATTGTGTTTGCTGACCGAATGGCTCCTTTCATCCCTGCACTCACGAATGCTGTGAGCCAATGCTTTGCAATGAGTATGCAGCCATGGACAGGGGTAGTTTCAGCTCCTCAGGCTCCCAGAACCCGAGGCTTACTTGGAAACTACGCATTATAGATGACATATGCATTTCTTGGGAAACATTTGATTAAATTCTAACTAATCACAATTTGCCCAGGTAAACCACCAACGAACATCTAAGAGTTTGTAGGCATGCTCGTCAACTTCTCCCCCGTGCTTGCCTCATCCGCCCTCCAAAGCGAAGTAACAGTCTTCCACTGCGTATAAAACCTCAATCCATCCTTTCCATAAAAGTTGGCAAGACCAGTTCCAGCGACACTGCGCTTGTTTCCAGTGAAAGAAAACATAGGCAGAGGAACGGGAATCGGTACATTGATGCCAACCTGCCCAGCGTCGATTTCTTGTTGGAAGAGAGAAGCCTTGGCTCCTGAGTTTGTGAAGATGACGGCTCCGTTACCCCAGGCGTTGGAGTTGATGAGGTCGATGCCGTCTTTGAGGGTTTCTTCTTCCATGCAGAGGAGGACGGGGCCAAAGATTTCTTCCTTGTAGCACTCCATGTCGGGGCGGACGCCGGAGATGACTGTAGGGCCAACCTGTATCATGTTAGCAACTTTATTGTACATAGATCATGGTTCACTTACCCAGTTGCCATTTGGGAAACCCTCAGGCTTATATCCTCTACCATCAAGTAGAATCTTAGCACCCTCCTTCTCTGCGCTCGTGATGAGAGCATTGCAGCGATCGCGACTTTGAGGAGTGATCAATGGTCCAAAATCCGATTTTGAGTCAAAGCCGCTGCCAGCGATATGGTTCTTTGCCTTCGCGACCAGATCAGGCAACCATTGCTTCGCGTCTCCAAGAGTGACCAAAACACTCAAAGCCATGCATCGTTGTCCAGCAGCTCCGAAAGCAGCTCCAGCAATTGAATCAAGAGCATGATCCTTGTTGGCGTCTGGGCTCAGAAGAGCATGGTTCTTTGCTCCAAGGTTTGCTTGCACGCGTTTTCCGTTTGCTGAGCCTCGTTGGTAGATATACTCTCCAGCCTTGTTGGATCCCACGAAGGAAATGGCTTGAATCTCAGGCTCGTCAAGAAGGAAGTTCACGGTGTCTTTTGATCCATGGACAACGTTGACAACGCCAGGTGGAAATCCGGCTTCTCTGCAGAGTTCAGCAATCATCATAGCAGCGCCCGGATCACGTTCCGATGGCTTGACGATTATGCAATTGCCTGTCACAGTCGCTACAGGAAGAGACCACAACGGAATCATAGCTGGAAAGTTGAAGGGGCAGATGGCTGCAACAACACCCAATGGGTTTCGGTAGGAGCGTGTTTCCATGTCCTTAGCCACCTCGAGGACTTCACCACCAAGCTGAGTAGTGACTCCGCAAGCCGTCTCACAAACTTGAAGTCCACGAAGAACATCACCCTTGGCATCAGCAAAAGTCTTTCCCTGCTCCGTAACAATGCTCGTCGCAAGATTATCCATGTGCTCGCGGATCAAATGCGTCAGCTTAAACATTATTTGCTGCCGCTTAATAATGCTCGTCCTCTTCCAACCCGGAAACGCAGCCTTGGCTGACTTGACTGCTTCTTGGAGTTCATCGTTGGTACTCTCAGGAACACGCGTGATGACATTGTTCGTCGCAGGGTCATGAACTTCGATCCATGACGACGTCTTTGAAGAGACGAGCTTGTTGTCGATGAAGTTCTGTGTGTCCTTTGGCTTGTCCAACTTTTGGTGGTTGCCGGGATAAATGACAGACTGGTAGATTGAAGTTGAAGGCATTTTTGAGATGGATGTTGTTGGTAGATGGAAGAAACAAAGGAGGGATAGAATGATATGGTGAGGCGGAGACCTTCCCGATATAGGAGCAAAGAGCGGTCGCCTCCGTTCGGGACAGACCGACAATTACCCCGCACTCACTCTACCATGGAGAGTGTCTCGTGACGGCTTATCAGTGTTGGCGGGGCCGATAACCGTTATCGTTGGAGCCTATCGGAGTGAGTTCTCAGAGACATTGATGACCGTGTCACCGTTGATTTTCGTGGGTCTCGACGATAGGCTTCATCTAATCTCCGTTTATTCTGGAGACTGAATATCATGGCGCCGAGTTGGGGCTCCGAGATTGAGTGAGATCGCTGTCGTCACTGTTGATTCCTTTGGCCCGGCATTGCTCCCCGCTGGACTCCACTACTCCAACTAAGCCTCCCACTAACCTTTTGCCTTAGTCAGGGACTCAGGGCATCTGATTTGATGGCCGTGAGTGTCCCAGGCGCCTTGAACTGTTGGTCTTCGTGATGTTCGTTGGATACTTCTGTAAGGCGGATATAAGCTTTCAGCCACCAGGCTTCGATGTAAATATCCTTATCATAGACAAACCCACACGCTCGGTACCTGATCGATCGGTATTTATCTTAGCTATACCCGCCCGCAGCCGGCATATGCATATAGGGTTAGCACCAGTTACCCCCAAAATGTTCCGTATTCTGGAAATATGCGAATCTGGTCTTCGGGGGATCGACTACCGAGATTCAATAAAGGCTTCCTATTTTAAATCTTGCGATTCCCCAGATTTTTGGTAGACTTTCCAGCCACATCTAAGTACTGTCTCCTGTCTCATTGCTGTCAATTCTGCCTCCAAAATGAAGCTCATCACCTTAATCTCCCTTGCCAGCTCGCTGCATGCAGCAGCGGCGGCACCTCCAGCGGACAAACATTCTCAAAAGAAGTTTGATTTTGCCAAGATCAACAAAATCGTGTCTTTGTGAGTTCATTGACGATACGCGTAGTTGTTACAAGTCTGACTATATAATCAGCGGTGATTCATGGACGGACACTCGATTTAATATCTCTGGCGCCCAGCCATCCATCTCCAACCCGTTCGGAAACACCGGAAAGACAAGCTCCAATGGCAAAATGTGGCCAATGTACTTAACTACGCAGTATAATCAGTCATCCGTATTGCTATATAACATGGCTGTCGGTGGTGCTGTCACTGATGTCAACATTGTCAAGACTGGACCCAACGACGTGGTCACCCAGGTCAATAGATTCGACGCCTACTTACAACAACTGGGGCCAAAATTCTTTTCTCCAAAGCGTACACTGTATACAATCTTTATTGGTATCAACGATATATACCGCACCATCAATGACGCAGACCAGAATGAGACGGTGATCAAGATCATGGAGCGCCTAGACCAGCTCACAACTGAGCTGCACGGCCACGGCGCTCGTCAATTCCTGTTCATCTCGACACCGCCGCAGTCTCTTTTCCCAAACAACGTTCCAAAGCCCATCGCACCAACGCTCAAGGCAGCATCTGAGAACTGGAATAAGCAGCTCCAACGACTCTTGAAACAGCTCAACCGCAAGTTGTCTCACAGTACCTTTTTCCTGTTTGACATTGTCCCGTTGATCACTGCTGTTACCGAAGATCCGATTCAATTCCCTGAGACCGCGGTGTATAAGAGTACGGGATTCTGTGCAGACTACAAGAGGTAAGACAGCCTACTCAGTATTTTGACGTGATCTATGCTGAAAATGATAGTGGCACCATTACGCCAGACTTCAAATCCGACAATTGTGAATACAACGCGTCGGAGTACATGTATATCGATGGCGCTCATCCAACACAAGCGTTTCACCAAATATTGGCCAAGAAGATCGCTGAACAATTGGCTGCTGGCCGAACCATTACCTGGCATTAATTGCTCTCAGAGCAGCTAATTGACTGGAAATTCTTCCCACAGCATGTGGCAAAAGAATTCGAATAGCGTTTGCAATGAAGCTTTAAGTATCAATCAGCGTTTGCAATGAATATATTATATCCGTACATTAGGCTAAAAGAAAGACCAGCTTCTCCACGTATGACCTTGTCGGTTGGGGGCATCAGAGAAGCATTCTGGAAGCCTCGGCATAGAAAGGACCGAGCGTGAATCAAAGTGATTTACAGATCGACATGCGAAGCCCAGAAAGAGATCGTGGGCTCATTCCAGTGCCGCATTGTAACGATAGCTCGTAAGGTTGGCTCTGGACCTGAGGCTAGAACCATTTGATATTCCGTCTGTGCCCACGGAACGACCGCAACCAGCCCGTGACCTTAATCAACAGCGGATTTGATAGGTTAGTCAATTACTCAAAGTCGGATCGAAAAGAACTTTATAAATTGTGTCAGTAACTGCATTTAAGAAGACCTCATTGATGTTTTAGTCTTATCTTGCTAGACAATTGAATCAATTTTAGATGAACACTGGTATTACCTCGTTAAGATCGTGCTGGTCTTAAAAAGACTACGCATTGACCTCACCTAAGTAAGGATCGTGTAGAAATACGAAGCATTAGCAGAGAAAAAGGTTACTGATCTTGCCATATGCGGCCACTATAGGTTAACTAGTCTGTTATCATCAACGCTATGCTTTTTACGATCACGAGAGCCATCTAAAATTAGTTCCGGCTCAAATACGAGCTTTTGAAACCAGGAACTGGGCCCGACCGTTCTAGCCGATTTCACCCAACTACAAAATGTTTCCCCTTTCACTTCCGAGATTTCTAACCTGCCAAGACCTGTCTTCAACTTACAGATCTCTTTGCTCCCGTCTTGGCGAGAGATCATTCAAGCAATGTATTGTTACGCAGCATTTGTCGCGATTCTGAGCGCCCAGATCGTCAGTGCGCTTCCTCAATCGCAATGGAAATCTGTGTCTGGGGATGAAGTGGTTCGCGCTGCTGTCGCGTTCCATCAGCCTAAGCTTGCGGAAGCTGAAGCTTTGTTGATGGATATTTCGGATCCCAGTTCAGAGAAGTTTGGGCACTATCTTGAGCTCAGGGAAGTCGTACGTTTCTCTCCACCCGGCTTCAAAGTTCCTCTCATTCTCACAATATTCTAGCAAGACTTCTTTAAACCCAGCGACAGTTCACAGAAAAAGGTCCTGCAATGGCTCGAGGATGCAGGCATTGACTTATCCTCTGTGCATCTCAAGAAAGCGGCTGCTATTCTCGAGTTCTCTGCTCCGGTCAAGCAGCTTGGGAAGATGCTCGGAGCCGGCGTTCATGTTATGCACAACGATGCGACCGGTGAACTGCGCCTCGAACCCACGGACCACGAAGTTCCATCTGCAATTGAGGACGATGTTGAGTTCATTGCTTTAGCTCCGTCTCAGAAGATTGGCAAGACCAAGCGCAGCCGTGCAGTCAAGCCTGTTCTAGATACCCTGCCACCGCCCTACAAACTCCCTGTTGCCGATGATCTGCGCAACTGCAGCGAAAGTTGGACTCCAGCTTGTATCCGAAGTAAGTCAAAGGCGAGACTTTACCGCTCACTACTAACTGGCAACATCAGACCTCTACGGCGTTCCTCTTGGTACCAAGGCCGCAAAGAATAACTCCATGGGTCTCTTTGGATACGGCGACCCTTATCAACCAGCTGATCTCAACCAATTCTGGGCAAAGCACGCACCCTTCATCCCCAAGGGCACAAAACCTAAAGTCAACAGCATCAACGGTGCCGTGGCAGAAGGTGAACCCGTTGAAGGCGAAGAGTTACTCGACATCGAAATGTCGTACCCAATTGTTTACCCCCAGACCGTTACAATGTTCCAGACTCCGTACAACAACAAAGGAGGTCTTGCAAATGACTTTCTCGACGCTGTTGATGCAAGCTACTGCAAGTACGACGGTGGTGATGATCCGGATCTTGATCCCACGTTCCCTGTCTTTGGTGGCTTCCAGGGCCCTGCTATGTGCGGCAAGTACCAGGTTACGAACGTCGTTTCGATCTCCTTCGCGATTGATGAGCAAACTCTCACTCGGCGTTATATCCAGCGCCAGTGCCATGAGTGGATGAAGTTGGCTCTCAGTGGTGTTAGCGTTCTTGTCGCTGCTGGGGATCGTGGTGTCCAAGGTGCCACGCAGTGTACTGTGAACCCTTACGATAAGAACAAGTCAGCTTTCAACGCTCTTTTCCCTGGCTCTTGTCCCTACGTCACAGCTGTTGGAGCAACACAGGTCAACTTCACGGGCAGCAGAACCAACGAAGTTGCTGTCTTTGATCCCAAGCACAACTTTTACTCTGGAGGTCAGTATCCCCATAAATACGAGGAGAGTCTTATTGACACATTCTAGGCGGTTTCAGTAACATGAACGCACAGCCAGCTTACCAGAGCAAAGCTGTCGCTAGCTACCTCGCGGCTAACAACCCTCACTACCCCAAAGGAACGTACAACATTTCTGGACGCGCCTTTCCAGATGTCGCGCTCTTGGGAGCAAATGTCACTTTCCTCCAAGATGGCAAGACTACAATCAGTGGAGGTACCAGCGCTGCTACACCAATGTTTGCTGCTATGATCAACAGGATCAACGATGAGCGATTGTTGGCAGGGAAGAAACCAATTGGCTTCTTGAACCAGATTCTGTATCAGCATCCTGAAGTCTTTACTGATGTAAGTGCACTAGTCACTGAGTATCGAGCATTTTACTAACGTTAATAGATTACTCAAGGTTCTAATCCTGGATGCGGCACGGCAGGGTTCAAGGCGGCCAAGGGATGGGATCCGGTCTCGGGAATGGGCTCTCCCAAGTTTCCCAAGCTCCGGGATTTACTAGTCAGTCTTCCCTAAAACAAAGACCTTTATATAGATTGCTGTAGATATAGACATTATAATTTGACCTTAATCTTACTTTCTGAACAATTGATTGCAGTGTCAGTCTGCTGCCTAAACGCGATGCAAAGATGCTGCATGTCACGTGCAGTTGTCTTGTGCTAAGCCGTGATGAACCGTGAACTTTTCATCCTTCTCAACCTGTTCAACCTCGACTCTACAAACAAAATGGATGCCTCTCTCCTTCCAATCAATGAGCAAGTCGCTCGCTTTCGCCAAGCAATAGAATGCAACAAAACACTCATGACCGTTTTATCGCGCGCCGCTGAAATGAAACTCCCCAATTGGTACCTCGCCGCTGGTGCACTCACGCAAACCGTCTGGAACGTCATCACAGACCGCGACCCAGAACTTGGTATTGACGACTACGACTTGATCTATTTCGACGACTCAGATCTCTCATGGGAGGCTGAAGATGCTGTTATTCAGGCTGGAAAGAAGATCTTTGCGGATATTCCTACTGAAGTTGAGATCCGCAATCAAGCACGCGTGCATCTCTGGTATGAGAAGAAGTTTGGCAAGCCGTGCCCTCAACATCGCTCGAGTGAAGCATCTATGACTACCTGGGGGACCAACACTGCGCTTATTGGTGTTCGACTGAGAGACGATGGAGAATGGGAGATCTTTGCGCCATGGGGATTCTCGGACATGTTCGCACTCACAGTGCGCCCGAATCAATTGATTATGACGGAAGAGACATACCACAAGAAGGTTCAGCGTTGGATAAAGTTATGGCCCGAACTGACGATCATGCCTTGGAAATGATGTATGTTATAATCTCAGTCTAGACAAACTTTTGCTATAGAGCTATTAGACAATGATACAATTGGAGCAGATGTTATTAGGCTCCATGCGTACTATTCTGTTTAAATCTCCTTCTTGGGTCCCACGTAGATCTTGTTAGCACGAAGGAAATAGTAAATGGTAGCCAAAACACCAATTCCGCCAGTCATGAGAGAAGCATAGTTCATGCTCTTAGCATCGACGGGAGTTTGAGGAGGCCACAAGCTGAAGAACCAGACGATGGTGATGAAGATGCAAGCAAAGGTATTGTTGATGATTCCAAACATTCCCTTAAGGTGCCAAGGGCCCCATTCGAGAATTTGTCCGTCGCCGTGAATGTTTCGGATCTGGTAGTTCTTATCGCAGCGACGGTAGAGAAGAAGGATGGCGGGCATAAAGTATGATGCGTAGAGGCCGGAGATGGCTACTGAGATGATGGCGTTGTAGACAATTGACGAGCCGAGGTTGATGAGGCCGATGATGCAAGAGATGAGACAGGTGACTGTGATGGACCAGACAGGCATATTGGTGCGGCTCTCGACCTGATAATTGTTAGTGCCGTCTTACAAGTGAGAGCGTTGAGCATACCCTTGAGAGGAAAGGTGAGAAAGGAAGAGCATTATCACGAGCAAAGGCCCAGAGCATACGTGATGTCGAAGCAATGACACCAACGGTTGCAGAAAGGGTCATGACAATAATGAGGGATACCATTCCTGCGGTTCCGCCCTTTGATCCGGTGGCTTGGTAGAAGATCTCCATGAAGGGATAGCCGGTTGGCGTGTCGATGGCTGCGTCGATATCGGTTGCGGAGTAAAGCATGGCAATGACCATGCCAAAGCCGAGAAGGCCGTTGATGGTGATACTGCCCATGATGGAGCGGGGGACAATCAGTGAGGGGTTTCTGACTTCTTCACACATCTGTGACATAGTTAGTAACACGGACATCGATTGAGAGTAGTGATCCTTACGTGAAAGGAGCAGTCGACACCTGATGCACGTTAGTTGAGTGAACAATTGATGCTGAGGTCAAGACTTACCAGTGAATGAAAAGACACAACCCAGCAGTCCAACAAACCATGAAAGACCTTGAGTGGGCCAATTGCCCGAGTTGCGCCATTCAGTAAACACTTCAGTGCCATTATCATTGTCGCGAAAGACAAGAAGCGTAATGAGAATAGCAAAGAAGCCAATAAGATGCAGAATCAAGATCATCCCCTCCAAAATAGGAAGCAAAGCGCTAACGACAGTGTTAATAATGATAGCGACCAAGACGCAAGCCCAGATCATCAAACTACCATGCCACGTCTTCGCGTCATAAGACGGCGTCGTAAAGATAACCAGACCCTGAATCATAGTAGCAGTGAGGAAACCCGCAGCAGCAGACGTTCCCTGCCACCCAGCCAAGTTCATCCAACCGGTGATGTAGCTAAGATATTTCGCGTATCGTGGCGGCGCAAGCATGGCGACCCAGTGGTACTGGCCAGCAGCCATCGGGGCGATCGATACGAGTTCGCAGAGACACGCGAAGGAGCTGAGAACACCAATCCAGACGAAGATGTAGCCGTAGATGAGACCCGCGCTGCCTCCGTTGCTGAGACCAGGCGCGAAGTTCATGAGGGTTCCCTCCCAGGTGACGAGGACGGCGCAGCTGAAGCCTAGAATTGTCCAGCCTCCAAAGTTTCTCTATATTTGTGTCAATTGCGTTTCACGAGGGTTAATTGGGTGTTGCATACCTTGAGGACTGATTTCTTTCCCAGCTTTGCCAATTGCGCATTGTCCATGTGATCCTGATCACTAGACACCGAAGCATCTTCAACCGTCGATCGGGGATGTTTCGTAGCGGGCATATCGTTGAGTTCAAACTGAGTAGCCATATTGATCGTCGTTAAAATGGGTCAGAATTGATCAAAAAAGAAAGTATGTAGTCAGCGCTGCAAATAAATGACCCTCAAGATGGGGAGGGGAGGAGTTAGGGGAAAGGTTAAAAAAGAAACTCTGTCTGCAGCAAAAAAGTTAAATACAACCCTCCCCATGCCTGTCAGATGTGACAAACAGTTCGGCGAACCATCCCTGGCGGTATATCGCTCGTGGTAACGGTACAGGTGGAACGCGAGGTAGCAGAACCACCTGTTGGCGCTACAGCCGAGTAGGGGAGGTATTCCCAACTTTGCATGAGACGTGCATATCGCGTAGGATGAAACTACTGTACGAACGAGAGAGGAGAGTGGACTGAGGTCTTTGATCCTTGTTATCTTGAGGGATATGCATTGCGCCACACCATTTAAACCATCCCACTTTATTTACAAGGGTTCGGCCCGCGCCCAACGGCAGCATTTGCATTATTATTGCTAAAGAGAAATATACCGGTACCTACCGCAATTAAGATCCGAGTGGTTCAGTGAGCGACCCCAGCAGCAGGATCAACAAGGGCCTCCTGGCTATTCTGCCGCGCCATATCCCACGAACCTCCTCCCTTGCCATGATCAGTGACAATATGCGCAAACTTTTTCACATCCCCCCCCTGCCTGCTCGTCAGCTCGAAAGCCTGCGACCCCGACGTCAGCGTGTGGTTGGACCTAGACTTGTTCCCCGTTCCTCTCGTCGTCCCGCCGCTTTTGCTATTGTTGCTTTTGCTGAGGGCGCCGAATATGTCGCCTGCGCCCATTTGGCCTGATTCGAGACTCTTGAGGAAGCGCCACCAGAAGGGGATGCAGGTTGTGGTTATACCGATGCATTGGGTTACTTGTACGATGATGGTGGGCTTCCACATTGTGAAGATGGGCGTGGATGATTCGAGGGCTTGTTTGAAGAAGTAGATGTGAGACACGGCGGGAGGGATGATCCTGAGATTTTTGTTAGTTTCCGTGAATGGATGCATGGCATAGATGACTTACAGAATGCGTGCGCCGAAAACACCAACCACCATGGCTTTTGTGCCAAGTGGCATCTGCAGATGCACGAGGATCTCGATAGTGACACCTGTGATGAGGAGATCGGTAATAATGTTGAGTGCGTCGACGTATACCCAGAATGCCACCAGATCGACGCATGAACCGTTGACGTAGTCCCAAGATGACGGTAATGAGCATGCGAATGCTCGTACGAATATAGCAGAAACGGCCCAGCCTACTATGATGATTTGGATCGGCAGTAACCGCTTGTGAGACATTGGTGACATATTTCCAACGGTCGTCGTAGCTGAGATCTTCGAAAACGCCAATGCCAGATAGAACAGAATATCGGATACGAGTTGGTCCTGATATCATCAGACCAGTTGCAGACATTCGCTGTCGAACTCACCTTCAAAATCAACGCTGTTTGCCCAGACGACACATCAAGCTTCCCCATCCCATTCGCTTCCTGTGAATAAACAACCGCCGATTGAGCAATAACAAAGATCTAAAATATTAGCAAAGAGATCGTCAGCGATCAAAGCTTAATTCCTCACCATTGACACAAAGATCAGAATATCATCCGACTTGAACAGACTCGACCATCGCAATCTTCTCATCGTAGCAATCCGGGTAAGAACACGAATAAACACCGAAAACATAGTAACAATCATGAGAATCATCGACAGCGCCCGAATAAGAGGCGCCTTGTTAAACGGCGTCTCATGCTCACGAGACAAAAGCATCTCGACGATTTGTGAGAAATTGATGAATTACAGATCAAACACATGAAAGCAGAATGGGGTGGATTAAGGTCATAAAGCTTCTCACTGACATCTAAATTAACGCAATGATGCGACTGGGACCATACCATGCACTCCCTTGTTTCTTTCCCCCGACCCTGTGTATAAGACATGTGTTTCGGGAGACAACTTATCTAAACAGGGCATATCGCACTCGATAAGAAACCTCTTTGTTCATGCCACGTTGAAACTTACAGGTCAATTCCAGAACACGCAACAGTGTTGGTCGGGCAGCTCACAGGATCTCATCCTTTGATATAACCCCTGCATTAAAACTCCCTCAGTGCATCACCTGGAGATTGACTTTACCTCTAAGCCGCTGAGGCTTTCTTTCATTTCAGGGCAGATCCCTGCGCAATCTCATGATTTTTCGGACTTTGGGTGGGATCACAAAGCCAAGATGGGGAAATCCTTTGCTGGGTGGGGGGTCGGGATCAACGGCCGTCGTCGATCTGGGGTCCGGAAACCAATCAAGGGCTCTGTAAAAATCTCGACTTCAACTGCCGATCCCTTGCCCCTTTCGTTACCGCGTAACAGGGAGGTCAGCCGCGTTTCGGCATCCTCCATTCATCGTACCATGTAAGCTACAGGGTTCATTACAACACCTTTTCTCTTCTCTCATCACTTGCTGAATGCTCTGAATGCTGGCTGAGGATATCTGTGATGCATTGTATATGCTTTATTACGAGTATCGGTTGTGTTTCACACGTTTAACCGAGACGAGTTTCCCCAGAGAAATATATTGGGCTCGAATTAATATGCTACCTCATGTAATCAGAGTTTACACTGCTTAAACTTTATTACTGACAACCCTGTAGATTTCACACCCCTTGTATTTTTTCCGCGGCCGACGCGGCTGCCTAGCAGGGAATAGTAGACCTGTCAGTGCAAAGTTTATCCCGCTGACATGAAATTCCGTCCAAGCTTACGATTTCCATTGCTAATCTATTGGGTCGTCTAGTTCACTTCTAGAAGCTGTATATAAAAGGCCCGTCCAGCAAAATTAAGCCTTCAGCGCTGTGGATTCGGCACATGCTAAACCTGACTCAGAGAAAAGCAAAGTCCTCGGTCAAGAGCATTGAATAAGTTAGCACGCAAATCTCGACTCCTTCGCTTCAGAACCAATCGATCTCGTACACCCTAGGCGACATCTCATGGGATGATCCAGAATACGGATTGCGATAAATGGAACGTCCCGGTAACCGCGGACGAAGCGGACCACTCAGAGCGAATACCAGCCGGCAGAAGCAATTCAGGGGTTGCGTTGTGCAAGGATGGGTGAGCCGTGTTGATGGGAGGGGAGGGACAAGAAGGTTTTCACTTATGCATGGAACTAACAGGGGATTCAAGCCATCGGATTCACGGGCATTAACTGCGCCGACTTGTGGTCTGTTTAGGTTTTTTGCTTTTTGATCACGCAATGCTAAAGTTAAAAGCTGTCTCATATTGTTGATTTCTTGTTTAGTAGTGATCGGCAGTTAGATGCTGTTCTGAGATTGGATACATCAAGGTTCGTAGAACTTGAATCCCTTGCGTTGAACCGAAGAGGAGAGATTGTAGGCGAAGGCTAGGCGAGGAACGGTGTAACGTGGAGTGGTATTTTATATATGCGGGTATTAGATCTCAGGTGCTCTACGATGAAATGTCACCATCCAACGCAATCGTCAAACCATCGTCTGGGACGTCAACGGTGTCTTCTCATTTATGCGTCGGTGACAATAACATCAGGCCTATATCGATAGAGCATGGACGATGTGGTTCCATTCCTTTACTGGATATTTTGTTTGTTCCGATTTCTTTCTGCAAGCATAAAGTTTCATCGACTCCACATGTTGCAACGTTGCGAGGTTACTTGAATTTCTCACCGTGATATCGATCATGGAGGAACATGCCAGATTAGGAGTACAAATCGCCATCCTCGTATCGAGCTCGCTTGTAAAGTCAATGCAACAAATAGCGTTATAGCCTGATTGCTCCTATAAGGTATGCTTAAAAGAATAATTCTTATACAAATCCTTAGCTTAGGGTAGATTGCAGAAGGTTGGTGAAATAAAAACTGTTAGTACTAGTTAGCGGGGTACAAGTAAATTGCAGTGTACTACGAGCACTGCTATGTCACTCCTAGCAGGTAAAACTCAATCGCAATTTACATTCATGTTCCCCCGCGATACACATCTGTTCAAGCATGGCCCTGTCAACCCTTTTGCCGCATGCAGGCAAGCACGGTCATTTCCATCAATCTGGATACATGCCAATTTTGTGTTCCAAAGCTTCGGTTTTGGCTAAAGCCAAGCTTCGAGATATTTGTAAATTGTCCGTCCTCCGACCCAATTTTTGTGTGTCGCTATTTATAGATAAGCTTGTGCGGGTTCACCCGCCGCCGTTCTCGGCAGTTCACAAAACCCATTGCGACGATGGCCGAGGAGGAGCGAGTTATTGACCTGGCTCGCATCACCAGTCTGGAGATGAGTTTGGCATGAGAACAAAGGCTGACTATTATATCACTGCTTGCGCCTTCTAAAGCCCATATCTGTCCATGAGCGCCTTGAATGATGCATCCTCCAGAAGCTCTCCTGCACTCAGCCGTTCCTCAGGCAGATAAGAAAAGCCCCGCCGGAGTATATTGAGCACGAGCTGTTGCTCAGCAGGCTCAACGGTATCCCAGGATTGCGTGACTCTCGATTCTAAAGACATTCCAGGTTCTGGAATTTTGCTCTGATCGTACCAGCTCTCATCTGGTTCTCCACCGCCTTCATATGAACCTTTCCACGACAGAGGTAGTGGGCCTAGCACTCTGATGAGAAGTCCAACTACAAAGCGTAATCCGCCACCGAAAAACCCAGTACCGAAGAGAGGCCACTTTAGGTAGAGCTCAGTAAAGATACACATGTAGCTCCACATATCAGAAGCAAAAGTCGGGTTTACACCGTGCATAAGCTCAGGAGCGGAGTATCCGACAGTTCCCTGAAGCTTAAAGTCTACCTCAGTGCCAGATCGAATAGTCAGACCTAAGTCGGCGAGAGTTATGGTATCCTGAACAACGAAGCTATCCTTTGGAGTCATTGGTGCCACCAGTTGTCCCTTCTTCCACATCTCTTGGTCCGTCGGAAATTCCATTTTCTGAGGGCGACCAAGAATTTGATACTTGGCGGATATATCAGCACCAGGCTCAAATGAGGAAAGACCAAACATCACATTGGCACTGTTGAGGTCTGCAAAAAACGGTCAGTTTGTGTGGATATTAGCGTTGAAGAAATAGGACTAACCTCGATGTACCATTCCACCATCATGCAGTGCTTTGAGTGCTTGGAGCAGCTGTTTGGCAGCTGACCTGCGTACAATTGTAGATGTCTCCCGGGCGTAATCTCTCAGATTGGGGCCCTTGAGTGGGAAAACGAGGACTCGATGAGGAGGTTTTCTGGCGGCGCCAGGTAATAAGAAAGCGTCCTGGTAAATCAACAGACGTGAAGTGTCTGTTACACAACGGATGATCTCATTCTGCATAAGGAACTCTCGCTCACCCCCAAAGTTCGCTGTCATGATTTTGAGGGCGACATCTTTTCCTTTGTCCATGTCATGGGCCATCCAGACAGTCGAGAATCCGCCATGACCTAGCTTGTGCTCAATTCGATACCTCTCTGCGATGACCTCACCGATACAGATGGGAAGGTAAAGTCCTTCTTCATATCGGTCGACGGGTTCGCATGCATCCTCGACGTCACATTCACCGTCTGAGTCTACGAAGTCGCCCCAGATGGAAGGTGAGGCGGTGAGATCAGTCGCATCGGAACCTTGCATAGTCATGGCTGCGACTTTCGTGGGGTGATTTAGCAAAGACGGGCTGATGCCTAGGATCGAAAAAGGTGTTCAGAGTTACTGACGGTGATTGGAAGCGGAATCCGGAAAAACAATTCTCGCTTACTTTCATTCAGCCTTAGGCTATCCTGATTGCTGCCTTGCATGCGAGGACTAACTGAAATATTATAATTGCCATCAGTTTTCCTAGCTTTCACGTTACATGGGATATGGGTATTAATAGGTATTAATACGCCGAACTGTCATTTATAGGCTTGCATAAGGCATAGCAATGTCAATGAAAGGCGTTCACCACGTTAGAGCTCTAGTACCATGATTTATATATATGTAAAAAAGACTCGATATAAGCATAACTATTCTCTCATATTCAATGGAAGTAGCATAAATTCTGGAACCTTATGAATACTACCTTTGAAAACGTGGGATAGATTCCTCGCCTCGAGCTGCAATAACCTCCTAACCCGCATTTACAGCTCTATCCATGTGACGCCTCTAGAGCAAAAGCGTCTATGTTTCAACATCTTACCACTTCATGTAGTCGCTGGAGCGAGAGATAAAAGTTCACATGGGAACGCAATGTGCTCTTGACCGTGGCTGGCTGAGGTGAGGGGTTTGCCTATCTTCTGGGATAGTAGAAGTCTATTTTGAGTCTAGATTATAGGCTGCCGCAGTGGCTGAGACATCCGTTCAGCTCGATAACCAATACGGGAATAGATGCACCAAAGTGGCGTGGCCCAGTTGCTACCGCTTGCACGCGTGGAAAGCGTGTTGTACTACCCGGGCTTGTCTGAGACCGTTGGGGCGCATATGCATGGACAGTAGACAAGAGAGTCTAGACCAAATGAACGCCACTCTCAACAGAGTATCGCTGTGGCTACAATTGGGAGAGATCGTAAACAAGCTTATCATTAAAAATGTGAATGCTTAGAATAGTAACCGACGCAGCTGAGCTGCGGGGGATAAAATGTGACGGAGACTTGAAAGCAAAAGACCGGGGCCTGATAGGCTACTGCATACGGCATAAAAAGCCACGAAGTAAATTAGAATTTTTGATCAGTGCGTCGGCTTGGTATGTTTCGTTGAGGCGTTATAAGCTTTGACTGTCAATCAACAACCGTGCCCACCGCTGTTTCAATTATTGCCCGAATCGACCGGAAGTCTCGGGCAAGACTCCCCGTGTTCGGTTTAACGATGAAGTCTACTTATATAAAGTGCGACTACTCGCTGTCAAGAACCTAGTAGCAAGAACCATCCAGCACAAATATTTATCACTTCCTATCAAGCACTTATCATGACCACCTCACCTCCCCCATCCAAGGCCTGGAACCACCAAGTAGACGAGCGTGTCAACCACATCGTCGAAAAACTTGATGAAAACCCCGAATTCGCTCAAAAGACCGTTCCTGGTCTCAAGGAACTGTTGGCCGACTTTGCTGCCCCTGATGTTCCTGTCTCAGGTGAAGACTTTCATCGTCGCCTTCTCCAAGTCTTCAAAAACTCGGAGACAGATGGCACTTATTCCCAGACGCTGAGCAGATACACGCCTGAGGAGCAAGACCGGATCAAGAAATTTGTTGCTGGAGCTAGTCCTCAAGAACTTGGGAAAGACTTTGCCATCGGACCAAGTCTTGGCTGCCGTGAAGAACTTGGGAAGCTCCAACATGCGGATTCTATTGCTCAGATTACCCCTCATGGTGGTGTAGAGCATATTACCCCTCCAACTCCGTCTTCTACGCCTCCGGATGGCGATGCGAGCCTTGGTATTGCCAGGGCTGCTAAAGAGGTTGATGGCTGGTTTCACACAGCTGTTAGCAAACTGGCAGATTTCTTCCATGGCAAAGAAGAAAATCAGAAGATCACGGTAGGAACAAATCGTTAATTATGGGACAGATAATGAACTAACCATGTCGCAGGCTTACCAAAATGCCCGATTCCAGAATTGGGGGCTCAATATTGCCAACACTCCCCATCTCACCTTCGTTCCTACAACTAGCGAAGACGTGCAGACAATCGTCAAACATGCAAAAGCCCACAACTTGAGTGTTCGGTGCTCAGGATACCGCAAGTTTATTCTACCGCTTTATTACTCACCTGGCTAACGTATGCTTAATAGGTCATTCGTGGTCGCCCATCTTCGGTAAGGATGGCCAAGTCCTCATCTCGATGCTTGATATCGAGACGGCCACTGTCCTTCCCAATACTGCAGCGCTGCCACTCGCAGAGCCAGCGCCCAATGATCTACAGATAATCCATGAAGCAAAAACTGGGAAGCCCCGAATCGCAGGCAATACCCTTGTTCGTGTTGGTTGCGCGGCAACAAACGAAAGACTGCGTCGATGGTGCGTTGCGAAAAACACTGTGACAATCCCTCTCAACGTCATCATGGTTGAGATCACCCTCGGCGGTAGCAACGCTCCAATTTGCCATGGTGCAGGCCGTCGAAACATGACGCTTAGTGATCTTGTCCGCAAGATCGAATACGTCGATGCGCACGGCAACCCTCAGGTTGTTGATGACCCCAAACAACTTCTCGCGGCGAGTGGCTGTTTCGGTCTCATGGGTGTTGTGACACATATCACAATGGAGTTTCCACCCATGAGCTATGCGAACCTTGCACCCCTGAAGATTCCTGTCATCAAGGCAGTGCCTCCACCACCAGGACTTGATGAGAAGGACATTCCGCCAGCCCTCCTCAAGTACTGGACGCCTTTGTCTGCTTCAGAGAAACAGGAATGTCAGGCAGAATTCGAAAAGCGCGCCACTAATGACTATTACGCTGAATGGTTCTGGTTCCCGTACTCTGACTATTCTTGGGTGAACACGTGGGACAACACCATGGACGGTACCGGTGCAGTATCCTTCCCGGACGACGCTCATATCTGGCTTTCATTCGTGCAAACAGTTACAATGAACATTCTACAGAGTGCAGATTTACTGCAAGACTTTATTGAGGTTACAAACATGTCAGAAGCCTACGTTACCCTCATCTCAATGGCTGCCATGAAAGCGCTCCCAGAGCGGAATGTCAAAACCTTCCTCCCTGATGCTTTGCACTTCCAGCGAGCAATCCAGAATGTTCGGGTCAGAGACATTGAAGTTGAGATGCCTCTTGCCCAAAAGAAAGGCGCTCCTGAAGGCACCATTGATTACGCCCCTGTTCAGCAGGCTTGGTGGGACGCTATTCTTCTTACCTACAAGAACAGCAAACAGTGTCCTATGCGTATGCCCCTTGAAATGCGCATCATGGGCGGTAGTGATGTGATCTTGGCACCTCAGCGCGGCAATTCTCTTGGTACGTGCAGTATCGAGGTATTGACTCTGCATAGCGCGGCAGACATTTGGGAACCGTTTGCGCAGTCAGTCTTGGACAAGTGGATGGCACTCAAAGATCCCGCGACAGGGGAAAGGTTGAAGACTCGTCCGCATTGGGCTAAGGAGTGGCATGGGTATACGGTTGATGGCAAGCCGTGGATTGAAAGGCTCAAGGCGGTGGACTACAAGGACGAGAGGCAAGAGTTTCTGCAGACGCTTGCTGAGATCGGAAAAGATGCTGGTTGGTCGTTGCAGGACTTGCAAGAGCGATTCTCAAATGATCTTTTCAATGAGTTCTTCTTTGACAAGAAGCCACAGAAGAACTGAGACAGTAGCATTAGATAAATAAATAGCGCAAACAGGAATGCTAAGTAATTACATTAGTTAATCTTGGAAGAGACTCTGTTCTTATTTGTAATGGAGTTTATATAGTTGGGTTTCCAATAAGAGCATTGTCTGCATGGTGCTCGGACAGGCATGATTTTCATTGGCCATGCTAACTCAAACAGCAGTACACTTATAATGATCTGACAGATCCCCGTCTCACCATGCATCTGATGAGTAATATGCTAAGTGAAATTAGGAATATTTAAGCTAATGATGTTATTTTTACATCCTTTCTTTATCTCTGCCTGGTAGTTTAGATGTAGTTGTTGGTACTGAATCTCGTATGGCATGCTCGTAATACGGAAAGTACTTGCCGAATGGCCGAAGGATTGGGGCCGGGGTCCACCACAAGATCGGCGATTATTACAGCAATCGGGGATCACTCGGACTATTGACTACCGAGATGCCGTTAGTGAAGGCACCAGAATAGACTTTATCTTATCTTGATAGCTAAAAGGGCTTGCACGACTCGCGTCCACAAGCCCATTACTTATTTATTATTCGTGTCACATCCCTCGATTGAGGTTTACAAAATAGACAGGCGCCAGTGAACTAGCAGGCAAAAACACCAATCAGATCTAACGCCGCTTAGGGTGAAGATCTAATCTACTGTTGTCGAACCTACTACAAAGCCGCCAACATCTTCACGATCGCCTACAACCAACAAATCAACGCGCTTACCAACTGCCGATCAAATTGAATCAAGGAGCCAGATCCACAAATGCGGGTGCAACACCATTTCTCAGTCACAATTCCCCTCCCTGCCAGCCTGCCACCTCAATTCCTCATCGGCTGGCTTCAGAGATATACTACAACCCTCAAACACAACTTTTCAGTGGTCACCTTTGTGGAAATCTCTACTCTACCAGCATCAATTGCTGACGATTCGTTCATTGGGCCTTATGACGAGACGGTCCGGACATACTATGTTGATGAGGTGTATGCGCTGGTCCCTGGACTCACGGCGCGGATGCAGTGGCCTATTGTTTACAAGTCTATACCTGATGGAGTTCGTCTGCGTGTGATGGCCCGGAATGGAAACATCATTCGTTCGTCATGGATTGTTCGTCCATGTCAAGACGGTTCGTCTCCCACGGACTCGGGAATTGGCTCTGCGTCTAGTTCAATAGTGACGGGGGACATGTGGGAACTATATGACGAGGGATACCTGGAGGGCAATAGGTTGTTGATGCCATTCTCTAGCAAATATATTGATATGGTTCATAATATACAGTCTAAGGCCATTGTTGAAGCAGCAACAATAGATTTTCTTTCTGGGAGCAACTAGAAAGCCCTATATGTCTCCGACGATCTGTTAGTCCGTCCTATATCGCTGATCTTTACTTTAAAAACTGCTCTTAGGTTCGTTTTAAGTTAAGCTATCTATTTACAGTAAGCACCTTGCTTTAGTGCAGGGGAGGCTGCTTCCATGACGCTTCAGCTTTACTTATCAGATACTAAGGGATTCGTTGGCTACTACAATCCCACTTACAACAACTTGCCTATCAACACTATATTGTATCTTGGAGCGCGTATACTATAAATAGTCTAGCCCGGATCTTGCGTGCTTCTCAGCAAAATACCTTGACCCCTCGCGAGTAGACTACCCTGGATCCCAAACCGACCCCTGGCCTCGAGCAGGACGGGAACCGTCAGTCCAACTTGTATAACTTACCAATCTTCTCCTTTGTACACTCAAATGTCGGCCAGCATCCACCATTTAGATATTGTTAGTCAATAATGAGTGATGGTTCGCGCTGTAGCTGCCTGCGCTTCAGGAACTCAGGTATAAGTTTGTCAACCAGGGCATCCGGCAGCAAACGCAATAATACACCAAAAAATAGGGACGATGACCCTAATGCCACCGAAATCGCCCATTCAGTGCCTTTTAGTCGTGAGGTCCCAAATGCCTGGCCACCGTAGAACACAATGAGGACTTGCCCGACGATGACGAGAAATCCGATAGGTAAGAGGAAGGTCCTTCCGAAGGTGCCCTTAAAGACATTGAATTGATTGTCTGGTCGCTGTAGGTTGATAATATTGAAGATCTGAAGCCAAACAAACGTATTGAACGTGAAAGTGTTTCGCTGGGTTCTGTCATCCGCGGTTATGGGTCCTCTGACTTTGCCAAACATCTTAAACCATCCAAAGTACACTAGTAGTGTGAGAAGTAACTGGCCAATGAGTTGCCCTCCCATCATCTTCACCATTGTCAGTGTAATGAATGGACGGGATTGTGGGGTCGGCTTCCGCTCTCGAATTGCTTTACTTGACCAGCTCACAAGAACGGCAAAGACTGACATGTCCGTTACAAGGCCAACCCATAGGAGCTGTGCAGCATTGAGCACCGTTCTGTCACTCAAATTAGCTGCAACAGCCGAGACGAATGCTAGCAGTGAAGCAGAACAAATAGCAGCTAGTTTGAACTGCATGAACTTCGCAATGCTGTCCTTGGCAGCACGGCCCCACAAGATACAGAGTACAATAGATGCAAAGTTGTCATCCATCAAAACAACATCTGAGGCCTCGACTGCGATGTCACTCCCATTGACTCCTTTCGCGAAACCTACGTCGGCAATCTTCAATGCAGGGGCATCCTGTGCATTGCCACTAGCTACCGCGACGGTTTCACCCTGGAGCTTAAGGAGCTCGACGAAAAATCTCTTGTCTTCCGGAGAGGCTCGCGCCAGCACCATAAGACGAGGTAGTATAGCATTCTGGGAATGACTATCCATAGACCGGAAGACTGGACCCTCCATTATAATGCCGTTACTCTGAAGGATACCATTCTCCTTAGCTACTGCTCGGGTGGTCTCCACGTTGTCGCCTGTCATAATGCGCACAGTGATGCCTGAGCCATGGCACGTGCGTATCGCTTCAACAACGCCATGGCGAAGGGGGTCTTGAAGACCGCATATTGCGAGTAACGTCATACCTTCGTAAAAGCCGCCAACATCAAGAGATGGCCGACAGGTGAAGTCTTGAAAGCACAGGGTAATCGCTCGTAGTGACCTTGAGGCATATGTAGCGGCTCGCTCGTGATATAGCTTACGTGTCGCGTCGGTAAGATCTTGAGTCGAGATTTCATCCTTGTTTGGGTTTGTATCCCCGATAACCTTGGAGCATCGCGTGAGCAGTACTTCCGGAGCACCTGTGACGTAGACACGGAATTGTCCGTTGGGGAGTTTAACCATTGTTGACATAAACATATTTCGAGTTGTAAAAGGGAGCATTTCTTCAACCACTGCATTGGATCTTTCTTCCTCAAGGTATCCGAGACCGAGAATTTCCCGTCCAAACGTGAGTAAAGCAGTTTCAATGCCGAACCCGATGAACTTGCGTTCCCCGTCCACATCGCCTTCGTAAGCTGTCGAGTTGATGGCGATGGATCTAACAAGTAATTGCTTTTCCTCTGGGCTGAGGCTTTGGGCAAATGAGGCTGCAGAGGTGTCATCCACCAGCCCATTATTAGAGGATTCACCTACTGCCGAATCAATGCTACTGGATTGGTTGCCATATCCTTTGGAGTTCCCCAGGGTGACAGCTATCACTCGCATTCGGTTCTGCGTCAACAGACCTGTTTTGCTTGTGCAGATCGTTGTGGTATCAGCCGCGACTTCGCAAGCTCTGCCATATCCCCCCAAACCGCCATTCCTTCTCAGGCGGATCGAATTGTTGTGTTCCCTCAATCGCCCCTTTATGATTATCGTTGTAAGGGAGCAGACGTTGAATGAGAATGGGGCAGCGGCAACTAGACTCAATGCGACAGCAAGTAGAGACATATCTAAGTAGTTGCGGCCCTTCTTCTGAGCTGGAAGGGTACTGGAAGGCAGTGTAGCAAGGAATTTAATAGTGCAGACGACGAAGAGGAGGATCCCGACCGCAATTCCAAGTTTCCGTACAATAGAGGTGCTGAAGTTCTGAAGCTTCTTCCTGAATAGACTCAAGTCATCGGCCTCCCTTAAAAACATTGTAAGTTGTCCATAGTTAGAATTGGTACCGACTGCTGTTGCAACAACAGACCCAGTTCCCTCCAGGACTTTACTTCCAGACATGATGAACGGGTCCATAAGCCAGGGAGATCCATGGGCTAAACCATTGACAGCATCATCAAGAACGGTGAACACTTGATCTCCTGGGGTCTTTCTGAGCATGTCACTTCCCAAGGCGAAACAAGATTCATCAAGTTTGAGCCCGTAACCATCAATCAAGATGCCGTCAATGGGCACAATATCCCCAGCAGAGAGCAAAACAACATCGCCTACAAGAAGGTCAAAGATGCTGACTTCGATGGTCCGACCTGATCGAACGACTTTGGCAAGACGGTACTCGTTCATTGCTCTCATCCTTTCAAAACATCTCTGCGTTATCCCTGGTGACACAATCAGTTCTACACATTTTAAAGCTTCTTGAAAATCAGTTGCTTACATTGATTGCTGGTCTCAAGACAGATGATTACAATTATACAAACCAGTATAGAAATGCCATAAGCCGGGCCTATGATGGGCTCTTGACTTTGATGCGATGCCACAGCGACCTTCTCGTATATACCCCACGCAGTTGATGCCATGGCCACGATGGTCAAGAGAATCAATAGCCACTCGCCGCAGTATACATCAAACATGATTTTGGGAAGTAGCTTGGTCGCAGGTCCCGGAATCATATTTGTACCAAACACACGCTTTCGGTCGGAGTACGCAGCATCAGAGCCAAACTGCCTATCGTTCCCTCGTGGAGTATGAGATGCGTCTTGCGTCCGATACTCGCTATGGGATAACCGAGGAGCCTTATCACCTAGAGCACCGTACTTGGAAGCATCTTCATTAGCCGCCTCCTCGAACGAGACCATGCCTTCCAAGGCTGTCTCATCCATGCTGAGACCCGCAGTTCTATCTGTTCTAAGCCCTTTCTCGAGGCCATGAAGTCCGCCCAGAGCATAGAAGGCGCTGTGACTCTTTGGGTTGAACATTTTACCAAGTTGACCAGGAGAGAAGGCGAAGGGGTTGTTTTCTACAGCGAACTTGTCCTCAAAGCCAATGTCTGGGGTAAGGGCATCCTGTACGTCCAACTGAAACGGAACAGGTCGAGGGTCATGTTTGGTATCGCCCTGATCTGTATCCGTTCTCAGCGATTCTTTTTCGAGTGGTGATTGGGACCTGATCCGGTGAGGGTCTGGGACTGCCAGAAAGCTAGAGTTTTGAGGAAGATCTGCCGTTGTGGACTTCGATTCCTGAAGCACATCCTCTGGCGGCTGAACCTGTTCTTGATTATTGTCATTTGTGTCAGGTTCAATCGTTATTGGAGGAGCTCTTGACCATCCCACTGTCGGTGTAGTTTGGGGCGATGTGACGGCCACTGATGTTTCACCATCGAGGATAACTCGTGGTGGTTGTCCCTCAGTGCTAGCACGATTGAGGCTCCCAGTCTCGCTACTAACGAGACCAGATCCTCTTGAGCTGAGTTGATCCGAGCCAGACAAGCTCGTATCGTCCAAGGCGCCGGGGTCAACTGTGATCACCTGGAAGCCCTCGAACTGTTCCCCTTCTATCGCACAAAGCTTCCTGACTGCAGCAATATCCGAGTCCTGAATGCAAAGAGAGCTTGGATCCCTGAAATACCTCATGATGGATTGGCTATTTGGGGTGCTCAAAGCAACCGAGGGTATCTTGGACTCCCTGGTCCCAGCCTCCTCATGACGCAGACCTAGAACGTGACCGAGCTCGTGACGAAAGATATTTGCCATAAATTTCCGATACTCCTTTTTAAAGGCGTATTTGAAGATGCTCAGTGTTCGACGCTTGGAATCAGGAAAGAATGATTCAGCAAAGAGCCCATTCGGGGCTGGGTAATACTTGAGGGTGAAGACTGCTTGCCCTTCATGTTTGAGCGATTGGAACCGTATCCCAACATCTCTACTATTCCAGTCGCCCGCTGCCTTGTCCAGAGCCCGCTCGGCAAGTATGGCAGATCTTTGGGACGTAAAACTGTCCACATCAATACTATACGTAATGACTGACCCAGGTTTCCATCGTGGTAAAAGACGGCGTCCATTTTCTCTTCTACTGTATCCTACACGAGCCGATAGTATATGTGTCGAACCGGAACTATCTGTAACGCAGCGAAATATCTCAGGAGTGCATTGGTTGCCGAGGGACCCGGCGCTTTCTGATGATTCTTCTCTTCCAACCGTATCTGCAGCGGCGGTTTTGGCGCTGTGTGTCTGCTGATCAGACTCCTCGTCGAAATCATCATCCTTTGTATCGGCGTTATATTTCTGGGTATCCTCTAGCTGATTGTCCGTCTCGATTTCGATTTTGGCATCTTCGTAATCGTTATGCATTGTCGGTAGAGTGGCAGAAGGGTTGGACAAGGTCCGGGATGCGGGGTGATCGGGCTACACGGCAGTCCTCCCTCAATTCCCAATCGAACCGTAGCAATGCCAAGGAATCGAGTCGATAAAAGGAGAGCTAGTTCGGTCAGTCGATTTTTAGGCACATAGCAAGCATTGAGGCGTGTCTCAAGGGAATTGATAGAAGTTAGCTGATTACCAACATAAGCACCATCTTCAGCCGAGTTCAGGAATCGAAAGCCCAACATTGGGCTGCCAGGCGTCTCGGGCTGAAGTTGATCCCGACCGTAATGCATGAAGAGAGGTGCGATACAATTTGCTGGCCTGCGCATGGTCTGCACTCAGGTAATTGGATGCTAAAATCTCACAGAGGCCTCAGCAGCCAATGGCAAGAATGTTTGTAAGCCAGCTGGAGGAAATCATGGCACCAATGACATATTTGTAACTAACACGAAGATTCATCAGATGGATGAGTGTCAATGTGCAGGATCTTGTGAATAGTGAAGGGAATACGATTGTATTAAAGTTCATAGAATTGATTGTGCGAGGTTTTGTTTCCATGAAACTATAAGTGGTCTGGGAAGCTAGGGAATCCGAAGAGCTCATCGATTTGTCTTCCGTCTTGAGTGACTCCATGCCTGATATGATCCCCCGATGCGTGTTCAATTGCAAGAGTAGAGGTTATTGGAACACTGTCTACCATCATAAGGGAAGGCTGCAATTCTAGATCTTGTGATAACATAGCTGAAGGATAAGTAGAGAGGTTGTTGTTCCAGGGATCCGGAGACGGCATGTCTGAAAGCCAAGGTGGATGACACATTGAGGTTACGTCAAGTGGATCTATGGGAATAGCTGAAATGTTCCCTGGCGCAAATGCAGATATCTCTCCAAGATTAATCTCAGAGTTCACTCCCATGGCTGACCTTGTGACTTGATGATGCCCTTGAGACCCTGGAATATTTGAGAACTCCCCCAGGACTTCTTGAATAGTATCACGGAGGATCGATGCCATCTGATCACCCACTATGGTGACTCCTGGAAGAAATCGAAGGTAGTTATTGACGTCGTTGATAATGCGCGATGGAAGTTCCTGAACAGCAAATGCACGAAATTCGGCTAAAGTTGCCGCATCTGGGACAAGATCACCGGGATCAAGCTTATAGTCTGAAGTCTTTTGGTCAGCCCACTACTTTTCAGGTCCATCTCAGATTGATGCAACCTACAAGGAGACGGGATATGGTCCGTAGGGATGTCTGGGAACACGGCCTGGAAAACTAGAACCCAACGTTCTTCTTCAGGAATGTTTCTTTGCCTTTTACGCAATACCCTCTCTTGGTTTTGCGTGATGTATATGATTTCCTCTTCTGCTGGGGCCGACTGATTGTCGCATCGCTGCTCCGCTCGGGTATGCTCAATAAGCTCTCTCTCATCTTCAAAGAAAACTAAACATCGTGCACAGCGATGTATTGGCCGTTGGTGTCGGCGATATATGTGCTCTCTCAATCGAGGTATCAGCCGGACAAACCTGGAATTTATTTTGGGGGTCATTGCAACTTACTTTACTCTATGGACAGATTGCCATCCGGGCCCATGGCATGACTTCGGGAGACTCCTACTCTCTGGATATCTCTTATAGAAGGGACAGGCAAACTTTTGAGTGCGATGCGAGGGCAGTAACGCCAATGGAAGGTCTTCGCGCGTTCTCCTTTCTTTTCCATCATCACCGTCGCCAGCTTCATATCCTTCATCAGTATCGAGAAAGCGCTTCCGAGCGTTTGGTACATAGCGTTGACTGGAATTGTTGGAGGAATTTGTTTCCGAATTTTGAGAAACAAATTGGGCAGATGCTTTGCCAGAGATATGCTGCCGCGCTCCTTGCCCTGAGGTTGTCAGTTGCACCCTCCTAACGATTCGTGAAACGACTTCATCCTTGATAGACATGAGAGCGGATAGTAGTACAACATTGGGGCGGACTAGCGAAGTCTCAAAATTCTCGATAAGAGATAGATCCGTGTAATCAGTGACGTCCGAAGCTCCATCAGTATCATCCGTGGTACTCGCACCTAATGAAGTCTCTTCTGCCATTGATGTTGCAGATGAGCCAAGACCTGCCATAGAGGTTTCACTCAGATTTGTCTGGCTTGAATTTGTTTCAGTGGCACAAAAGCTTGGCACAAGGCCATCGAGACGAGGGTCTCGAGTGGCACTGTTTCCGCTCCATGATTCCTCAACTGGAAGTGACAATAGATTCACTGCGCGTGAAGTATCGTTGGGGCATCGGATGGGCGAGTCTCTTGGTGTTGTGGGAGATCTTAAATACGGTGTGGTGTCTTGATACTCCGGTGCTGTCTTGGAGTCGGGTAACCGTATGGTAGACTTGCGTATTTTGAAGAGAATCTTTGCAATACTCCCTGGGCTACTTTTATGTTCATCGACGGGTAGCCAGCCCAAATTCGATGTAGGTGTAGATATATCTTCAGCACCCAACATGACAAATGGGTCTTGAAACGCAAGCATGCCGCGCCGTTGTTCCTCAAACGTTTCTCCGAACGACGCTCCGCGAAAATCTTTTTTGTTTGGCGGTGGTGCACCTATTGGCCTCTGACTGGCGCCTTTTGTACGCGGTATGTTCAAGTCATTGGTACTGTGATGTTTTCCGACACGGTCAGGGGACACATGTGGATCGCGTCGAGCTGCGATTCTGGTCTTGATGTCCAGAAGCGAACGGAATTCATTTCTTGCTCGTTTTGCGAGTGATAGTATACTGCGAGGTCGCTGCCGAGATAGGTCTGGTGGTTCAGCCGCCATGGTGGGCGTAGCGTCTCTGGGTCCTTGTGAAATGTTCGTGAACAAAGACTTGCGACTCATGGTGTTATGCCCCCACGAAAATTTACATGAAGAAACATGCTTTTCTTATCAGTTGTGAGAACAGCAGAAAGATAAAAGCACTGGATTTCAAGCTGCAAAGCTGACTGCATGACCCCGCCTCTGACCTGGCTCTCCAATCGTGAGGCGTCCAATCACCGACTGGTCATACTCAGCTTTTGCGCAATGCGCATTACGGTGATCGTCACGCACATGGGATGATAGAAGAAGCAACCTTGAGGTGAAGATCTCAACTCTGCAGAGATGCGTGCAGATTAAGTAACTCGCTCGCAGTTGTCACTCCCAAGGTTGTGTACATAAGGGCGTCTTCGGAGAAGGCTTTGGGATACGACATGGACCAACCAGATGCTTTTGCAAGCATGGATGTGCTAGCGTGAATGAAGCCAAGTCAACATATCTACCTTGCTCTGCTCGATCTACAACCAGCATGTCAACTCCAGTATTCCAAGTCGTGTTCAGAAGCCCAGCCCGCTAGTGTGCCTCCTCGTAAGTGCCCTGGCCAGTTACACATATTAACTTAATTTTAGACATTTAAGGTTCATCACTAAGAACGAAACTTTTATACCACATCGAAGCTCTGCCACTAAGCTTTAGCATACTGGTGTCATGTCTAAACTTTAGTGTAATTTATATTACCAGCTTAAGGAGAAGTTTAAGGAAATACAATTTCTAAAATATATAGCAGTTATTAATATAAGAAAACAACTATAT
>JAAOAN010000024.1:0-40210 GCA_013396205.1 Fusarium mundagurra
CCAAATAGAAAATAAACTCAAATAGATTGAGTAGGGGATGGCGGGAGATTGTGCAACAAAGATTTGAAATTAAGGAGTTGCATAAGAAACATCTCTCCACACCCAAAAAAAAGGTCTGTTCTTAAATAAAGCCAAAGCCCTTCTCCCCCTTTTTCCTAATCCTACCCAACCTTCTCGTCATGCTTGGCAGGATAAGCCCAACACCAGCAACCGATGGAACGTCAACCAGTCAGCTGCCCTTTCAAGTTGCACCTCGGAGCGAGTACCCCCCCCCCCCTCAACCGCCCCCAGAATGCGGCTTTTTTCCTCTATCGAGATACAAGAAAGGATCCGCCTTTGACACTCCGGAGTCGACCCAATACGGTAAAAATCTGTTGGTAAACAAGAAACCATCTGCCAAGCTAAGGCATGTAGTTCCCAGATAGCGTCGAAAAAGAGGGACAGATCAACAGGTATACGCACATGACAGATGGGGCAAGAATCTGATTTTGCTTTGGGTCCGTTGGTCCCAGTTTGGGAAAGTTGGTAATGTACCTGAACTCATCGAGGTCTTTGACCGAAAAGAACAACGAGGCGTGTGATGTGGTCTGCGTGCGTACCCCTGTAGATAAGTACAGCAGAAATACCTACGTACGTACCGTAGGCCCGCAGGCCCGCATGTAGAGAGGGATCTGCCCTGGCTATGGCCATGGCTCCGTTGCGTGGCTGTGGATACAAGGGTTGGCCAAGACATCTCTAGCACGCGGGTTCTGCGGGAGCTGCAGGATCTGAGTTCGGCATCTGCAAAATCTCACATGAGCCGAGACGAGATGATATGAGGTGGAGTTGGGCTGTAAGCTGTGCCGCTTTTCTCGAACGAGGTTATCCAAGATAAGCCTAAATGACAGATAGCTTACTCATCACCTATATTGTATAAAATATAAAGAAAAACAAGTATTTTGGTTCTTTGAACAGGTTTTTTCAGACTCACCGAAATCTATCAGTCAAATCTTACTCAACAAAAAGATAATCGGGTCTAAAAGCTAAGCATGCGAACGGGTCGACACTTGGACCAAGCCAACGGAATGACAGACACCAAGATCGACATGAGAGACAGCAAACTACGAGATTTTCAGCAATACTTCCCGACATGGAATTAGTCCCCAACCACCGCCCTTTCAAAATGCCTCAGCCAACACCAAAAATCTGCAGTGTCTCAACTCTCTGCAGCAGCGCGGTGCAGGCTGCTGCAGCTCTTTCTGCCTGCTGGGTTGATCCCAGCCATGTCTCAGTTGAATCACAGACACTTCCCCACTATCGATTGAGTGATCGACGCGGCTGAGCTCGCGTTATTGACGTACCCGAACTATTTGATCCAACGCAACCCGACAAGACGGTCAATCTTGCCAAGTGTAGTGCTTTCAGCTACACTTTTCTCTCTTTCTTACGATTCTGTCATCGATATCGATTCGATCATGGAGGAGCAATTGGTCCTTGCGTCGACGCCTGCAGACGGCGTACGCGTCCTCGCGTTAAACAGACCCTCCAAGCGAAACGCCCTCTCGCAGGAGCTCATTACCGTGTTTCTGGAACAGCTGAACACGGCGTCCAGGGACAATGGCGTGCGAGCCATTGTCATCACCGGCAGCTCTTCTTTCTTCTGTGGTACTGTACCCTGTCCTACACATACCCATACCCATGTGTTAATCCACACGCCACAGGGGTATAGCACCCCCGGCACTTGTTGCGGTCTAAGTTAGTGGCAGGGCTAAGCTGAACTGGAACTGACGTGCCAATGATGTCTTTAGCGGGAGCTGATATCGGAGAGATCTCGCGGCTCGATGCGGAAGACGCGCGGGGCTGCCGCTATCTGGCGGACCTTTGCTCGGGGATGCAGGCCGTGCGCAAGCCCTTGATAGCTGCTGTTGAGGGAATGGCGGTGAGTTTAGTTTTTGACGACCTTACCCGAGGTGTTGGTTGAGGCTAGACTAACGATGGCTTTGCTGTGGATTGACAGCTCGGAGGGGGCTTTGAGCTTGCTCTCATGGTGAGTTGAGTCTTTTTTGCTTTCCGTGGACGGAACCCGTGGGTTTGCTGACGTCTCACAGTGTGACCTGATCTTTTCCGCGGACGGAAGCCGCTTCGGTCTTCCAGAAGTCAAGATTGGTCTTATCCCTGGCGCTGGTGGTACACAGCGTCTGACCAACGCCGTGGGAAAGTACAAGGTATTTCCCTTCCCCCCCCAAACCTCGCGTTACCCTGTGCTGACATGCGTGATAAAGGCCATGCAGATGATCCTCCTTGGCCAGCCCATATCAGCGGAAGAGGCCCGGTCCGTGGGGCTTGTCGCGCAGCTGTATGAGAGCGGCAAAGTCCTCGAGCACGTTGTGAAGGATCATGCATCGACGCTTGCGGCCCTGAGCCCCACGGCGCTGGGCTTGGCTAAAGAGGCTATTTGTAGATGTAAGTGGTCATCGTGTAGATTCGTGTGCCACGTTGACTAATATGTTCATCATAGCTGATGATTTGGGGGCCGATCATGAGTTTGAGAGGAGCTTGTATTACTTTGCGTTTGGGACGGGGGATAAGCGAGAGGGTGTCAAGGCGTTCTTGGAGAAGAGGAAGCCAGAATGGGGGCCTAAGTAACTGTACGTGTTGGTCCTTTTGTAAAGTGGCAGTATGTGCATGACGCGGTGACGATAGTTAACGTTCAAAGTGTATGCTTCTGTTGAGGGATATCATTGGTGCGCGGTACATGCCTGTATTCTCTTGGACGATCCTACGCTGCCAAGCTTTGCTGTCAGTTGATGATGGTGTCGATCATTGATTATCAATTGTCCAGCCTGGTTGGCCTCAGCCGAATTTCATTGCTCAGTTCTCACATTCTTCAGGCTCGGCACTGATGTTGTTAACCTCCCAAAGTATGTGTTCACAGCCAGCGCTCCCGCACTGGTTGCCCATTCTCGGATGTCAGGCTTTGGCTTGGTACATTCACTCCTGTCTTGCACCCCGTTATGAATATCAGGTGATTACATGTTCATGTCAACGTGTATCATGCGCTACTAAACGCCGTCCCGTCTCGCCTCGGTGGACGACATACGCAAGTCAAGCTCGTAAGTGATTCCACAGAACCTCTGTACAGCATTTCTCAAGCCTCATGCAACGGTGGGCCTTGACTGCAGAGAAAAAGCGATGCAGGGGTCTAGGTTGGACCGGATCTGTTCAAGAAAACTAGCTGCATGCCAACACATGGTCCGGGACGGCACGTATGATCGAGATGTAACGTCGTTTGAGCAAAGACGACGTATCTAGTTCAGTCTCGACCAACAATCTCGAGAAGGTTCGTTGATTTGCTGCCAAGACAAGGATATTGTCAAAGCGTGCATCAATACCCTGTTGGCACAAATACTAAGCCATCCGTTGTCAACCAACAATAATTCTCGTGGCCGCGTGCAGTATCGAAGCCACGATGCAAATTGACTACCTAAACGCCCATAGACCAACACGAGAAACTACGCAGTTCGCGCGCAATTACTACATTTGCCCATGCAGAGTCGTACGATTTATACTCCAGGCTAGGGTGATCCTCCCGCATCTCATCGTCTTAACCAACGCCACGCCGCGACTAGGTAGCAATAGTTCGTAGTGAGCCCCTGGTATAAACTCAATTCGTCATTGGTGGGTGTACTAAAAGGCCCAGGGTATCTTGTCCGCGTATGTTGATTGACTACTCCGTATTGGACATGCATTCGATAGTCTTCAATGCAACACCCATTAACGCAGCCTTGAACCTTAAATAAATGAAAACGACCTCTCTCTGAACCGTGCCTTTGCCAATGAGATCTTGCCGCGGCGGAATGTCACTGCGGATAGAGCGCTTGTGAAAATATTGTGATATTGATACCATGTCAAGATTTGTACCGCAACTCATCCAGAGATGATTGACAACTATATAACTGAAGAATGTAAGAGAAAATTCCTTTCAAGTTTATCTTCCATACTGGTCAGCAGAAACCGAGTTCATAAACGTAGTACCAGCCAGTCGGAGAGTATCAGGCTGAGCCACTGATCCATTGGGGTTGAAGTAAAAGTGCTCGCCATACCCACCGCCATTGTTGAAAACAGGCCACTCGGGCACGCCGGAAACTGTACAGGTTAGTTTTGATATCGTGCATGTAGGGGACATGAGAAACTTACTTCCGTGTTGGTTGGGATCGAGCTCAGTGATGAAGCTGATCCACATATGGCTCACAAGCTTAGCAAGGTCGAGAACCTCCTTTGATGCGTTTACAAGAGGGCCCAGACCCTTGGTGTAGCCTTGGCCGAGCATGTTGTAGAAGACGTAAGCGATTTCGACAAAGTGAGGAGTTCCGATATAGTCGGCTGCAGTTCATGTCAGTCAACATAAATCATCTCAATCATATGAGGGATATACTCACGCATGTTTGTGTTGGGAGACTCGAACAGGTACGCATATGAGGTCACGTTGTGCTTAGACCAAGCATCAGTTCGCGCACGTCTCCACGACATGAAGAGCTGGTCGCCCTGCAGAGCAGCCCATCGCTTATACTGCTTCTTGACAGGATCACTTGACTTGTAACGGTACCCCGATGGAATACCAAGAGCGTCGATGTTGGGATACAGAGCCAATAGTGTGTCAATGGTATCGGCATCAAGCCCAGCGGTTCGAAGGTTAGAAACAGCCTCTTCAGTAGAGTCAACGCCAGGCAGGCCGAAGAAGCTACCCTCATCAGCATTAGTTCCAGCCATGAGAGGCACCTTGGTGAAGTTTCCATTGGCGAGAAGCTTGGAAGGATAGTCGGGGACAAAGTCTTCGTCGACGACAGGGTAGAAGCTGCCCTGGATCTTGGTGCTCGTGGCGTTGAGCTTCTCGAAGGGGACTTGGCGGAGACAGGCAAGCTTATCGGACTCCTTGTCGCAGCCAACTGCCTTGACGATAGTGTCGTAGCGCTGCTGTGGTCCGGTGTAGTTCTTCATGTCAGTGCCATCAGCTCCAGACTCGGCGATGATACCACGGAACAACCCCTCGTCAATACCTCCGTAGGCCATGGCTTGGTAGCCTACGTTTCCACCGCCGGCACTCTCACCGAAGATGGTAACCTTCGAAGGGTCACCACCAAAAGCAGCGATGTTCTCCTTGACCCAGTGCAGAGCAATGCGCTGGTCCTTCAAGCCAAGATTAGCAACTCCGGCATTGAGGATGTCCTTGCTAGCCATAAACCCCCAGAAAGAAAGTCTGTCTGTTGGTCGTTAGTCACAGGTCTGATTGGTATAAAGCAGTCGACTTACAGTCGACGGAGACTCCGATGAAGGGCTTGCCCATCTTGACAGACTCCTCTACCATGAAACTCATGTTATAAACACCGTTGGCGCTAAAGTCCATGGTCCAACCTCCACCATGGATAAAGACACCAACTGGGAGTTTATCCTTCTTGCTGCCCTTGGACATAGCAGGCCTGACGATGTTCAGAGTCAAGCAGTCCTCGCTGAAGGTCGCGGGACCTTGATCAGCGGTGTTCTACACAATGTCAGAGAGACTTCACATGAACGTGGGAAGGGAGACTTACTCCATAACCGACACATGAGTCAGCATACTTGGTGACCTTTTTGACCTTGAAAGTCTCGTTCAAAGGCTGAGGGTTCTGAAGACGAAGTTGGCCGACAGGAGGTTGAGCAAAGGGAACACCGAGGAAGAGATCTTGATCTAGTCCAGCAACATATTTGCCCTCAAGGGTACCGTTCTTGACTCGCACAGAAGGTGCTTGTCGTCCCAGGACACCTTCAGTGAGAAGGGCCACTGCAGTGGCCAGTTTCAAGAGAGAAGGCATAGTGAAAAGAAGGCTTGGCGTGACACTTCTCGAGTCTCAGAACCATCTTGCTAGTGGAACTCGAGATTATTTATTATTCCGACAGTCTAGGGAAAACCAAGGTCTTGGTCAACGTATTGACCAAAGCTCCGGCTAGAGTGCCATCGAGCGGAGAACAGAAACGTCATGCGGAAGAATTCCCATAAAATCCTTCAAAACCTCTCAATGCATCACGTATATTATCAACCAGGTATATCACGCTACACTCATGCCATTCCCTATTTCGACCACAATTCCGAAATATTCACGCTTGCCGAGATCAACTGCCGTCTACCCTTTTTGTCTGAATCGCAAGTCGAATGATGCAACGCAAGAGTCTTCCCCATGGGGAATCGCAAATAAACAATCATGCGGGGACCTTGGATGGCAAAACATCGGGAGACTTGAAACCCCGGATATATCGATGGGGAACCACAAACGGGCCGTTAAGGTTCTTGTGATCGGACCGTAATTGGCAGCTGGATCACTAGTGACGGAACCATGGACCTGGATTTGGCCGAGGGAGGGACTTGGCTTGGCCGATACTACCCTCGTCATGATTATATCCAGTCACGGTCGTAAATCCCATCGGTGTCCACGATTTGTGGGTAAAAAGTGAATGTCATCTATTCTGCAGGTCAAGACGGTACAGCCAATAAATGACGTGTATTTCTCCCCAAATTCTCGTCTGCAATGTAACCCTAGCTGAACGGTTCTAAGAATACTGAACCTCGATATTGAACTGGTCATTTTTGTCATCAATCAACGTGACCTTGACTCCCCATCCCGAGGCCTCAAACGACTTCTTCCCATTTATCGACAAAGTCCCGTCATTCAATGGTTCCGCGCCATTGTCATCCCCGCAGCCGTTCGATCCGGGCGTTGCGTCCAAGACCTTGATTGAACCCTCCGACGTGGCTAGCGTTGTATCAACGGTATACAGAAGAACTCCCGGTGCGCAAATATTCCCATCAACGCCCTTCGCAACACGAGCTTCAACAATCAGAGCAGAAGTGTCGCTCTTAGCAACGACAACAGCCTTGACACCGCCCTCAACCTCAACAGGAGTCAACGTATGCTTTGTCGTGCCACGTTCAAGAACACAGTCGATGGCCGTGTCGGCCAACCATCCCAGTCTCCATTTATCCCAAGCAAAGAAATCAGGCGCTACTCCTCCCACATTTCCCATGATACTCCATCCTCCGGTGTAGTAGCCAGTCGGCAGATCCGGCGTATTAGGGTAGTAGTCGGGCAAACACATCGAGTGTCCTGTCTCGTGATTGACCGCCTTATAGCCCCACGAGATGTAGGGATCGGCGCCGAAAGTGACAGCTCTTCTGGCGACAAGCTTTCCATTCCGTGTAGAGACGCCGAAGCTGGATCCGAGTGATCGGGTCATCTTGTCGTTGTTGCGTGTTGTCGCGATGTAGAGAATGTCCGTCTCGGCGGGCGGTGCTCTCGCCCCGTTATTTGTATACGCGTCGAGAGCATCTTGAATGTAAGACAGATGCTGTTCAGCGCTAAAGCCTTCTTCCCATTTATACGATGCTGCAGATTTGGGCATGCGGTAGAACTTGGTAGTATCGACTGTGATGTTGAGTTCGAGCTGGCCGTAGCTGGCCATCTGGTACCATTTTTCTGCATCCGGTACAAGAAGATCGCGAAGTTCTTTGGCGGATTCAGAAGCTGGTGATTTAGCGTCGGAAAAATCGACAAAGATCATGTAACCCTGGATCGTACCAGTTCCAGAAATACAGTCGTCCTGAAACCCATGTCCAATACTAAAGTGGGCATCGGTTCTTGGCAGCTTGCATGTCGTTGCAGCTGCTATCGCCGAAGGCAATAATGCCGATAGTAAAGAGATCTTGAGCAGCATCGTGAACTAGATCTGAGTATGGAGACTTTTCACGCCATTTTAGACGTCTATCCCAGTTTATATGCCAGAATATTATTGAGTTTACTGGGTATGAAAAAGCATGGACCTGTAAATAGTGCGTTGCATTCCTAGCATGTTTTGTTTATATGGGAAACACGAGCTTTAAATGATAAGGATGGCGATGCGAAACGAAGCCTTGAATAGGCTCCTGTTTCAGACCCTTCAAAGGTGGCTATGGCCAGTCAGGCTCTGTATGAAGGATCAGAGTTATCAGGCCATGTCCCAAATAAATAATCAGCTTGGATTTTAACAGATCAATAATTTTACATTTCCCTGGCCGCATTTTGGATCCTGGGATGCTGTCAAGGAGTATCATAAGAATTGTTACTTCCTGTTTCCCTCTTGCCCATTCTCCTCCTTCGCCTTTTAGAGGTTTCCTATCGTCAATCAGATATTCCGGTGGGTAAATTGCTTTCTAGCATCATAAATTAGTAGTACAGGAGCCGAACTTGCTTTATCGTGAATTCCATTCTAGAAGGCCTCGAATACTCATGTAACTCAGCGATGGCACAACTAGGTGTATCAGGCCCTGTCTTCAATTCCTTGTAAAGTTGAGCATACTCTGCCTGTTTTACAAAAGCCCGAGTCAGCAGAGGAACAATTCTTGTTATATGTTCGTGTATTAGGACAGCATTATTTCTGCAACGGAGTGTCAAGAGGAGATAGACTCAGAAGCGTGTGAGTTATGCCTGCTTTCAGAACTAGGCGCATATATGTTCTTTCACTCTCGAGAGCATACCCATGGGCGATGCATAAACTCCTGGTCATAGACCATGAGGTCTAGTAGGAGTAGACATTTATCCCTTGGCTCCATTAGGATTCAGAAATTCTTTGCCCGGAGCATCAGGACGAATTCAGAAGAGAGCTTCTCGCTTCTTTCATTCTCGGTCTTCCACAACTACATGAAAGCTTATAGAGGTCTTCTGTCACTCAGCACAACATCCTTAGAATGGGGACTAAAGAATATTGTAGGTAAAGACAATCATGGAGTTCGAGGAACATCATCGTGGGCCAAAGCGTACGAAGCGAGAGGGACGTTCTAACCGCCCTGGAATACTATAGAAACTTAAATCATAGCTGACATCGCTATGTTATCTCCGGTGACCGTCGTGATGATGAGTAGTGTCTCTATACTTCGCGTGTATATAGGTTGGTGTCGAATTGGTCTCGGTACAATAAAGGTAGAAAGAAAAGCATAAACATCCTTCTCGCCGATCTCCTCGATCAGCGCCAATGCCTCCATCACAACAACTTGCAACACCAGTTCAGTCAATCCTACTACCCAGGTACATCAGCTTCAACCCAACTTCAAAGATCCTCGTACTGAAGGTGTTGCGAGAAAAGCTCCGATTTGCGGTTCAGCCACTGGGCAGAATCATCTTACACTCGTCGTGAGTTAAGGCAGATAAGTCCGTAAAAATAGAATGCCCTTGGAGGCACCTTGCAATCTTTCAGCAGAGAGGCTGGCATGAGAAATAACCTTCGAGTGACTGACTCCAAGTACCGCTTGTTGATCTCTTACGCTTTTTTCACAAGTGTCGCTCCCTCGGTCAAGTTGGTGGTATACCTTTTGCTCTTTGTTTCCGGAAAGACGCTGTGACTTCTCGTGAGCTCATTGTACAAGCAGCTGGTATACTGCCTGAACTGAGTTTACAAGACGGTTATTTCGAGTTGATAGACCTGACAGCTGATGCTCACATCACGCACCTCACACGCTCTTCAGCTCTCGACATTGCCGGCATTCAAATTGGTCGTCTCGGCCGCTATTGGTGAGTGACTGATATTGAGTTGGTTAGCTGTAGCGATATTCCAGCCCCATGTGAAGGAGGCAGGCTCAAGTCATATTAAGGTTGCCCTGAGAGGAGGCGGGGATTCTCTGCATGATGGCGTGCGAACGTTTCAGGCCCCTCGTCATGCTGATGAGGATTTGCCATCGGATCATCGCATAAATTACATTAGTAAGTAGCTTTGTGGTATGTTTTGGAAACTTGTGAATTATTTGTTATCAAAATCTTTCACAATGCCGGTTTAAACTTTTACCAGCTTACCATATTCCCAAGTATTCGATGCTTACTTTACCGAAGTACTATCAGCCTGGTTGTATCTCATGACAATCTCTCCCAACGAGGAGCGGGAAACCGTTGAACCTACCAAGATTGCAGGCTCTTCATGCATCAAATTCTATGGATACTGGGCATCTATTAGAGTATGTAACATTCGATGAGGGTCACAGGGATATGACAGGCTTCGAGAAGACTATTTATGTTTTCGAAGAAAATGATTTGTCTTATACAGGTCCTATAATAGCCTGGATAACGAACATGAAAGTGATAACCATAATGAAGAGAGCTGATGAGAAATGAAGCGACAAAACTGCCATACCCTATAGCTGGCTAGCCGAGGTGCTGGCATCGTGGATATTGACGACTGACTGACAGGTGCTAGTACCTGAACCTAACGAGCCACAAAATTCGTCCAGAAATCATTTGCCCCTGAGCCAACGAAGCGAAAACTGACGATAGCTTCAATAGCGTGACAAAAGGAGTTGAAACAAATCGATAGCGTGGAGGGACCATGGCTCAAAACATCGTTAGTTTAGGGTGGAACAGATAGACGGACGCTGATTGGCGGTTGGGCGCGCTATTGACAGAGCGCGTTTTCAGGTGACAAGGATTAGAATCCGATCAGGGACAAAGAAAGACAGGGCTAGTCCAGGGGTTTATCGGACTTGGTTATCGGAGCAGCTTATCGCGATGGTCTATGAAGAAGCAGAACACTGCAGCAGCAGTTTGCCTTGTGCTTGGAGCACATCAACGCGAAACTGACAGTGCCGAAATGATCAAGGCCCAGAGTATTCCTACAGTACAGGAATGATTACAGGTCATAAGCATCATCGCCAAAGCAAGGGGGCGGGGAAGCTGGGCGGCCATCCAATTAAAACCCGTTTCAAGTGGCGTCTTTAGCTTCAGCTGAGGAATCGTGCTGTAACAAAGAGCCCCCTCTTTTTGCAGCTCAGATGAAGACAAAAACAATCGAGAGAAGAGAATGTCTCTCCTATTCAGTCATTAAACATTAAAGCTTCATTTTGCGACGGTAGTCGACATTTGAAGGGTGTTGTTGAGGCAGAGGTTGAGTTGGGTCAACCCGTGGCGCTCGATCCGACCGTTGGTTGAGTCTGGTGCTAGCGACGGCAGTTTCGGGAGGAGAAAAAACAGAGTTACAGCCCTGCAACGTTCAAAGTTTATGGAGCGAAGCGTGATCAAGCACTCAATGCCTTAGCAGTGATATGGGATTGCGAGTGCTTGCCGACTCTTCAAGCCCAAAAGGCGCTGCAATTAATGGCAGAGCCCGTGGAAGAATTGATGCGCTTCGAGAAAGGCGCTGGAAGAGTGACGAGATCTGGGTAGGAAATTGCTTGGCAGAACAGGATCCGTTAAAGGGACCAACACCAAAAAGTAAGCGTAAGCACCCCCGCATCGCGTGCAACCTACAGTGCCCAGTACAGTATCACCATCAGTCAAGACTCTAATAATAACCTTATGAGGACAATCCAATCTTCAATTCTATCAATCTGATCGGCGGAATACCACTTGCATCAGAAACAAAATAGCAGGGTTATTTCCCAAGTACCGTCGCCTCATGGTCCCCTTTTCTCAGGCGTCGTCGCAGGTTGATTACGGTGGATCAACGAGGCGTCAAGCCTTGACCAACCGTTATGAAGCGCTACCTGTACTGAGACAAGCACCAGCAAGATCGCTACGGTAGGGAGAGCGAAAATGATACTGTATCTAAAGTAAGAACCCCCTGGGCTTGGTTTAAAAAAGAGAGTCAGGGGTCTGTTGTCAATTCCTTTATTCCCCCCTCTCTCAGCTCAGCTGTCTGTCACTTTTCTTGTCTTGCTTTATTTTTTATTTTTCTTGCTTTCCAACATTCGTTCTTCTTACATTCTTTTTTTTATCATCCCATCATACAGCAGACTTAATCGCCAGAAAATGACCGTTCCAAGGTCAAACAGAGCCGTGCTCTTGGCCGCCGTCGTTTTCGTCACCATATTTCTCGGTCTTGCGCATTTCCACCTCAACACTCCCTCCGAGTCGACACCAGCCGTAAAGAGCGGAGTGTAAGCATTTCCCGCTCTTTTTTCGCAGCGATAAACTTTATCTGACAATTACCTTTTACAGTAACGAGCCCGCACCTTTTGTCCCCGAGAAAGAAGCCGCCGCCGCTGCACCGACTTTCGTACCCGGCGAAGATGAAGAGATGGGCGCGACACCCGCTGTTGAGGTCGTAGCTGAGACGCCGAAGCCTAAGGAGCATCACCACGCTGTTACGCCCGATAAGCCTGAGGCTGATCCTGCGGAGGAGCCTAGCGATCCTGAGGAGATTGCTGAGGCTAAGGAGCAGGCTGCGAATGCCTCTCCTACTCCCTCTGCTGCTGCTTCACCCGCCGCTGAGCCGGAGCAAGAGCAGGAGCATGACCACAAGCACGAGCACGAGGAAGCGCACGATCACGAACATGAACATGACCCCGAGAGTGAAGAAGAGTTCATTCCCGAAACCGAAGTCGAGGAAACACCTGAAGCTCCCGCCATTCCCGAAGCGCCCACCGGTCCTAACCTCGACGCCTTCACACCCGAGCAATGGATCAAGCCCGCCGTAAAGGTCGACGACCCCGAATACTACCCCTACGGCCACTGGCCCTCCAAGCTTCCCTCCGACAAGCCCATCTGGACCAAGCCTCTTGGCAAGAAGCTCTGCATCATCGACCTCGAGAGCCGTCGCTTCGACAAGCCCGGCCAGATCTGGTCCGACGAAATGACGTGGAACAAGAGCCGAGAAGTCCACGGCCCATCCGGTGGCACACTGAACCACTGGGTCTACTGTAAGTCCTTCGCTTATTCCCCTCCCCCCTGCGCGCTCGCTGTGTACTAATGTCTCAATAGCCAAGATTCACGGATACCAGTACTACTACATCAAGATCAACGGCTACCCCGACCGTCGCGATTCATGGAAGAAGCCCTCCGTTCTCTCACAGGTTCTGAAGAAGCACGACGTCTGTGTCTTCATCGACTCCGACGCTCTCTTCAACCGTCTCGATCTCCCCCTCGAGTGGCTCATGAACTACTGGAGCATTTCTCCCCAGAACAACTCCCTCGCCCTGCCCTACGATCCCGACACCCAGCATAACCGCGACCGACGAGGAAACCTGTTCCTGAACACTGGTTTCATGATCATGCAGAACAAGAACAAGACGTACGAGATCTTCAAGGAGTGGGATGACTGTGCCAACGATGGCGGCAAGTTCCCCGGCTGCACTGAGTTCCGCAACCGAAAGGGCTGGCAACCAACCGACCAGGGCGGTTTCGGCACCTTCATCCGCTACGAGTATCCCGACGAGATTCTCTCCCTGCCTTGTACCGAGGCTAATGGCTTTCCCGAGAGCAACTCAGGCTGCGACGGAAAGTTCATCAAGCACGTCTGGATCGGCAAGGAGGATCGTCTCGTCCAGGCTGTCGGTGCTGTTTTCCCTGGTGTTCTTCTCGAGACCTTCCACAAGCAGTTCCTCAAGGCGTCGGAGGCTTTCAAGACTTCCGAGGATGACCTGATCAAGCAAAACGGCATGCCTTGGTAGACGGGTCCCTTATTTTAGTGCTGAATGGAGTTTTGTGCTTTACAGTGTCGATCGGCGTTTCAATTCCCCATGTCTACAGTTTGGAGATCAGTACATGGGAGTCGGGTGTATAAATACAGAATGTAATGGGATATAGATCTACGAAGAAGGGGGCTGTATGGCAAAGCCTGAATATACAAGTTAAACTGTTCATCTGGTCCCCCCAACAAGTCACGCTCGACGCGCGTGCAAGAACATGAGGCCTCACTCCCAACGCTGCGCAAAGTTTAGACCAGCCTTAGGGGAGAACCGCAGTAATTTAGACCAGCTTTAGAGGAGTTTAGTATAAGAAAGCGTAAAGTTTGACGAGTTTATTCTTCTTTCATCCCGAATGCTGATACCCGCAGTCGTCTTCTTGGTTTGTGCCATGTCCATCTCCCCCTTCAACAGTGTTTTCCCGAATTATATATCCCATTGTTGTGAGATACTGATCGCCGCCCTTTGCAGACTTGGGCTCGCGGTTGCAGCTCCTGAACCAGTTGAGCTTGTCGACTAATCACCTCTCTGTCAGTAACCCATGCCCTCCAAGATCTTGATGTTTTCGGTCGATGAAGGAGTGGTGCGGTACGTACAGCGTTTCTCGACTGTAGAAAAGTTGTCAGCATGTGTACGACATTGAAGAATATAAGCGAATGCGACAAGGAAGTTCCATGAAACCTAATGCTAGAGGACAAGGGATATGAGCTTACTCTGGTGTCCGAAGACACGGAGGTGATCCTCTGCTAGACAAACATTAGCTATTGATTCACGTAATCATCGAGTGTTCATGACTTACTGCCAGAGGCACATTGCTGAATTGGAGGACCTACGAAAGTAGTCAGTAATCGTGTCCATGAATTGATGATCGCAGTCGCATGTTATGGATGGGTTTTTGGGAGGGTGCTGGAAGGGACGTTCACACTTACAGATCGTTTGTCGGGCATCTAGAAGGACAGTCAGCAATCCTGTGCACAGCTAGACATGTCGTTACTCAGGCGGTAAGTTGATCTTACTGTTGCTGATGTGTTTGCTGCATGACTGGTCAGCTGAGAGTGCTTGGAAATGGGGGTGGACCAAGCCACGTAGGGGAAACTTACAAGTTGAAAAGTTGTAAAGGACTAGATGAAGACAGACCAGTTAGAAGTGTCAAAGATGGGATGGAGGACAAGTTGAACTTACACCGGTGGGCTTTAAGAAGCGCTGTGCGAACTGCGTGTTAGCGACGAGACCAGGAACGGCGGGAATGCCGGAAACGTACGTGGACTGCAATCAACAATTAATCAGAAACAATCTCAACCAGACATGTGCTCGGCCAGGAACATCGAGAACAAGGGGGACTCACCTCGCAGATGTGATCGGGGGCTTGCAGTTTGAAGTGGCTTGGATTCCCTGTGCGATAGTTTGCAAGGTGAGGTTGCGAATGTGGAAGATGTGGGAGTTGATGAGGAATGAAAAGAGGGAAAACAATGTGAGAAGAGGCAGAAGAAGGTGGTCTTTCGCGGCAAAACAAAGGCAGGCGAGGGCAGGAGTCGAGGGAGCTAACTACCTTACCTACCACGAGATGGATGGCATCGAATGGAAACAACCACCACTGACCTACAGTGCACGCAGAGTCTGACTTTAATTGGCGCTTTGCCGTGACAAATTATCCCAGATGACGCTCGGCGCATGCAAGATCACGAAACCTCACCTCGATCCTTCGGTAAGTTGCACAAGTCTTAGGCCAGCTTTAGGTAAAGGCAGCATCAGCTTAGACAACTTTAGGAGACTTTAGTATGAACAGATCCTAACTGTTGAGGAGTTTATTTCTTCTCATCCTAAATGCCGGTTGTCTGATCCCTCCTGGACCTTGTGAACACTCCTCCCATGCCACTGCTGTGTATTCTTGATCGCATAACTTTGCAGACCTACGAGCACGTATCTGGCGCCGCCAACTTTAGCCGCATTGTCAACGTCTTTCCTCTTCTGCTTCATGTCTGTTAGGTCGATCTGTTCTTGGATGCTGTGAGCGGAATGACGTGCCAGGGCCGTCGCGAAAGGCCGTCGCGAAAAGGCCATCTTGTTCGAACGCATCCCCCAATGGAGGACCCCACCTCCTGGACCGCGAGTTTCTGTTGTCACATATTAGCAGACTCACGATAGAACATAGCTGCAATCACTCACCTCGGCCGTCAAATGCTAAGTCTGACACAGGAGCGCGTAGTGAATATGAGCTCTCTCTCAGCTGAAATAGTGAATAATCCATCTAGATCCTCCTGTGAATGGTTTCTTAACAGAGCATGGCATCAGTCACTTAATGCCTTCCGCAGTGATGCTCAGAACAGTATTGTTGCATTATAAAAGCTCGTCCCGCGACGTCGCTCCTTGACGACTGGAACAAACTGAACAATTCATTTACACATCTCTCCCTGCTGTTGAACTTCTAACAACTATGCCCGATCAAATCTCACGTCATGACGCCTTGTTTGGGAGCTGGCCAGACCAGCGAAACGCCATCATGGCGATAGATGAGATTTCACAATTGCAAGCATGGGAAATGGTGGCGATGGATGGGATTTCACAATCGCGAGCGCGGGAAAAGGGACAAGCGGTCTGGGTTTGGACATGTTGTAGTTGTCAAACGTCGGGCATTCCATATTCTAGTCCCGGCTGCACTAAATGCAACAAGTCCAGGTGCCAAAGTTGTAAGCTAGAGGAGCAAGCCACTTAAAGAACTATCTTTAGATCATGGGAAATATAACCAATCAGGAACCAAAGACATGAGATCTACTACCATCTTTGGGGAAGACTGTCTCGTGACCGATACTTGCGTGGAATTAAAATGGCGAGTACAAATTGACGTACCCGGATTTGTCGTGTACAGGGGCCCGAGTCCGTGAAGATCGCCTTTGGTGAGAGAAGTTCTAGAGGCCATGTCGCAAACATTACACAATAGTAGTCAAGTGACGTATCTAACTTCCACTTCCATATATATCACATTGTCTTAAATTTATTTACCCTATTGTAACATTCAGTGTCGATATTGAATAACATATTGCTCTATACCTTATGGCAATCTCTGTCGTCTAATACAACCATTAAAGGAAAGGTCTATGTGAAACTAGTGCACTTGTAATGTGGTACAAGTGAGCGCACTGCCTATTTCTGCCTAATATGCTGTATCGCCTTTGTCGTAACGTAGTCAACCATATAAGAGTTGCGTCCGCCCCAATCCCCAACACATATCCGAGGTGGCTGCTTTGTTTGATGATGCTGTGGATCCTTGAGCATCTCAGGCGAGCCTTAATAAAGTCTGTGCCTCTTTAGGAGTATTGGTGCATTAATTCACTCTCATTACAAGACAAAGGCTATCCTTACGTGACATGATTTCAAAGGTTAAGTGGGATTCTCTTCTCCCTCGTCTCCTCATGCCTCTTCTCGATTTCTTCCAAGCTATAACCTTTCGTCTCACTCATTAATAGAACAACCATTATCGTTGTTGCGAGACTGCATCCGGCGAAGAGGTAGTAGGCGCCAAACGAGGACTTGTCAAGCAACACCGGGGTAACAAGGGCGACGATATAGTTAGCAGCCTATCAAGAAAGTTAGTACATATCACAACACCATCTTTGGAGTTTCACCCACCCAGTTTGAACTTTGGGCAAGACTCGAAGCACTGCTTCTCGTCCGTCTTGGCATACTCTCAACAACCCACGTGCGGAAGCCAATGGCCCAGGTGAAGCTGAAAGCAATAGCGAAGAGGTAGATGCAGACGATGACAACCCATCTCCCTGCGCCATACTCAGGATGAACTTGTCCAGACGCATACAGCGATCCCATGACTACCATCAAGCCGACAATCAAAACTCCGCCCAAGATACTTTGCATTCGCCGACCCCACTGTTCAGCGAAGATTGTCGCAGGAAGAGTTGCTGCGAGAATCACGACAGCAGAAATTCCAGATGCTAGGAATGAAGCTTTCTCGCCACTGAGGCCTGCTTGTGTGAACAGAATGGGCGCATAGTACAGTACTCCGTCGATGCCACTGAATTGTTGCATACCCATGAGAAAGCAAGCAAAAGCTGTTCTGCCGCGGTATGGCGCCGAGAATGCGCATCTGAAATCTCTAAAAGTATGTTGAATGTGTTGCCACAGCGATGTCTCGCCATCTAAACCACCCGGGGTATCATAGACCTGAGCGAGAAGCTCCTTCTCTTCAACTTCGTCAATGCCAAGTTGTCGGCAAACTGTTCGAGCTTCATCTGTTTGACCTTTGGACAGAAGCCACCGTGGAGATGGAGGGACGATGAAAGCCACCATCGAAAGGAGAAGGCCGAGGAATGCAACAATGGCGAGAGGCAGACGCCACGTAATAGACGAGCTACCGAGCCGTGATGTTCCATAGCAGGTGAAGTAACCCGTTACAATACCAGTAGTGATAGCAAATTGCGGAAGCGCGGTCATGATGCCTCTCACCCTGGAGGGAGACATCTCTGAGACTTGAACGTAGACATTGCTGAGAAAGAGGCCCTCGCCCATTCCTTTGATGAGCCGGCCCAAGATAAAGACGCCAAGATAGGGAGCGCCGCATTCTATCGCAGCACCGATACCGAATATGATGGAGCCTGTGGCGATAAGTCTCACTTGTCCAAAACGATGAGCTAGAGCGCCTGCAATAAGTGCCGTCAAAGCCCCAGGGATGAGAATTGTCGACACGATAACGCCGTGGATAGTTGCAGAGAAGTCACCAAAGGTTTCCTTGAAGGCAGTCATGGTGGTGATAGGACCAATACTCCCAGTGTCCATTCTAAACAACACAATCAGATAATCCATCTCAGAACTGTCACAGAGAACATACCCAAAGAGGAACGCAACACAAGAGGTTGCGACACCAGCGCTCGCATACAACGGCACCTTCATCTTCGCACTTCAACCTTACAATAAATTCTACAGAATCATAGTTAAGGAGAATGACCACTCGGTATTTAAGCTTATCTTTCTAGTTCTTACGCAATCTTTTCAGTCGGTGTGATCACATTTTTATTATGGAGACGGGGGCGCTTCGGATTTCCTCTTTCAAGGCTGAGGGGCTGGCGGAGTTGCCACTCTCGGATTGATTACCTGCAGTGCTTTATCAGTTCGCGTTGAAGTCTGTTTTGAGATATGCATGTGATGTGATAGAGATAACATTATTTCTTTCACAATCTCTTTTACTTTATCTGCTGTATGCTACATGGGTCTGTGATGTTGATACAATGCGTGGGATGGAAATGTCTCGATTTAGGCTAGATACGCTATAAATAGTCGAGCACCATGCGGCTCTCATCAACGCGGACCGTTCTTTTAGTACATATCTATCTCTAGTGAGCTCTTCCATAGTTCAACACCATGTATGTTAGAAAGCGAGACCGGGTATTTGTTCTTCCATGGTCCATTGGTCGTGATACGCGTGATGAGGCCGAATCTCGCTCCAGAAACACGCCCTACGCCCTACGCCTTCTACGGTTGACATTGTTGAATACCCCTAGTAAACATAAGGCGTAAAGAAGCAAGAGTTTTTACATAGCTACATTATCAATCTCATTTATTACTATCTAGCCTTTAATTATAACGCAATCTAAGGCCCAGTTCAGGGCTACAAACACCAGTTTTCCAATCTACCTATAAACCGTTCCAAGGAATATCCTCTTCCAGAAACCCTCAGTTACCTTGAGAACCATGAACGTGATGTTCTTTGAAACACGAAAGCCAGTCTTTGTTATCCGCTAGCGTCTGATCCCATGGATCTGAGGTATCGTATACAATCCTCCTCGCTTCAGTCTGAAACATCTCGTCTGTTGGAATAACCCCGAGACTCATCTGTCGCTGCGCGTATCTTCCAAGATGATGCACTAGAAACTCGGGGAAGGCCATGGAGCTGCTGTCTTGCGTCATTGAGCGTTGCGGTCGCGCTACAGCTTCCTCTATTGCGTCCAAATTGCCCAGACCCTCGTCGACAAAATCCGTGGTTCGTCCAACGTTCTCTCGGATCTGAAGAAGATGATCTCGACAGCTTGGATCAGTCGCTGAGAAGGGCACGGGACATTTGCCTTCGACATCGATCATGTAGGGTGACAGCGCATGCGTCACTCGAGCTTTAACATGCGGTTCAAAATCATGATCGCCCTTCCAATCAGCCATAGTATCCCCCTTTCGAAAATGTTTCGCCAGATGTTCGACTCGTTCTTTCCACGTCTCCATTCGAAGACCGCAGATTCCACATCTCGATTTCACGGGCGGTCCCTCGACTTTCCACGAATCTATAACCGGTACCGTTCTCACGTGGTGGACGAGTCGGAGGTGTTGGGTAAGATGATCCTTTCGACTGAAGACAGGAGGTTTGTCGTCATTCTGACAACCAGCATGGTTGTGAGTTTCGAGATGCTCTGGAGTTGGGTCGAGTTGACTGCAATATGCACAGTGGTTCCGTCCTGTTTCTGGGGATGCCACTACTCCTCCGAATGGAGCACATCGCCAGCCAGCAAGGTCGAGATGAAGGGATTTTTCGTGCCGCGCCCAGTCATACTTACTCTTGAACTTGTCGCAGCAAAACGTACAAGGAAACCGTCTGTTCTGGGGCTCCTTGCCTCTGGCGGTAGAAGAGCGTTTTGACTTGGTGACTCGCCCTTTCAGCGAACCTTTTCGAGTTGCGGACTGTGGTGATCCCACTGACGCGGAAGAACAGCTCGTCGCACTTCCTAAACTATGCGTTGACCCTGCGCGACTCCCGACACGGCTTCGACTAAGGCTTCCAGCGGATGAGCGAGTTCTCAATGGTGTTTTTTGTAGTGCATCAGCAATGGCGGATAGTGACGCCGCTTCAGCTTCCGGGGGCGATTCTTGCCATCTTTGCATAGGATCTAAAGTGCTGTCGCGTTGATGGTTATGGCGAGGTATTGAGATTGGATCACTTCCCGTCCGGTGCGGCTGACGGCGGAAATAATGGCTTCGTTTCCGTGGAAGTCCGCGTTGGGAACCCTCAGCTATCGGAGAACCGTTGAACGATTGACCGAATCCAGGAACTCCAAATGGGGATGTCATTGTCGGAGTTCCCGCTCGATTACCCGATGTTGCCAATGGCGAGATGTTTCCCCCAGTTGGCGTCTGTGCCGCAGCGGGTGTTTGCCATGGATTCAGGCTCAATGCAGGATCAAGCCAGAATTCGCTTTGTTGTTCCGGTGGGATCATGGAGTTGAAAAAGTCATCTGTGAAATCGAGGTGCTCATGACCAAACGAGAACTCGTCATTCTGAGGCGGAAAATACGATTGCTGAGCTCCCTGGTCCTGAATCGGCGTGTTTCTCTCATCAAAAGTCCTATTCGCAAGGCCAAGTCTTGCAAAATCGAGTTCCGAGAAGGTCAAGACTATCGGGTTACGCATTAGCGGATCTCAAACCCGAAATGAAAATCTGCTTACTATCGCCATCAACGTCATCCGACGGCGGCCGTCTCGGTGCACTGGACCCCATTGCTTCGACTTGTGCCCCTTGCAATAGACTTGCGGACGATCGCCTGTAGTTATTAGGTATAGTAGTTTTGGGCGATGGTGGTTGAGGCCAGGCAAAGTCAGTCATCGAGGCGCCTTCTTGATGACAAAAAGGCGTCGTTGACTTTCCGGAATCGGAGTGAGACTAACCCCCACCTTGACCAAAATTATGTGACACCGAATATGCGATACTACGTCTCCATCGCGGAAGAGTCAGAGGCGATTTACTCCCTTGGCCTAATCTCCTTATTTTTCAGCCGCAATCCTGGTATTTCCCCGGCTTTGTTTCTCCATAGTTTGCCATATTAGAGTGATTACTCATGCGCATTGGCACAGACCTTCTCCATGCATGACGAGTCATAGATAAGATCATCTCATCAAATCTCCAAAGAAGATAAGGCTATGCGTCACTCTAGCGGTATGAGCTTGCTTCTAGGGACCGTTGGTTTAATATTATCTCCGTAGACGGCCTGACTCACCGAGCTCAGCTCTGAGCGCTGGTGGCGCTGAAGCCATTTGCAATAGTAGTCAACGACACGTGGACTTGCAAGCCGGTTTCCATGATTGAGTAGCTGCTTATTCAAATATCCAGTAAGTGATACGTTTCATATCTGTCGTACCCCAGCTTCAGTGAAATCGCTGCTGCTCTCCTCCAATGATGGCGATGAAGCACGACAATTCTATATGAGCTCCGCGAATGAGCATATGATGGCACCATTCAAGGTCTACATGCCGAAGAGTACATAATTATTCCTCAGACAGTCCGACCCTAGTCGTTCAAGCATTGATGCTGCTGCTTACAAGGTATTGCCTTGAGCTCGTCACTGGGCTGCGATCAGGTTCGGGCCAACGTTGGACTTTTGGAGAAGCTGGGGTACTGATCATTACTTTCATCCGTGCTTACTACAGAACATCGAGCGCGATCGGAGCTATCTCGAAATGACCATCATGGGATTCAATCCTTAATACGGCGCTGCACCTCGAACATCGACAAGCTGGAGAGCTTCCATGTACCAAGGCAAGACGTGACAACTCGGGTCGACCCGATCTCGATTGAGAAAAAAAGGCCAACAATTCTAAAATTATCTTAACCTTTCTTTGCCCTTCCATCTGTTGGTGACATTCGCGAATGATAACACAGCATTCGTCCAATCAGTGCTGGTAGCTCATAGCGCGTGACGCTCTGCGTGCGTAGGGCGTGAAAATGGCTTAGCTCGGACCAAAATCGGAGCATCATTTTTGGCAGCAATGACGCTTACCACAAGCGATCAAGTTCAAAATGTTTCACATGAATAAGTAAACATCAAGACTTATACGAAACCAACAGGCTACAGGCAAATAGCATGTCACCTTTGAACCAGTTGACTCGCACTGAAGAATGACGTATCTAAGAATTTGGATACCAACAGCAATAGCAGCTGTCAACGATGGAGATCTGCAGGCCTCATCGCATCCTCTTCTAAAAGCTAACTTGATGAAGTGTAAGGGGATGTCAAAGCGCCTTTCCTTCCTTTCCTTCATCCTCCTTGATCACTTCAACCTGGACTATCGAATGCGACAGTCCTTTACCGCCCTCCTTCTCGCCAATAACCATAGCCGTCAAGCTCTTCCCATATGCACAGCCAGAGTCCAGACCAAAGGTATATCTTGCAACCTCGGGCGAGTTCGCGCCAACCTGTATGCCAACTCTTGCATCGTGACCATATACGACAATGCTGCGCTTCTCGGGATCCTCAATCGAGTTCTGCCATCGATTCCAGGCATCAATCCACCAATCGCCTTCTCGAGTTTCGAGCGGAAAACCAATAACACCTTCTTTGTACTCACCACCGAAGCCTTCGCCGTTCTTAACAGCATCTGCCCATTTCTCCAACTCGGCTTTTATATCGACATCAGTGGCATCGTGATATGCTGCATATCGTCGCGTCCGACTCTTGGCTCCCTTGAGTAGACCTGCTCGAATGGGCTCAGTAACAGTAGCTTCTGGGTCTCGGTATACCAGCCCTCGTATGTTCATGACAGCCCATGGATCTTGCTCTTCCAGTGGAAGTAAGGGGACCAGACCGCCATGCGCGACAAGCAGAGTCCCAGAATTCCAGGGCGGTGATGTCGCTTCCCTTCGTAGTTTGATCCGTAGAATCAGCGGTTGTGCGGCCAGCCAGGAGATTTGCTCATCTGTAAGATTGGCGGCAGTTGTAAAGTCGCTTTCCGAACTGTAAGGTTTGAGGTCCTCCGGTGATATTGACTTCAAATCCTCCTTGGTCTCAGATGGGGCCGGTTCGCCATCTTTGACCTCCTTCTCCTTTTCAGCTTCAAGCGCCAGCCTCTTCAACCTCTCAATGAGCTTCGCGTGTTCCCCCCTTTTGATAGCAGAATGCGCAGCAAGCACCCTGTCCTCATTATTGCCTCTTATCGCACTCGCCCCAAGCTCGATTGCCAACTGGACAACACCCGGACTATCAGGGCCCTTGTTGACCAAGTCTCCGACAAAAATAAGTTTGTCGCCATTGGATTTGTTATACGAGACTTTTTTGATTAATTTCTTCAGTTCGGGCAGATGGCCGTGTACGTCACCGACGATGATGAGTCTGCCTGGGGCGAGGACATCTTGAATACGAGTCTGCAAGGGGTACCACGGAAAATCGGCATGAGAGCGCGCGGTAGAGGAATGGGTATTTATCTCGTATTCATTTTCGTGACAAGGCATTTTTTTGTTGTTAATAATAATCCTTGGCGAACTTTTGGGTTTGCGTTTTTAGTGAGGGAGGAGAAGATATGGGTTTTGTTACGATTGGGCGAATCAAATGATGGTGATTGGGGATTGAATCCACTTTGCTGATGACGAATGTGATACAGAACAATTACACGTGGGAGCAAGGGAAGAGGAATTTCGTATTTGCAAGCCAAAAAAACAGATTGTCCAAGCCTAGGGAGATAATTTTTGAACACCGGCAGTCATAGCCTAATCCTGTACATGGGGTGAGGCGAAGGAGAGTTTTGTAATATATTCATTCTTTAAACCTTCCATGGTAACTGAAAAGGCGTGGTGGCAGAGTGGTCTAATGCGATAGACTAGAAATCTATTCCCTTCGGGGGCGTCTGTTCGAATCAGGCCCACGTCGAAATTCTCTTTTTGACCTATTGACTGATCTCTTGACTAATTTCTAGCATTTTCACAAAAGCCTACAATCTCTATAATATTTTTTTAGTCTCTCTTATTTTTACTCAATCTTTCAATATACCCAGTTCGCCTTAGATGCTAAAGTGCTATAATAAATAATATTTAGTTTTATCAGTCTGTTGCTATTATATTCTTAAAAACCAGTACATTTGCTGACTCTTGTTCTTCGCTGACAATCTGTAGTAAATACAATCGTAGCACATGATTTATCTTATCATCCCTGCCCCAGAACAATTGCACTTGTCTCGAGAGTTTAGAGCTTGTTGTTTGGTAAATGGAACATAAACTATAGGTTTTCTATGTGTGGATTAGGGTAGGTCATGCACCATGTCTACTCTTTAAGCATATACCTATGCTTCTGTAACAACCTAGTGACAAGATCCCGTAATTCCTTAAAGGCCATTAGGTTGAGTTAGTTTACATGAAAACGATCGTTTAGACGGCATCGGCATCTAATGTTAGACGCCTCGGTGGAAGGAGACTCGTCTAAAGAATCCATGCTCAGCCCTTCACAGTAGGGGATATGTAAAGTTCACTAGATCCAACAAGACGCGTTCCCATTAGCCCTTGGTCCAGAGGGCCAAAGAGCTTATTTGCCGCCAAGGCAGGTGGTGTGACAAATGCATGATATGGTTTGCTTCAGCTCCAGAACTCTGATGAGGAAATCCCCAGCTTCCAGTCCCCCGGGATGTCCAGACCCAAAGCAGCAGGGCTGAAAGAACCAGAAAGTCTAGAAATGCGATATCTTTTCACATGGCATGCTACACGGCCAAGCCAGAAGTTTTTCAACGCCTGGACCTCAAGAGAATCGCTTAACAAAGAAGCACTCGGTGGGTAGCGTCGCATACCAAACGCTCTCGGCGACTAGAAGCGCCCCAAAAAGCTTGATTGTAGGCAGATACGACGAAAACATGGAAACTTTGATGCCGGAAACTACGAGAGGACCAATCGTGGCTTGCGCTGTGTGGGACTGGGGGGCTAGAATCGTTGGTCTTTGTTGATTGTCGTGTTTATTGCTGTTTGCGTAACCTGATAGTTTGGCCCTGCATTCCAAACGCGCGGGCCCCGTTGACCAGCCCAGGTCCAGTCCCAGGTACGATGGATGCCGACAATCCCTGCCAAGATCAAGGGTTCACTCGTCTTTTCCAACGATGAATATTGTGACATTGAACGGTGAATTACCGCTTCTTGGCATTGTTGGTTATGATTGACCTTGAACAGCTGTTGTAAGACATGGATGTATATCAAGGGATGACGAAAGGAACAAGAAATCCCGCGATAAGGGCGACACTTGTTTAGCGCATCCCTTGTGCCTTGCAAGTAAAAAAAAAAACAGTTTAGCCTCTTTTACTACCTCGTAGTGGCTGTACCGTATAGACTCAGGGTCCTCTTAGTCAATCCAAAGGGCATGTCGAATTCGGCAACTCGGATCTAGTGGAGCCGAGCCAACTGAACTTGGCAACTTCGGATGGTGAGGCCGCTGTGAGCAAGCCTCGATCATTCCACACTAACAAATACGCTCGGAATCTAGGCCCTGCTCTCCACTTCAGCTGTGATAATGGGTACTTGAAATAAAGATGCAGCTCTTCCCCTGCTCGCTCTGGAGATCTCTCTTGGTAGAGTCACATCATTCAGTGTTACGCTGTACGCTTGTCTTGTAAGTCAAGTCTGCACACAAAACAAAAACAGGCTGTGTCGTGTTGCACGACTCAACTTGTGACATGGTCAACATGCAGTACTGACTTATTCCTCCAGGTATTAAGGGCCAGATCGTACCCAGGCAGTCACTAGGCGGTCCCCTCGTCTCCTCCCGACGGCAAGATGTCGATGTTTGGTCGGTTCCAAGAGAGCAAGAAACAATGGCGTAACTGCATCGTGGCCTGTTTCGCAATCTATGCTCTCGGTTTTCTCTTTTTCTACTACAGCTTCCCGGCCTTTGGTGACTTTCATCGACCCCACCATCACCATGCCGTCTCAGTCACGAAGCAGTCAAAATATGTCAAGCCGGACAACATCACCGTCAGCGGTCTGGTATTCTACGGTCGACAAAGCCGAGTTGAGATAATGAAGTGCTACATCGAGCGCAACCTGATCGAAAATGGAGGATGGCTCGATGAAGTCCTCTGGGTCGTCAACACCGAGCAAAAAGGTGATCTTCGATATCTTGAGGAAATCCTAGCTTCCAACCCGCAGCGATACAAGAAGATTTATTCCGACGAGATTGCTGGGACATACACATACAAGAACATCTGGAAGAAATTAGAGCGTGGGAAGTATTACGTCAAGATTGACGACGACGTCGTACGTGCAATATCAATGTCTTGTTTCGCTAAACGCTAATCAATTGTCTCGCAGGTCTGGATTGATGACGGTGCTATCCCCAGTCTCGTCACACGTAAAGTCCAAAACCCCAAGGACTTTGTTGTCTCTGGCAATATCATCAATAACCCGCCTCTTGGCTTCTTCCATATGCGCATGGGTGCCATTCATCCATACTTCCCAGAGGCCTTTGAGCCATTCAGCGTCACAAATGCTACTGATTACTGGAGACCATCACGACATCCTTCGTGGGATGGACCCAAGAAGTACAAATGGGAACTCAAGAATGAACCTCCCTCCTGGCCTCATCATCGATGGCTGCGAGTCCCTGATGATTCGATGCTTGACCAGACTCCTGCTGCCGAACTCAAGTATGACATCTGGGGCGACAGCTACCGCAACTGGGCTATCGCTTCCCAAATGCACATGTCTCTATTTGAGAACATCGAGAAGAAACAACTAGACCTGTACAGGTTCGAGAAAACTTGGACTATGTACGAGGATCGAATCCGAATCAACTTCATGTGCATCTATAGCGATGACATCCTCGACACGGATCCTGAAAACTGGCCCCAAGGACGGGGTGACGAGGACATGATTGTCCTTGACCTCCCCAAGAAGCTTCGCCGACGTAAGCCCTCCTTCAAAAGTCTACCATGCTTCGGAACTAACACTCTACCAGCCGTTGTGATTCAAGGTGACGCTCTAGCCGCTCACTACCAGTACATGGACCAGAAGCAATTAGAATCAACCGACATCTTAAGACGATACCAATCCATCGCAAAGGATAAATACTGCCTGAACTTGGATGCATCGCGGGGCGCCGCGGAAGCAGATCTGAAACAAAGGTCGATCCGAGGTCTCTTTTCCACCCCAAGTGGGTATGATGTTTGATGTCTATAATACGGAGTTATATATCCTGGGATGGGAGCGTGTCGGTTATTATGCTAGAAATTGCACCAGTCGTTTTTTCACCGCTTCATCTCTTGCCTTGTAGTTTGTCCACCTTCATGAAACTTGTGATCATAACTTGGTATACGGTTATTTTATCTCGGTTGTTTGTTACCGTTGAGGTTACATGGCATACGATGGTCCTAGTCTGCGATGGGATAGGGGCCAGTGTCGTCGAGACCCTCTTTTAGGAAGAATCGTACTATCGCCAGAGTACTAACCGTCATTTCTATTGGGATCTTCATTCATTATCGGCTGATGAGGTCTAGAAGTGCAAGACGAGAAAAGTACCCGGGCCACAGAGCACGCCAAGTTCATCATGAGTTAATCTGAACATGCCTATTCGGGTCGAGTTCAAGCTGATTGACATGCTTCACGGACAGTAAACCGATTTACGACTGAAAGGCATCCTCTCACAGCAGAGCTTTGGCCTGATACCTGGAGTGATTCGAGATTCGTGTATCCAGTTGGAAAAGATATTATTTTCAAGACAGTTACAGATTTTTGCTTGTTATGTACACTAATATGATATGATTACTCTACTTTCGAGAGTGAGTGACTGTCCAGCGGGTCTCAACACTGATCTCGTTGTTCTTCATCTCGGAGGATCCAACAGTCAAGTTCTTCTCCGATCCTGACTCATCAGGGAATCCTGCGACGGCATAACCGTGCTGAAGCTTATCATTTGTTGGCCTGTAATCGTCCATCTCCCAGGTCGACAAGTTTGGGTCTCGAGCAATCTCGGACTGGGTGTTGGCGGCACCTGATCGGCTGGCATCCCTGAATCCCGTTGAACGCTCGGTAGAATATTCATCCAATCGAGATCCCCCCATTCGCTTCTTGTACTTGGCGTAGAAAGGTCGGAGCATGGGAATGCTGACGCAGAGGATGGCCAGGTTAGGCTCGAGGATGAAGAGAAAGATGGTGGTGGGCATGGTTCCTGTGATGTTGTTGTTGAGATCGACGGTTGAGATGTAGATGAGTCGGAAGACGGCGCAGACAACGCAACTGTTCGAGTCAGTATATACTTCTTCCATCAAGAGTTAAAAGACCTACGCAAGGCCCAATGCGAAACAAGAGGTGATACCAATCTTCTCCGCACGACGTGTCTTCAGGTTCCAAACGCTATGCATAGGAAGTGCCATGATGATCAAGTCTCCAATAGCGTTGGTAGCGATCAAGGACTGGATCATGGGGATGTACGCTCCACACTTTCCTTGAGCAGTCCACTGAGCAGAGACTGGGTTGCACAGGAAGATACAAGAGCAGAGATAGGCGATGAGCCACATGGCGACAAAGACGAGGGCAGCCTTGGATGACTTTTGCATGAAGCTCGTGGGGAATACTCGGATGAAGAAGGCCAACATGCTCGCTTTGACGGAGGCGAGAAGGGTGACATAGATGGTTTGCATGCAGAATGTCAACTTGAGAATGAAAGGAATGTTCGCGGCGACTGGATCGAGTAGTTAGTAAACCGTAATAGCACAGAGGCAGGTGATAGTCGACTGCTGGTGAGGGAACGCACGCTCAGGGTGTTTTGCTAACTCGTATCCATTTCCAACAGGTGCAAAAAGTCCTTGACAACATAACATTGCCACGCCCAGCGGCTGCAATCACAGTCAGTAATGGCCGACCTCAGCCAGAGATTGTCACCAACCGTTGCGAAAATAACGAATCCATCATCCCATCCAAGCCCAGGTCCCATAAGTCTCCCAATGACCCGCAGAGTTACGACGATCAGAACCAAGAGCACAATCAAGCAATTGATGGCAAGTTCGGCTTTGACATAACCCAATATGGGCATGTAAACCTGCGGTGTCGATATCACCTCTACTGCTTCCGCCGACATGATGGGAAGCAAGCACTCAAAGCGAAACAAATACGCCGAACAAGAGAAATTTCACGATACCAGAAGAAGCAAAAAGGAACCCATTCTTCCTTATATGTACAGGAACCATAAGCAGGTCATGTCGATCACTTTACTCCAAGCGAACGGCTTGGAAAAAAAGGACCTGCATTAGCTGGAGGGTTCTTTAACGGAAACTTGGCCCAAAAGAGGATGGTTTGTTACAGATGACTGAGACAAGATACGAGTGTGCACTTGGCTGTGGTCTCTTTGCCTGTTCGAGTGCAGAGGCTCCGCTGCGAGAAGGATAACCCTGGGATCCTTGGGGGCAACGGCCTTGGAAAAATGCAGTGATGAGGCAAGGAGATCCTTGACAGGGTCCTTTAGCCAGCGCGGATGACGGATCCGTGGCGAACGGGACTTGGCGCGGCAATGGGGGAGAGGAGCCTCAACGCTGGGTCATGATACACTCAGGGGAGGAGGGGGATTGGATGCTCCGGTTGGTGCTGTATATCCGAGCCTCACGTGAGAGGCTCATATACGATCCAATGGAAGAAAAAGGCGATACGTAAAATAACCTCTTGGCATCCAGAATATTGGTGCAGTAACAGGCGAACCAACCGAAGTTACCGCATGAAACATTTTGATTACAGACTGATCCACTATCGAAGACACTTTCTTGACTCGACTCCTGCAGCCGCAACATCGTAAAAGGGTCGAATGAAAAGCCGGGAAAGTGCCGGTTTTCTAGTGCTTCCATAGCGAAAAAGACAGTGCAGTGTGAGTGTCAGGGCTGAAGAACAAGCTGACCGTCTGGTCTTCAGCAGCTGACCTAAAAATTATAAAACAAAGTCTTGTACTCCGTAGGGCTAAGATCATCCGAGGGTTTGAGAACAGATAATGCGGAGAAAAGCAAAAAAACGGCCCTCCCAAGATAATACATAGACAGAGAAGACTGAAGAAATGGTTGAATGAAATTACTCGCCAAGAATTAGAAACAACGGAGTATTTCTGGGGCCCGTCCCGTCTCGTTCCTTAACCACTTGGTGAACAATCCGCCACCAAGCGTCTCCATCATTCCCCATATATAGCCCACATAGGAACAGAAAACGAGATTTTAGCGTGCGGTCCCGAAAATATCCCTTTCGGAGAACGTTAGCCTACCGTACTGTAGAAAATAACCTGCTGACTGTCCAAACAGATCATGTTTTGTCCCTGGGTTGGATGACGATCTTGCACAAGAAGAGCCCAGTTCGCCGACGCTCAAGGCACAAGAGAGAGAAGAGAAAAGACCGCACTGACGCGACACTAGGGGAAACAAGAAACAGGACTGCAAGATAAGCTTCCCGCGCTGCCCGTCGATGGTTTGGCACAAGTCTAACGGTCGCAAAACGCCTTTTAACATAGGCAATCAATTTTGAGTTTCGGAAATATCGATCGAAACGTTGACGTGCTTCTGGATGATACCGTAAACCCTTCTGTCACATCACATCCATTCCTTGTCACAATACTCCGTAACGTAACCCCCCGTTCTTACCTTGCCACATAACGTGGCTGCTGCCCACAAGCCAGGTTGTCGGTGTCCTTACTCAATGTGCCCGTCGCGCATGAAAGGAGGTCTCAAGGGTCCCTCCCTGCTAGAACGCTTGGTCGGAAATGCAACCCTCATGCCCCCCGGAGACCGCCACCGTAAAGGTTTAGGCCAAGACCGCACGGCGACGCTGCTTTTTTAATCACGGCAAACTCGCGTCGTCCTTATAAAGTATGGTTTGGCTGTATTTGACTGGACGGAACTAGGTTTAAAAAGCAACGTTTTTCGTAAAAGCCATACCAGCATATTAACCTATCCCCACCTAACCGTGAGAAACAAAACATTTTTCCCCCTTTTTACCTTTTCTTCACATCATCATGACATCCTCTTACACCACCAAGCAATGGGTCCTCGCCAACAAGCCTACAGGGGAGCCTGTCCTGTCTGGCCCAGACGCTACCTGGAAGCTGCAGACCGTCACACTGCCAGAGCTGAAGGATGGCCAGATCCTCGCGAAAGTCCAGTATTTCTCCAACGACACTGGCCTAAGGAACTTTATCCAGAGCACCGTCGCGCCTGAGCGCTTGTACGTGCCTCCAGTGCCCCTCGGCTCGCCCATGCGCTCCGGCATCATCGCTGAGGTGGTCGAGTCCAAGTCGGACAAGTTCAAGGTCGGTGATCTCTGCATGGATTTCCACCTGGGCACCTGGAGCGAATATGTGATCCTGGAAGCCGACAACTCCCAGGCCCTCGCGCCCCTGCCCAACGGCCTGCCCATCACTCACTTCCTTGGTGCGTTTGGCGCCTCTGGTCTGGCCGCGTATACCGGCTTGTACTATGCCGGTGAGGCTAAGCCCGAGCACACTATTGTCATCTCAGCCGCTGCTGGCGCTACTGGTTCTATGGCTGTCCAGATCGCCTCCAAGATCCTGGGCGCTAAGCGAGTCATTGGCATCACTGGCTCTGACGAGAAGTGCGAGTGGGTGAAGAGCATCGGTGCCCACGAGTGCCTCAACTACAAGAGCCCTACATTCCTCGAAGACCTCAAGGCTGCTACCCCCGACGAGGTCGATGTGTACTTTGACAACGTCGGCGGTGACATTCTCGACGCCATGCTAACCCGCGTCAAGAAGCACGGCCATATCGCTGTCTGCGGTGCCGTCAGTGGATACAACTCTGACGAGCCCATGGCTCTCAAGAACTGGTTCGAGCTTATTTCCGGCAGGATCAACATCCGCGGCTTTATCATGCTCGATTATATGGACAAAGTGCCCGCCATTCTCGGCGAGCTCATTGGCGCCACTGCCGATGGACGCATCAGGCTCGAGGCTGCCGAGACAGTCATTGAGGCGCCCATTGAGCAGCAGCCCGAGGTTTGGATGAAGCTGTTCAGTGGTGTCAACCAGGGCAAGCTCCTCACCAAGCTCGTCATTTAGGAAGCTTGGGTGAATAAAAAAGAAATAGTTGATGAATAGGCGGGTATTTGCACTAGCGTTGCCATTAAATATAAACTGGCTTATCATACTTGATCATTTCTGAATTTTACTGTAGTATTAATTAGAAAAATGCTCCTTCATTTGACGGAAGCGCTTGGCACTTCAACGGTAAGGTATCCAGGTCCTCGAGCTTTTCTTCCACTGTTTACGTTAAATCTCGCTGGCGATAGGGCGGGCACTGTAATGTAGCGCTGTGATCAGCAGGGCATCGCTGGACATGCACTGCACTGCACTGCACCCCAGCTTCGTCTACTGACAGAAGGATTCAACCAACTCTCTGCGTTATGGTGGACCATCCCCGCCGGTTCATGAAATCTGGGAGAGGATTCAACTCCCTGCGTCTTGTGCCTGGATTAGGAAGGTCAAACTGTCTGGCGGACTCGTTGCCTTGGATTGTCGAAATTTGAGTTTTCTGGAGGATTGTCAGTGCCGCCACTTACCCTGAAGAAAGTCAGAATTTGACAATCACAGGACTCTGTCACTTGCGTGGGTGCGATGCGAGTCGAAAGACGATAATCCTATCTTTTCCTCTCTTGAGTGTAATGCTTGGCTTCTGTTATTGACATGCTGCCATCCAATTGGGGCGTTGCACAAAGGAATCGCTCATCAGTTGACTCTGAAGTGATCATACCCCGCACGCACTTTGACATGAAATTGACAAGATTGACTACAAAGGCGTGCCAAGACGTTTCTCAATTGACCCCTCAGCCTCACATTTCTCACTGATAAGATACGGGCAGTGTCAGCAACGTTTTGCCCATCCTACTCCCCCCAAAAGCCCTACCAAGCTACAACAATGACAATCCCAGAGTCAGGCATCACCATTGAGACAGGATATCGTCCTGGTTTGCTAGCCAGATGTCTCGAGATGCACATCGCCTACTATCACCCATACAACTCCTGGGGTCTTGCATTCGAGACCTCCCTCGCCAAAAGTTGGGCCGACCTCATCCAAAGACTCACCAATCCTCGCAACCAAATCTTCGCAGCTGTTCAGTCAGCACCCTCTGACAATCCCGTCGACTTTACTCAAAAGATCGTGGGGACTATCTTGATCGACGCAGAGCACCTTCAACAGCCGAACACGGCGCAAATACGCGGTTTCATCGTTGATGAACGAGCTCGTGGCTTTGGAGTTGGGAAGCGCTTGATGGCGGCGGCGATGGAATTTATCGAGCGGCAAAAGTTTGATAAGGTGACGCTTTTTACATCGAGTACCCAGGAAGCTTCGTTGTATCTCTACAAGAAGGCGGGTTTTGTCGTTGTAAAGGATGAGCAAAAGATTCTGTGGGATGTGCCGATGAATGAGTTACAGCTTGATTGGACAAGACCAGTTATCGCAACCCAAGGAGTTGATGAAAAAGGCGCAAATGGAGTTGCGAAAAGTGATATATAGAGAAAAGAAATTATATCGAGAAACAGAAGCAAGCTACTAGACAATCCCATTATTGACATTTCTTTTGCGAGCTTGAACCCAATTGCCTGGATGGGACATGTACAATTGAACCTTGTCCCAATGCTGAACCAGCCAAGCTACCAAAGAAACAAGAAGTATCAGCATGGGCGTCAACAAAAAGAACGAGAGCTTGGTAGGTCCTAGGAAGTCAGGGATTGCTTCCTCCTGCATAGAGAGTATTGCCGCCGCGAGGGTAATGGGCGACACAACCTATCGAGTCAAATCAGTACATCTACACGATCACAATCTCCAAGGAAACACACGTAGAGTAGAAAGCAGCTAAGAACTTGTGTACTCTCAGCAACCTGCGCTTGCATCCGCGAAATTCGGTATTGTTCATCGATGTTGTGAAGATTCAGCTATGTTGGCGTGAGTGTCGTCCAGTGTCATTAGGGACTGCCTTACTGTTCTTTCATGCTCGTCACAAAGCGTGCGGATGTTGTATAGCTCTTTCAAGCAGTTCCTCACCTCCGCGAAAGTCTGCTCAATAGACACCATTGATTGACGTCCATAGCGTGTTTGCATATGGTCTGGATAAGTGAAGTTATCCCAGCAGTCGATGGTTGTCTCTAAGCACACCACCAGCTCGGTCAACTTGCGTCTTGCATGCCTAAGCCATGCCAGAGGCTGTTGCGATTCTTTGCTGGCCAATGCAAAGTCAAATTCATCGACCTGCGCAAGAGTCAGTTATGTTCAAAATCTGGAACATTGGAGTCCTTACATATGTTTCCACCCTCTCTTTAAATCTTTTTGCTGTGTTCATCCATTCGTCCTTGAAAACAACCAGTTGGTGTTGAAGAGAGATTAAGAAGTAGTCGTCGGGATTTAGGATCGGCATATCAGCATCGTGTTTTCCGGTGGTAAAAGGGTCAACCTGCATGCCTCTGTCACAATAATCCTCAACGCATTGCCTTTCATCTTCCAGTTGAAAGTATGTATCTGCAAAACAGTAGTCAGTCCAAATTCCGCCATCCATTGGCGTAATGCATACTGCAATTTGTGCTTGACAAAGGTAGTCGATCGTGGGGGCTGTAGGAGAATTACCTCGAAGAAAGCTCATATTATGAATCTTTCTCAGGGGACTGCCATCTCGCCTGGACCGTAGGTCTCGTGGCTCGTATTGTGTCAGTTTCCATGAGTAGAAAGGCAAATGGAACGAGAGCTCATTTGTGACGAGACCTTGTGGCTGTGCAAGGAACGGGTTAAATGAAGTAAAGGTTTTAGATGGTGCGTTGCGCTTACTTTGGATAGGACTCCAATGTAGGGCTGAAAAGCAATATATGAATATAGGAAGTGTACCAAAGCACTCCTTTGATACCCAGGAACCGTTGCTATTATACTGACCAATGCATGGCTGTCTGGGTTCATGATAAAGCTAGAAATATATCAGCATGGAAGTTTCAAAAGACGACAGAAGATTCTAGAAGTTCTTACACCAGTCTACGGTCTGTGTTGGGCTTTTTGAACCCCCCGTTAGATGGCGGTTCATGGAATCTCTAATATTTGTATTACCACAGTGGCTTAATTCTGGGAGAGGAGAGGGGAGACTTACCTTTTCCATAAGTCTAACATACATTCCGTGGGAAGTCAGTGGCGTCCGATTGCCATTGCTGGTCGAAGCTATGCCATTGACCGTTCTATCATCAATAAGACACAGCTTTCTGGTTGAGATATTGGAGCTGTTGGACTGTAGTTCTTGAAGCTCGTTTGAGTGGCAGAAATGGTTAACCACTTCGGCTTGGTACCTGCGTCTCGGCTCCTTGCCGCCATTGGTCATGAACCAGTCAATCAAGTTATTGGCTCCGATTTTTCCAGGATCCGCGTATATATCATTCAAAATCTTAATCATTCCTTGCGTCAGCTCCGAGCTTTGCTGGGGATTCCCATTGTCTTTGACTCCAACTGATCCTGCAGCACTTTTAGCGAAAATATGATGTAGTCTACCAGCTGTGCTAGCTTACCTTGACTTGTCCCTTTTCTCTTTAAGGGGCGACGCCTATTTCTCTTCATTATCGTTTTGCTCATTGCGATTTTAAGAAACTCCTTGGTAGTACAAGGTTCGATTCTGGGTCTCCAAAAGTTCAGATAATAATGCTGGGGGCAGACACAACTCTTATGTAGATAGTTAGGCCACTATCAAGGCGACACAGCATATTAGGCAGAAACAAGTACTTTTTGGTGTAACTTGACAGTTATACAAGTAGCGTGGGTTATTCCTATTGTGGCTACATTAGGCGAGGTATCAGACGACATGATACAACATGTACGAACGAATAATTCTCAGAAGATTGCCTTCTATCTGGCATTTTGTAAAATGATTATCTTTATTGAGACATCATTGCCATTGCGGCCCTCTCTCAATCATGGTAGCGGATATTATGTCTTTGTATCCTGGCTGGATACATCGACCGAGTCCATCGTGGTCTCACCACCGATATTGATCTGACTGTCGCTTTCTGACGGCTTGTCTTCTACCTCGCAATGCTGGCATCTCGATTTGTTGCATCCATTGCACTGTGTTATGGAAAGTTCAATGCGTGATGTACGACAACTGCAACATGTCCAAACCCAACCCGCTTGTTCCTCTTTCCGTTGTCGTATCGCGATGGCATTTTGCTGCTCCAGCCAGCTCCCCCATACGGTCTCATTGCCTGAAATGGAATCGCCCATGGTTGCTAGAAGTTATTGGTTCAAGTACCAAAAGATTCGTCTAAATGAATTGCCCAGTGTCCCAGTAGTAGGACCGAGAAGAGCTTTTATAATGCAAAAATGATAGTTGTTCTGAGCGTCACTGAGGAAGACATCGAGTACTGATTCCCTGATCTTTGGAGAAAACATTCACGGTAAGATCCAAATGTGTTATTCACTTTCAGCTGACACCTATCGCTAAGAGCTCATGTTCACTGCGCAGAACTTGGTGTTGCTCACTGTTGATTGATGGGGTTTATGAAACCAAAGAGTTCACGGAAGTGTAAGTCTCTTGCCAAAAGATAGGGTGACATCACGATCCATCCTCCTCATCACTTCTCAATGGTAACAGCCCCGCCGATAAAGTTCGCCCGAGATGATCGCGGAGTATCCTAAAATAAAGCAGCCATCTCGGAGAGGCCGAGCGAACCCTAAGTAGGTAGGTGCATCAAACAGTTCCCGGCAGTGGCAGTGGCAGTGGCAGTTTCTTGCTAAAGGTTAGGGTGACATCGCGATCAAGTGGCACGATCCATCCTCCTCGCCCCTTCTCAATGGCAACAGTCTTGCCGATGAGTTTCAACACGTTCCGGACTTGGAGGAGTTCCCACACCGCGCCATCCGTTGATTCAATCCATACCACGGTTTCGTCAACCTTGGGTGAACCCTCCCGCTGTGCCAGCTTCACGTGGACAAGACTGTCTCCCGGGGTGAATGTGAAGCTGCTAATGGATCCCATATCAACAGTAACCATGACGTTGGAAGGCCCAATGAATATCCTCTTTCTTATAGCATCCTTCGGCTTAACATGATACTCTGCTCTTTCCCTGGAGATTGTACCACCAAAGGCAACCATACCAAGTTGCTTGTCGTCAACGACGTAGGTGCCAGAGTTCAATACTGTACCAATGAGACCACCGCCATAATCACCGGTGATACCATCCCACTTGAGAGTATCTGGTCGAGAGTGGAACGCGGCGCTGGGAAAACCATCCTGATTGATGTTGGTGAGCGGCGCATATGATCCGGCATACCCAACACGGAGGAGGTAAGGATCAGAGGGATTATGACGGAATGCTGAGAGTAGGACCTGAGAGTTCAGACCGGAGCCGTAGTGGTGGATCTGTCTCTCGATGCGCTGAAGCTTTCCTCCATAAATGAAGTCCCAATATCGGCGGGCATTGCCGTTCCAGCCCCAGTGAGGTATGTTTGGCGTGTATCCCAATACACTGTTGACTGTCTTTTCAGCCGATTCGTTGAAGCCAAAGTGTCTATAGAGTCAGCAAAGCACAACACAGCACGCCGGATCTTGATCTCACCTAGTCCAGTAGTATACGCCCTCTTGCCCCGTGGAGTCCCACGCCATCTCGCTTCCATAAGGGATATCTTGCGCATCCCAGAGCACAGCACGCTCTTTCATTGCGTCCTCGACAGCTTGTGCTGGAGTGCCCTTGACCTCGCGCCTCAGGTCCGTCAGAACCTCTCCAAACACCGTCTCGCCCATCAGACCAACGTCTCTGTATGACACATCTCTCTGGTACATCCGCATAATGGTCTTTTGAGCCTGATCCAAGTACCAGCTCCAACGTTTGGTTGTTAGCTCGGGATATGCTCGTGCGACACGATACATGGACCAGTAAGCCACCACGACGTGAACATAATTATATGCACGATCGACACTTTCCGCAGCTCCCCTGTCCCAGGAAGTCCAGGAAGTCCAGTCACTACCCGCATCATAAGTGTAGTTTAGTTTAGAGTCATAATAAAAAAGGGACTTGTACACTCCGTAGTTTTTTCCTTGGATTCCACCCCAAATCGTGGTCTGAACGAAATTGTCCAGCTTGGCTATCTCTTCAGCATTAGGCTGGATCACCTGCTTGAGCATGGCGGCGACATAAGCACCGGTGCCGCCTTCATCACTGAGGCCTGCAATCCAGACCCGTGGATCCTGTTCGACGATTTCACGCTTCTCATAGTCGTAGGTCATGACCGATGGAGATCTCTTGAAAGGGTCTGATGAAGAATTGAACCAAGCCTCTGTAGTCAAGAAGCTCCCGAGGTCATTTAGGGTTTCTGATGTTGGCTTCGTAACGAAATAGTGGACAGTCTGCTCCTTGCCATCGTTGTACTTGATGCTGACACGAACTCGTCCCCAAGTAGATGATGAGGGGATTAGCTTATAATGTCCCCGGGCTTTCTCGATCTCAAAGGTGCCTTTCGGTGAGACATCAATTGAAGCAATTCCCATATCGCTCAGAGGATAGAGTGAGGCAGGTAGGTCCCGCGGGATAGTGTACCCAGGAACACCAACTACAACAGGTGTTTCAGTACTTTTGATGGAATTGTCAAAGTCGCGAATAGATTCGGATATAGAGAACCGGACACCAACCTTGAGCGACTCGCCAGGCTTCAGCATCTTGGAAGTTGGTTCGTTCCAAGGCTCTTGGTTCTTCCATTCATTCTCTGCCCACGCCTTAGTGAGGACCTGCCACTCATAGAACCCTTCGAAGGTCTGGCTTGCATAACCAGTTGACTCGAACCAAGGTTCTTTCAGATCCCGATAAGCCTCCATTGGTGTCTTGGTTCCGTTCAACGGCGTGACGACAAGGCCATTTCCAGTGCCTTTGACCGGGGCGACACGAATGTGACCAGCATCCATACCGATGTATGGATCTGCGAGAGAGCATTTGGCTTGCATCTCCCTGGCTGTCCTGCCGGTGAAGATACTGTTGAACTCGGCTGGGAACCCTAAGCTTCCAAGCTCGATAGTGTCATTCCCATCGTTAGTAATGGTGAAGCGAAGACCCAGGTCACCCTCATAATCGAGCCATTCCCGAGTGATGTTGAGAGGGCTATCGGGCAGTGTCGGGCCAATATTCGATGTTGCAAGAGCAGTTCCCGTGCTGATGTTTTTCACAGGCTGTCGTTTTTGAGCAGAATCACCGTCAGACCATGCTGAGACGCCTTGTTTGCGATATCTGTAGGTGATGTCACCCCAGTGATACTGCCCATTCTGGGCGCGAACATCAATTCGATCAAATGGTAAGAAGTCAAAGGTGTCGTCATTTGAAATCAATGATATCAGGACTTGAGAGTCGCGAAGAATGCGGGCTTTGAAGTTATTGGTCTCAATGTTCATGTAGCCATTGTCGAGTCCAAGGTTGTCTTTTTGGGCCAGCACCCACGGTACTGCGAAGGCGAGACATGCGCATAGCTGTTTAAGGAAGGACATTTTGGCTGACAGGACCTGATGGGGAGAGATATCTTATCTCTGGTCGCGACGGTGAGTTCTTATACCGGTAGAACAGTGTGATCAATTACAAAGTTCTGTGCTTAAGCCATTATACTAAAGCCACACCGGATCATTGCCGTGTCCTCGTCATGCATGTTAACGGCCCAAGTTTAAGTGATGAACATCAATCAGCTACATAATTACTCCGAATCATTGTGACCATACTCGTATTAAATGCAGCAGTCTAGAGAGTTGATCACTTGAATGGTTTGTTCTGATTGGTACGCCTGTAGCTATACGCGCCAAGATCATCATAACTGAATCTGGTAACCTGGCCCCATGTTCGCGAATTGTCACCTTCCGTAAAGAATCGATTCGGCACTCGAGAAGATGGGATGGGGTCAGGTCAAGACGTTGTTGAGAGGGGGAGGGAGGAGGGGGTTTCCAGTCATGCATGCACGGGATAGAATCAGCAGCTGTAAGGCATAAAATCTTGAGTTGGAAGCTAATTCAGCAATCGCTTGTCAGTCAAAAAAGTTAGAGCCGTGATTACAATCATGTAAAAAAAAAAAAAAAAA
>JAAOAN010000024.1:40322-168271 GCA_013396205.1 Fusarium mundagurra
CTGAGCTAAACCCGCTTGTTGAGGTCAAGCCCTTTATTACCCTACATGTTTCTCAAGGTGGCGACAGTATCACAGAGACAGTAAATGGGGTCGCCATGATGTGCACGCAAAGCTCAAGATCAGTCACTACTAAAGCAACATGTAATTTCTCTTCTTTAAACTACTATAGAAAATGTTACGGGAGTTCATGCGGCGAGCTCTTCGAAATGGTCACAATACGGGGCCTGACCCAAGCATCATCCGGCGCTTCGTTAATCGGGTTGGAATCAGCTTGTAAAATGGGATTTGAATCCGCATGGAAGACGGGGTTGGAGTCGGCATGTAAAATAGGATTCGAGTCAGCATGCAAGATTGGGTTGGAATCTGCCTCAGTTGAAGCATTCCCTGCCCTTGTCATTGCCTGTCCCCGAAGACCCTGCCCTGGTCTTCCAGCTCGTGGCATGCTATCGTTTTCAGGATATGGCTGCTGCAGTAGTGTAACATCGGCGGGCTGTGGCATTCCATCGTCTTCGGGGTACGCAAGTGGAGGACGAGTACCATTGACAGCTCGTGATTCAACTTCAGTGTACCTGTTACCCTCTGTCCCCTCAGCTTCCGCAACGCCGATCTGAGGCAAGACCTCAACCGTGGCGTTGCCTTTGCCGCTTGAAGCATCATCTTTCTTCTCGGGAGTCACTGCAGTCGCGTGCGGAGTAGAAGGGCGATCGCGCCGCTTGTAAATGCAGAAGATTCCAAGGAACAAGAACCCGATGAACGAAACACCGCCGACTGTACCTCCGACAATCGCAGGCGTAGATGACTTCTTAACTGAGCTATCCCCGCGATTTGCTGTTGCGGTTGGAGTCTGTATAATCGTCGTGCGAATCACGCTTTGGAAAGTACTCGTCGCATCGCTCGTCTTGGTGCTTGATTTAGGATCGGGTGCTTTGAGGGTATAGATCTGGGCGCCGCTGTCGCAACAATCGCTCCCGTCTGCTGGAGGACAGCAGTATTGATTCTTTCCGCACGTCTGCAGTGGAAACCAAGTCCCAGCTTCCGCTATCTGATGTTAGGTGACATTTCTGTTTGGCGGTTTGGGGGTGACTTACTGTCCATGCAAACCTCCGGGCAATTGGACCAGTCTTTGTTCTGACACGCAGCGCGGTAGTCGTATTTTCCCGGTTGATTGCACAATCCATTAGCCAAACATTTGTCGCCCTCGCCAAAGTAGCAGCATGTGGAGTACGTCGTGGTTGAGTTGCCGCATGGTTCGTACTTGTAGTCTTTTGCTGCGTTGATACCGTTGGGGTAATAGCACGTCGCCAATACCCGGCTACCAAAGAGCGCGCCTGATAACACAAATCTGCGCATTTTATCTGTCTTTTGATGCCTCTAACGATGCCGACTTCTGAGATCTTGAGAAAAGCACAGTTTGTACAACAACAAATTTGGGGAAAGGGGCAAACAATGGCTCTTAAAGCGCCTCTTGATCCCAAATGTTTCCAGCCCTCCCAGGGCTGAGTCTTGTGGCTTGGATAGCGTGAAACTATCGCGACTGAACCCTGCAGTGACCGATCAGCCAAGACACGGCGTTGGTCTAGATTGTCCAAGTCGTTTCTGATTCGACGCCTTAGCGAAGATCAAAGAACCAAGCATTCCCAATATTGCGGTAAACCATAAACAGGTAGCGTGGACTGAAGTCGAGCCCTAGTTCTGGACCGCCTTAGAACTCATGATCTTCGACAGAGCGAGTCACCATTGCGCCAATTATCGATCACATGCTTCCGCCCCTTAGAAAACAAACATTTGTCTGCATAGCGCCGTTTCTGACAGACTACAAGATTGGCGGAGCCAGGCATGGATAATCTTGTGTATGGCTACTAATGGCGGAACGCGAGCAACATGCTCTGTACCCTATGAGTGGTTGTTGAGAAAATGGATGATATAGTTTAGTTGGGTGAAGCCGGGAGAAACAAATTGCTGAAGAGTCTGGATTTCCTGAGGACTGAAAAGCTTGAGGTTAAAACGAAGAAGTTAAAGCCCATTTGTATTGTCTGTGGCTCTGCGGTGTGTTTCAAGCAGGAATATGCTTCAATCGAACGAAGCCATACCCAAAATAACTGGAGGTGTTCTGTTATACTCTGAGCTTTATCTACCTTAGGCTCATTGAGCCCAATGATGAGATGACTTGTGGTTTTTGACTTCTGGGGAGATATCACAAACTTTCGTCCTGTCATAAACTGGCGCATGTTTCCACTAGAATTTTGCGAAACTCAGAAACAAAGTTGAAGGAAAATGATATATAATTATGTTGCCCTCTTGAAGTCCGATTCTATTTTCTTTTCTCTTTCAACTTTTCCACCTTCTCATATCCTCAGCTTTCACGTGGGCCACCTTTTCACCTCAACATTTGCACCAATCCATCCATTATGGCCAGCTTCAGGCGTTTTGCCAACCTGCCCAAAGAGCTAAGGGATACAATATGGGACTATGCTAGTCAACGCAACCTTGCCGGCGTCCAGATCTTTGAACTTCGGACCGCCGAACCGAAACAAGACGGCGAAAATTCCGACACCACGACCTCGGGTAATGGACTGCCTAGACAACAACTCGCTCCACCATTGCGGAGCAAATGCTTCCCTGCTCTTGATGGTAGCCCAGGCACTTCGAATGTCTCTAGATACATGGCCGACATCGGATTATGGACTGCCTGTAAAGAGTCACGGGAAGTCATGGAGAAGACCACGCAGAGAGCTAGGAAAATCCTTGAAATGCAAGAAAAGGACGAATATCGGTACTACAACTGGGAGGAACATGTGCCCGCGATTATCTCTTGCAGCACTTCACAGCGATTTCTGGTTCAACCCCACGCAGATCTCTTTGTGATTCAGCCCAGCAAGATCGAAGACATCGACTGGTCCCAAGTCGCTCGTGACATCCGAAAGCAGTTTGAGCCCAGAGGCTTCGGTTTCGGAATTAACATTGGGATCGAATGGAATGTCGAGTGGGGAATTAAAAAAGATGATGATGACTTTAATCTGTTGTGCGAGGCCTTTCGCGATATTAAAGCTCAATTATGGACAATCGACACTAATCTCAGAAGAAAAGAAGACATGGATCACAACTCAAAAGACTTCTGCGGCAAAGTCTTTTATGCTTGCGACAGAAAGTTCCTAGAGGTCAATTGGGGATTTCAGCCTTTGGAACGCTGGCGACATATCATACCACCACCTGAAGAAACAAGATTTGGCAGGACTGAGTACTCGACTAGTCTGGCGAGGGGTCTTCACTCTATAAAAGATGATTCGCATGGGCGGTATATCTTTTATGGACAGTATGGAGAAGAAGAAGATGAGCGATTTCGCTGCGACGTTAAACTTCTTGGCTGGGATGACCTATGAGATTGGAGGGGAGAATCTTACAAGGACTTGATATTGAATATGGTTCGAATGTTCGGTACAACTATTTAGATAGTTGCAGGCTCAAAACTATTGTTCTTTTGAAACCTAATTCCTTGACCTCTTTGGAATGGAGGGCCCAATCTCTCCCTTGTTTGGAATAACTTCCAATATCGACTGTATGTGCTGGCATAGCCACACTATTGCTCATTAGGAGTGAGATGCACCGCAAGCAAGCCTCTTCTTTGATTGGAGCAAGTACTCGTCGCTGGCCGTTTTGCAGCGTTATCTACCTACCAAAAAGTCTCGCTCGTGGTGCTTCCTCAGTGGGTGATAGCGGGCATGGAACCCTAGTGAAAATGTGCCTATCTCTGGCCAAAAGACACACCGGCCGCGCATTATTTTCGTATATAATCATCTCTGTTGACCCTTGCATCAGAATTGCTGTCGTGTTTCAGCGCAGCGAGTAAAACTTCTCAATAATCCCAAGATACGAATACTCGGTATCCGACTACGGAAAATGACTCAAATACATGTGAATTCAAATAGAAGAATAGCCTCTAGTAATGTAACTAGAAATGAATAAACTTTCATCTCGATTGCTGAGCTGCAAATAACATTTCTGGGTGCAAAGTCAAATACATAAGCCATGACTCACGCCGCTATGCAAGCGTATATAAATACCAATGTCTCCGAAGATCATGCAATCAGTCTGTAAGTCCATTGTTCATATCCATACTATCGAGACAAGAAGCACGAAACGCCCCGGATATCGGGTCACTGAAGACGACACACAACCACCACCCAGTCCCGCAATCACTTCTTCACCGCAGCTACAGATCCATCATATACTCGAGCATGGCGGAGTTCAACAGATTCTCGGAGCTTCCTAGAGAACTCCGAGACCAGATTTGGAGCATGGCTATTCGGGATGATCGCCCAGGAGTACATATCTTTGGGCAATATGATAAAAGGAACGATAATGTGACCGAGGGTCACTCTCTTATACGTGGTGATTGGCCCAGTGATACTTGGGCCGCGCCATCATGGCGGCGGTATTTCGGAAACTTAAACGAGGACTACAGCGATGAGAATATTTCGACATATCTGATTGATGGCGGCCTGTGGACTGCCTGCCATGAATCACGACTTGTCATGGAAAGACGATTTGAACAGTCAAAGCGCAAGATTTACCAAAGGCGTGACTCAGAATGGGCCAGCAGGGGAGGACTGTTCAACAAGGCCACAACAGGCTACTTTGACGGTTCTCCCCTCCATTGTGTGACTGTTTTCCCTCACCGAGACCTCTTTGTCTTGCAAGCAGAGGATTTGAGCAAGATTGATTGGGATTGGGTTGCATTTGAAGCTACCCTGGCACATCCAAAGGAGGGCTTCGGTGGGGCGCAGCATATCGCAATAGAGTATGACCCAAAGTGGTGGGAGGAGATATCCGACAAGAAATATATATCAGCTGGCACCAATATCAGAGCGCTCATTGATGCTGCCTTCGAACTGAATGATACTAGTTCGACACTCTGGATCCTCGACCATACCCTGAAACGAAAGAAGGATGCTCCAGCATTCAAGGACAAAGGAGCAAAGCCCTATCGCACCATCAGTACATTCTATGCTAGCGACAGGAAGTTTCTGGAGATCAAGGACAGGTACTCTATCTGGACAGAATGGGACTACATCAGGCCCTTAAACGCGACTCCGAAGGACAGTTGGAACCCATTTGTTGATGAGTGTGGTTCAGATGGTTATGAGTTTAGTTCTTCTTGGGAATTCGTCACACGTTTAGAGGACGAGCTCGATTATCGGTACCATCCAGACGATACTGAAGCAGAACATTATTGTCAGATCGGACTTCTTGGGTGGGATGACCTATGAACTGTTCAGAGAGACACTAGAAATGGGTGTGTAGGACAAGGAAAGCTGCAGGGTATTGCCACTGCCAGAAGAATGTGCTACCACTGTCCCAAGAGATTTGAGTGAACAATGAGAAAAGCGGTTAATGACTCAGGCCGCAGATTATTGGTGCGTTGGTGCCTGGCACAAGAAAAACCTTTGTTGTCCACGAAATCTAAGTTTATTTACACTTCTTCAAACATCCTTTTCTCAGCCTACTTAACTTTAAGACGACGAACAAAGACAAAAAGCAGCAAACTTTTGCACAAACAAATCCGCTACGTACATTCGAATCAACATTCACTATAAAACTCTTTCCTAGCGCACTCCACTTCCCACGAATCTATCGCCCAAGCTATTATCTTTCATCACACATTCAACCATGGCGAACTTTTCCGATCTTCCGCGGGAGATCCGAGACATGATCTGGCGGCTCGTCCTTCGTGATAATCATCCAGGTGTTCACATTTTTGGTCACTACGATGAGAACAAGAAAGGAATGGCCGAGGGACGATCTATGATGCATGGTAGCCTCTTCAGTGGTATCCTATCGGAGCCGTCGCCCGACAAATACTTCGCCAATCTGGACAAGAACCGCAAGAACGAGAACATCTCCACGTACCTCATCGACGGTGCAATGTGGAATACCTGCAAAGAGTCGCGACTTGCCATCGAAAAGCATTTCAGCCAGTATGAGTGGCCTACTTATAAATTGTGGTGGCATATGCGAAGTGATCTGAGAGCCTGGGGTGACTATCCTTACCGCTTGGTGTTTGAGGTGCCTTCCACCGGATACTTCGAAGGAGGCTCCCCGCACTACCTGACTGTGTTCCCTCGAAGAGACCTCTTTATCTTCCAATTTGATAAATTGGACGGTATTGATTGGCACTTCGTTGGGTCTCGTACAAAGCGAGGAGGACTCCGACCGCTGTGGAGAGGACTCCAGCACATTGCAATTGAGTATAATCCTGAGTGGGGAAACGAAATATCTGCCTCTCCATTTCTCTGGGAAAGGCCAAACTTCAGCAAGTTGATGGATGCTGCTTTCGAGCTGAAGGATTGTGAGAAACTGTGGTTCATCGATCGCAATCTCAAGAGGAGAAAGAACGCACCGGCTTTTAAGGAAGAGCCTTACTGCCATATAACACTCAACGCATTCCATGCTAGAGATAGGAGGTTCCTGGAAATCGATTGCGGCCTTAACCCCCCTTGGCGCCCCTGGAGAGCTCAGCGCAGAAAGCCCTCTGATGGTGACATACTGGAGAATTGGGAGTATGTACAGCCCGTGGATGACACATCGAGTCGAAGTGTCAGCTCGTCTATTGATTTTGTGCGGCAGCTGGAAGAGAGCATCGGTCGAGAGGATTACGATGGGATCAAAATTCTTGGTTTCCATTCCCGGGGACGCAAGTTTCATTGTAAAATTGGACTTCTGGGGTGGGAGGAGCTGTGAACACTTATCGCTTTCCCTAGATAGTTCGAACCTATCTGGCATAGCAGCGAAATGATACTAGACTGTGGCTCACGAATATGTTGGGCAAGGAACTTAGGTTGCGCGTTTTGCAGAGTAGTCTTATTTACAAAAGTTTAGCCATGCCTAACAATCCAAAGATGCCTCGTTATTGACTAGGACCCTGTAGCATTGTCAATGAGACGGCAAAACCTCAGCTGTGCGTTCTGAACGGCCCTTATTCCCGAATCTCCATCTGCCAGCAGCCAGATAGTCGCTCGAGTGATACCTGTATGATCAATCAGCCCTGTATGACAAATGAAGAAGGTTGCGTCTCTGCACTGGCTCCGGCATTGACCGGGTTCCCAGGCGGCACCACGAGGAGGTTGCAGAGTCCGACTTCGCCGCCCGCCTCCCCTCTCACGTTAAAATGGAGGGTCAGCATCTTCCCCATTCTTTGATGAATGCTAAAGGAAGCATCGAATTGCTATAGGGACAAACCCATCCCAACCGAGCCTGGGATCTTGCCAATGGGACTCTTCTGATCAAAAACCTTATGGAATTGATACGCGTTAGGTCGATTACAAGCCCCCGACCGAGTCCAGCGTTCAGAGCTAAAGAGACTCTTCTGGCCGTTTGCAAGTTTGCATGGCACGCGTCAGGGGTCGTGGACAAGCACTGCATAATGTCAGTATTGATAACCAAGCGCAGGATCCTTCAAAAATAAGGTTGTCCCACTCGCCCTCGCTTTCGGGGCTATCAGGCATCGTGACACTGGCGCGCTGCATAATTGCCATTCGCGACGCCTAGGCCGTTCCTCTTTGTGGGTTGAGGCCCTGCAGTCGACCGCTCGATTTATCCGATTCGGTCGAGATGAATACCAATGTCGTTTCGTTCGATCGTTGGCTCATCTGCTCGTCGGTGCCCGGTCGGTCGATCGTTGGGCTTCGGACTCGATCAGCTGGGACTTTGCTTCGATGGCACAGAGTGCATTGTGGGGGCACTGCCAAGTTAACCGTATCTTGCTTGTGCTTGGTTGCAGTGGATGATGTGAAGACGTTCTCACTCACCAAGGCCTGTAAACTTGAGTTTGGCGATGGATGGGATGGCTGTGCATGAAGCAGAAGGGTTTCCATGTTTGTTGGAATGATGAAGTTGTCAAGTCTGGGAGCTCAAGACGAAGGTCAGTTAACCCCTCAATGTTTTGACTAGCTTCGAGGAAGGACCGCGGGCGTGACGATGACGTCGGACTTTAGTGAGGGCAACCACTGTCATAACGTGGAGGAAGGACCAAATCCATTTGGGAGCCACAACAAACGATCCAGTTCTGTCCCCACATCGACAGACTACGTGAGTGTTGAGGGAACCTTATGAAGAGTGTTAGTCCTTTTGATTGAAGATATTTCGCACAATAGGTCAACATTCCTGCTTCTCGCACAGATTCAGGTGATCTGAAGTCTGACTGGGTTCAAACCCTACCATAAGAGAAGCTACTGTGAGATCTCCCTGGAAAGATGTATTAGAAGTGACTTCCATTCTTTGGTGCTGTCCATTTCCAAATCACACATATCTCACCTGCCATCTCCATACGAAGCGGAGAGAAGTCTCCTGGATCACCCAGACATCAATCCCACTGCAACCGGAAGGCGTCTCGTGCTCGGCAAGTTCATCGTGTTGCATCAGCGTGGCATTCTTGTTGGTGCATTGGGCCTGAGAAGAGAGACATGATCATCTGAAATAAGAATTAAATAAAGAGCGAAAACTATTTGGGATAATAAAACGTGAATTTTCTTGGGTTTAGGACCTTCGTGGTTTCACTTCGCTGGATCCATGATCATTAGGTCTTGCAAACTCTCGAGTTGAAGCTTCACCTGCGATCCAAACAGAATGATTACACCAAGCTATACTGAAGTCACCTAGATATTTGCATTGCTTAGCATGATTAAACACCATTTCGTTGTAACATCCTCGAGTGAGATTTGACCGCCATAGTATCTTGTATTTATATTGTCCAAGTACCGTATTCTAGTGCCTTTCTCATGAGACGTCCAAACTCGATTTTCTTGAATACGGCGCATCCGAATTATCCCCTTGGTCTGTCCAGTTGAATGAACAATAAAAACGCCCAGCCCTCCGTACTCGCCATATTGTACGGGTAAAGGCAATTCCACAAGATAATGAGCGCCCTCAAGCCCCAGCCATTCTATAATGAGGCCCTGAGGTAGAAACATAAATCCCCTTTACCAAAATGCGTTAATGTGTATACCCATCCTATCAGGTATACCGTTGTAGTTTGTAGTTGTTTACTAATCTCCCCATAGATTCGTTCCTCCATTCTCCGCGTTGCGCCCATCGACATCTTCGGAGTGGAGGGATGGGGTCATCATAGCCTGGTCAACAGCAGGGACGTAGTCGACAGGAGAGTAATCTGCGGTGCAAACTCGCGGGCGGAAACGACAATAGCTCTTCCCGCCGGCTCGGTTACGACAGTCTGCTCGTTGACATACATGGCCATAAACACAGTTTGCTCTTCGGCAAGCTCCCCCACGCGTGCAAGGTACGGAACGTGAGAGGTGTTCAAGCGCCGGGAGCAGGTCCCTATCAATTGGCGCATGTTCATATCCACAGTTGTCGCTCTCGCATGAATTATACAACTGTGCATTATTGCAGAATCTCTTGTCCTGCGATAGCGACTTGAGACGTCTTGCGGCTTCGGGATCAGGCGGGGGCAAGTAAGCATCGAGACGGTCCTCGACGGCATTGATGGCAACACATCCTTCTGGGATATCCTCCTTTCGAGGTAGAGACTCAATGTTATTCTTGGTAATGCTGGAGCCGCGTCGCCAATCGCCCGCCAAGTTCTTTGTGCTTGTGCCGTTTGTAGATGGCGATGGTGTACTATTCTGACTGGATGTTTTACTGTCGCCATGAGAGAACTTGCAGCTGCTGCCATACCGGCAATTTCCTTGCGCATAAAAGTTGCAGACCGAGTTCCCATCACTGGAGTTCCCTTTGATCGTTGAATTTGTGTAAGGTGCGCTGGCGGCTTTGCTCATATTGTTAGACGACGCAAGAGCCGCCTTTGTTTGCGCAGTAGAATAAGCGTATATGAGTGGCACATGGCGGAACACGCCAGGGAGTTCTTCAACATTCATACCAAGTCTGTCAAACTCCTTATGAAACAACACACTCGGCGTTCGAATAAGCGTGAATCTTTCACGGTTGCCCCTAAAGGGGATAAGGTCGGATACGTAGCCCACATCATGGCAGGCCGCGAAGTAAATATGCTTGCACTGGGCGTTGTCGGCGTACAGGCGCAGAATGGCCTTGACTTTAAAGTCGGCGTTTTCTTTTAACTCGCCCGCGTCGATAAAATCAGCGAGGCCGTATGAGCGGTTGAACCCAGCTGTGAAGGATGAGAAGGAGCGCTTCTCTGCGCCGGCGAGGCCGTTTTTGCAGAGCGCTTTTGATAGGCCTGTGAGGTTGGCGTAGACGCGGACCATGACCTCGCAGGATTCGAGACCTTTGCGGCGTAGACTATCTTTGATAGTGTCGTTGAGTTGCTTGGCGGCTCTGCTACCGCCTTCTTCACCGTCTTTGACGAAGCGTTCGTCAAAGATGTAACCATCTCCGTCGACGACTACGAGAGCAAAGGGATTACGCTCTTGACCTCTTGCGAGCTGCTTGTAGCGCTCTCTGCCCTCACGCTCCTCTTCATAATCGCTTTTAAGACGCTTATAGTCTTCGATTAGGATAGCGTATTGGTCGAGAATGTCATTGAGGGCGTTGTTATTGCGGAACTCGGCAAGCTTGTCAGCTGCACTGTCGATTGTCGCATCAGGAAGCATTGTCTGCGGATGACGACGACATGCCCTGCATTGCCGAAGATTCCGGGGAGATTTGTGAGTGAGGTGTGAGGTGAAAGAGGAGAAGGTATGCTGTCGCTTATGGTGAAGTGCGGGCACAAACGAGTGCAGGACAATTTTTAAGCGGTAGATGAGATTGCTGTTGCGGAGTCATGTGATACGCCACGTGTGTTTCTCTTCAGGCGTCAACGGCGGGAACCCAACCTTGCTGGTCGGTGCAGAAGCACGAAAGAAGGGCGGCCACGTAAGAATTGTTTCACTTGATTTTGTTGTTTGCTTTTCTGTGTGCACAGTCACTTTGTTGCAGACGTCAATGTTTTGGCTTCGTGAAATTGGTCAAGCATCGTACGTTTGAGGCCGTGCGTTAGTTAGTTACACCACCCCACTATCGGTACTGAAACGCTTTCATTCTCATGGATGCCATGAGACTTACACATAATATAGACTTACACATAAAATAAGGCAACGCATGACATTCTTTGCATTCACGAAGAACCGTCCGATGTTTCGCAAGTTACAACTAAATACAATGCATCTTTCACCTTCATAACCCTTCTCGTCTTTGTCCAATCTCATCTGACGGCATCCCAGTCCTGGACTCATGCACTGGCCTAGCGTTGCTTAATCCGTAGGCATCCAGCATCTTCCATGCGTCAACAAACGCAAGAATGGACATTCGTACCAGGCAGGTCAATGTCTAGTCTATACCGTCGTTTATTTTACCATTTGTCCTTCCTTCCATCTTTCGCTGAAAGGATAATCCGTGTACCCATCTGTGCTCTTCACCTTGTAAAAAGTATCCCTGTGATACGGCTCCAGGGGAATGTTCCTGGCGAGCCTGAGCGGCAAATCCGGATTAGATATAAAGTGTCTTCCAAACGCAAACGCAACAGGCCCGCCTTTGAAGCTTGTTTCCAAGGCCTTATTTGCCTTTTCCGCTGTGTAACCCCCAGCCAAAATGACTGGTCCGGCCCAAGCCCATGCACCAAGCGCAAAGTCAAGGCTTTCCATGTCATCGGTCTCCCTGTCCACGTTTCCGGCGATCCGGGGCTCAATGAGATGGAGGTACACGAGCCCCAAGGGCTTCAGCTCGGAGATCAGGTGGGTGAACTGCGGCTCGGGATTCTGCATTCGCATGCCTTGGAATGTACTGAAAGGTGACAATCGAATAGCTGTCCGATCCGGGCCAATCTCTTGTGAAACAGCTCTCGCAATCTCAAGACAGAATCGTGACCGATTCTCTATACTGCCGCCCCATTCATCTGTTCGTCTGTTACATGTATCTTGCGTGAATTGGTCGATGAGGTATCCATTCGCAGCATGAATCTCGACACCGTCAAAACCCGCATCGATGGTATTTCTGGCAGCGCTGGCGAAAGATGCGATGCACTCCCAGATTTCTTCAGTCGTCATGGGCCGTGGTGTCGGATACTCTTTGCTGATGGGAACGTCTCTGCTGCTGACCATTTCCAGGCCAGCCTTGTCCAGCGCATGTTGTCGAGCTGCTCTGCCGACGTGCCATAGCTGCATGAAGATGAAGGACCCTTTGCTGTGAACCTCATCCGTTACATGTCTCCATGCTTCGATCTGCTCCTGCATGAATATTCCCGGAGCATTCTCATCACGCCCTCGCGATTTGGCCGATACAAATGTCGCTTCTGTGATGAGAAACGTGCCAGGAACTGATGCTCTCTGTGCATAATACTCCTTCATCATATCAAGCGGGGCGTGATTTTCATCTGCCCGCAGGCGCGTCATCGGCGCCATCACGACGCGATGCCTCAACGAACATCTCCCGATATCGATAGGACTTGCAATGTTTGTCATGTCGAATATGTAACTATTTGCAAAAACTTCGGAAAACACCAAAACTAATTACTGAGAGAATGGTCTCATTGTAAAACGGTGGATTATCGGAGCTGACCTCGTGGCGATAAGACCCCGCATTGGCCAAGCACGTCACGTCAGATCCATCTGTCAATATCGGTCGGAAGTTGAGGATGGAGTCGGTGGATCTTGAATCGCGTCTCGGAGGCTATGCTCTCATTTTCTTTTCCATCTCCATATAATTGAGGAGACATGAAAAAGTTTCAACATTGGGGAAATGGAGACGTGGAAAATTCTCGATCCAATTGAATGACTACGCTGAGATGCGGCTGAGTGAGAACAAGCTCATCGGCAATTACGAGCCCACTTCACGAGATGAGAACAATGGATGTTGTTCCACTGTATTTGGGGTAGCTTGTGGAGCTGCTCTCATTTTTTGGAAGATGCCCCATGGATGAAGATTTTTAATTGACGATGATGTACTGAGATGTCGAGTGCTTCTGCGAAATAGAGGTCTATTTTCGCTCAAATACGCTCAACGGCCTGCTCAGAGCCTCAACGCCTTTTACTCATTCTCATTAATAATTGATCCTAGTGCTACGTCGGCGGCTGTGGCTGCCAAGTATAAAGTCAACGCATGTGACAAATGAGAGCATCTCCGACTGATGCCCAAATTCTGGGCACGCTTGTACAAAAACCTTGACCAATCCTGCGACATTGTTTGTGCTCTCACTTTGTTCTCACTTTTCCCCGCCGACCACCGGCCACCACCTAAAAAATACTGTACCGCCTGCCGCCCTAACCGTCTGTCACCATCCACCACTTGAAGCGACAACTGCCAGAGTCTGGGGTAGACCATCCCACTAAACCCAATCAATAACCTCCCCAACGGCCGGTAACGTCCCGAGAGGGCGCGTCGCTCGCCGTATAGCCGGTGATAACATCATCAGAGAAGCATTTCTTGGATTAGCGCGGCACAGCTATCTCCGAAGCCTTATCTTTGACTGCGGTGCTTTGCGAAAAATACCAGCATATCTTGGCTCGAGATAACTATAGGCTGATTTGGTTCCCTGTGATCATGGCGGTACCCCTCACTCAGTGGTAGGTGGCTTACTGCTAGTTCTTGGCTCTCGTAGGTGTGCGACAGCCCGATGAGATAGCGATCCCCCCACGAATGTGTTTGTAAATGTCGTAGAATGTGAGTAAGAACATGCAAAGACTTGGCAGGTCAGAGTTGAGATGTGATGGATTGCGATTGGTAAGCTGCTGATCATTTGTCTCGATGAGTCTGATGAGAAATTGGCAATTGTCAGTCCTAGGGCGTGAAGTCGTGCGGGAATCGGAGGTCTTGGCTCCAAGTCTGGGGTCGGCTTTTGTTAGCCAATTACAGGTGTCCAAATGCACTACCAGGGCGTCGCGTCGGCCAGCATGGCCAATCACCGCAGACCAGAGCCTTGGCTGAGATAAAGGGTCATGTGTTGGCAGTCCCAACTCGTCTTGTGGCGGAACTGAAAGGTCAGCTCAAGTATCGGGGGGACGACACTTTTTATCTTCTTTCATCTTCATCTCAACCCTACATCGTTATCTCAGCTCATGACTGAGATTATCCAGTTTTCACACTATCAGCGCTAACAATTCCTCGAGTAACACGATCAAAATGTCGGTTGCCCAGGTTTTGTTCAACACTACTCCCATCAACACCATACAGGCTGAGCCAAAGCGTAGAGGAAGCTGGGTTCCCACGCGAAGAAAGTCAGAATGTCCTCTCGAAATTACTATCGATCGGCACTTTGAGGCCAAGATCTACACCTCGGGCTCGACCATCACCGGCTCTGTATCATTCTCACCAAGCGCAGATCTAACCGTCGATGCATTCGAGATAGTCTTCACGGGCTCTGAAACAACGCTGGTTCAGATGTTTCACCAAGGAACTATGCCCAAGTCAGGACACAAGTTCCTTCAGCTTCGAATGCCAATCCCAGAAAGTGCCCTTCCGCCCAATGGAGTGCTTCAGGCTGGTCAAACCTACGAAGTTCCTTTCTCTTTCGTCATTCCATATCAACTACCCAGTGCGGCTTGCAAGCATCGAAACCCGATTATCCGGGAACGACATCTGCAGCTGCCACCGACTATTGGATCTTGGGAGCACGATGACATGGCTGTCCATACCATTGCTATCAACTACGGTGTTGATACCCGAGCATTGCTCAAGACCGATAAGGGCAAATCTATGGTTCTTGAGAGAACTCATCCTGTGAAAGTCATGCCTTATCTTCCAGAGCAGCCTCCTCTGCATATCCTACCGGGAAACCCGCGATTCACCATGACTCAAGAGAAGTCAATTCGAAAAGATATCCTCTCTTCTAAGTTAGGCTACGTCAGAGCAACCACACGTCAACCGGATCCTGTCATCATCTCAGCCGATAAGCTACAACCGTCAGAATGCTCACTCAACATCGATCTCGAGTTCTGGCCAACTTCCAAGAAAGCGACCCCACCAGAAATGTACGCAAAGTCAGCTACCATCAAAGCATCAACATACTACTCTACAGGCCATCTCAGCTTCCTACCAGATCAACACAACTTCCCCGCCGTCATGCCGAATCCCATCTTGAGCTTTGTCCTCGATGAGAGCGCAACAGTCACCAAGTCTCCCGCGCCTCGCTGGGAACAGACATCAGCCTCAATCTCAGCACCGAGCTCTCGCAGAGGCTCGGAGAACTCTACCATTGGCGATGAGCCTCCCCGCACGGCTTCCAGACGAGGGTCGAAGAGTAGTGATATCATCAAGGCGGAAGCCCCTCGGCATACAGCAACTTTGCCTGTTTCGATCGAGCTGCCGAGTCCTGATAACAAGATCTTGCTTCCGACCTTTTACTCCTGCCTCATCAGCCGGACTTACATGCTAGAAATTGTTTTGGCTTCGAGAGCCCATGGTTCTAGCTTTACGCTGCGACTGCCATTGCAGATTGCCGTCGAGGGATATCACGAGACGGGCATCAACCACGTGCCAACCTATGTGAGTTTTGCCAAATCATTTTGCGAAGACATTTCAGCTAATAAAGTAATAGGAACAAGTCCAGGCAGGGCAGGACCTATATGATGCACTTCCGACCTATGATACCGCTATTTGAGGTCTTTTCGTTCTCTCTTCGTGATTTGCTTACCGACTATGAAGTACTCTTTGGCGCTGGGATTCGAGTCAGAAAATTGTTGCTTTGTAGTTTTATACCCATAAGTTTTAGTTTAATTCGTTTAATATCTTGCTATCGATGTTACACACCACCTCCGTCCAGTCCGCATCATCCCGTCACAGCTCACCTTGCATCTGGGCAACCTCAGTTTGGACCACCAACCGTGACAGAGACGGCAAGGCGCATAAAATTCGTCCAGTTGTCGACATTGAGCTCGCCACCAATGACCTTCCAGATAAACCTATCCATACCTTCCAATCGACACTTATCGCCATTCGGTGCCCAAACAATTGTGTAGACCCTCATGGTGTTGTACTCCCTCTTCTCAATGAGGATCTTTGACTCATTGGCCCTGACAAACTCCCTGATCTCAGATCCCTTGAAACCTCCCCAAGGCTGGGCGGTAATGAAGTTCTTGTCACCCAGGGCTGATTTGAAATCGTCTGGTGGCAGCATAGCCTGGGGCGCGTTTACCTCTAGTTCATTGTATGCTGCCGCTGGCGTGGGAAGTTGGACCTTGAGAAGGACATAATTTGCTTTGACGGGCGTGAATGTGGCAAAGAACTTATTCATTGTAGCCGTGTTGGTGGTGATTCTGTATACGATAGAGTTATCTTCTTCCCATGAGCCGGAGTACACGAATGAATCGTGCTTGAACCCGCCATCGAGAAGCCATAGCTGATGGTAAGGTGTATCAGAATGTTTATGGGCCTCTCCCCACAGACTACCCATGGTGGATAATTCAATGAAGGTGACTTGCGAAAACGATAAGATATAATGTGTCAAACCCTAGAAGTGATACTGTTGGGGCTTGAGAACTGCAGAAGTTATGAGAAAGCTCAATGAATCGTTAAGTGTGCGGGGTGCTTTAAACATACAGCTCTAGAGATCATTGGCCTCCAAGGCATCAAGAACAAGATAAGTACCTCCGATCAGGCACGGAGAGACAAGAGGAAACAAAAGGCCAACACTGTGGTCCAAACTTTAAAACATGTCTTTTCAACCCTCAAATGTATTCTTTCTTATATCGCTATATGTTAGTTAGTGCCCTGCAAGGGCGTTTTGTCTTACAGTAAGTTCGACAGCAGAAGAGAAGCCACATTTCTTGGTATCCCCGCGCGGACGCGGAGAAAGTGATAGGGCTGGCCGACACTCAGGCTTCCAGTGGAGACACAGTTTGCAGGACTATTACATACCCAGTGTGCAGAATGCTGTTGATGCTAGGCAGCCATGTGGGGAGTGAGGTATGTGTCTACAATGTAAGAAAATGGGAGCTTCGGGGGTAGTGGCTTGGCCAGGGCCTGCCCAATAAGTAAGCATGGCAAGATGCCTGCAGGCTTGTAAAACGAGGCCTTAGTTAGCATCGTAGGCTACTCTACATCCCTGTGAGGGGTTGAAACGATGCACAATCATGTTTACTCACCCAGCAGGTCTTGTTGAAAGGTACATGCCGTCGCCCAACAAGCAGAAACAACCACATTTGTGAAGCACTGAATCAATCAGTATAAAATCGCGAACGATACTGAAGTGAACAAAACGTCTATACAGTATCGGGCGATTAGAAGAAGGCCATTACTGAGTGACAATGCGTTGAATCTCTAACCTGATATTATTTGAGGGAACGTAGCCATCTACACTTCGTCAGATCGATCTTACTTCGCCTCCCAATCCATTCTCCAATTGATATCACATCCTACTGCCTCCGCTAACCTTCACTCTTGTTTTGGTACGGCTGACTGTCTTGTACAAATACTGGCTGGATGACCGGGACAGTCGGCTTGGGCTCAGGTTGATGAGAGGCCATGGTTGGCATTGGTATAGACCTCAATGAATCTCTTAAGCCGCTGTTTGGCCCTTCGGTATCGCCTCGGCTTCTTCGTCCCATCCTGAAAGCTAAGATGATGGCTCCGACAATGAGAGCTACGCCCACGATTGAGCCGACTACGGCGCCGGCGATGACACCTCCACTGGGCCCACCGCCGTCTTTAGTACCCCCATCAGTAGGGCTCTCTATTTCTTCTGGTTCCGATGTGCGTGATGGAAATTCGGCGGATGAACTACTCTCAATCTCCGTTGACGATGCGCTATCGGTCACACTGGTAGAGGGCTCGCTGGTTAAGGACTCGCTGGTAGTTGTCGTGCTTTCGGTTGTGGTATCCCCTACAATTTCAACACCGTCAGTTCCCTGTTCAAATGTCCCAGTATCCTGCAATAACTCACAGTCTGTTGGATTCTCAAGGAATAAGGTACTGATACCGGTTGAAACACCAATGGAGTCATCGCAGCTGACTAGCCATTGAAGGCCCTCCAAATCGTCAGGGTTGTCGTACAACTTGACAGCTACGCAATCGCCGGTGCTATCACAACATGTCAGTATGTACTCGACTGGCATACATGGGTCACGGTCCATGGAGTATTACCAAATCTTCGAAGACGAGTAACCAGAGCCGCTTTCTGTCCAGTGGGTATACAGGGCCGTAGTGCCATCACAGTATGTGCCGACTCTGTATTCGAAACTACTGCCCACCTCGTCAGGGAACCAGTCGCAGTGGGCGTACGTATCTGTGTCACCAGAGAAGGTATAATCCCAACGGAAAGATGCTGTACTTGGGCAGCTGAACGTTTCGGCTGCGAAGGTTTTGGTTACTTAATGTCATCTGGGTGTTTACAGGGAAGAGATACTTGTTCCATCTGTGACCGTGTAGCCGATTATCGAGTCACATTGCACAGGTGCGATATGACTCTGGAGATGAAGCAAGAGGACTGAAAGAATTATGCTGGGTCTGTACATGTTGAAACGCGATTTTTTGCAAGATTCGGGTCAAAAGAACCAAGGCTCTCGAGTTTTGAGAAGAGGGGGGATCCTTAAACACAAGTACCCTTTGAAACATCCTACCACTAACCCCTATCACAATTTACATGACCCAGTGGCGTTCGATAGCTCAATTTGAATGTGTAATATTTTTCAGCTGCTGTCCCCATGGTGGATAGCCATTGGTGGTGAGATTCTTGGCGCTGCGGGCTGTCACAGCCTGCTTTTGTCTTGTCCCTGACCAGAACCCAGGCCGGAGGAGGAAAGAAAACTCAGTAAATTTATCATAAATGATAAAAATATTTAGACATATGGTATGAGCTTAGGCTAGGTTTAGCGCACCTTACTGAGTTTATCTTTAGGCCTCATATCAAAGTCTGATGTTTTCTTGCTCCCCGAGGCCAGGGAGCATCAAGGCTGCATGTTTCACCACGGATGAAAAGCAATCTTGGCCATTCCAGAAAAAAGAGATCGAATCTCAGGCGTGGCGAATGTATGAGAAAATTGACCTCCTTGACTTGCGGCCTTTGTGAACTCTGGTGTATGGCCATGATTGAGGTTGAAGGAGAAGCCTGATGTATGCACCATCTTTACCTGTTTGTCTTAAAAAAGAAATTCAGTCAGACAATACGGAGTCAACTAAATGAATAGACTTGTTTGCTCATATTTTACGCGAAACCAAGCCATGTCACCATTTTGACAAACCAATTCACAGTTCGGTCCGCGAGATCAGCCCTACCGACAATCCGAGCTCAACGGAGTATATGACACCGAAAGCCTCAGACCCTAGCTCTTATGAGCCCGGCATGAAGTCGTAGCTTGGAGCTGGTCAACGGAGTTGGGTGTCGGCTCGCCGAAATCCTGGAGTTGCATCACTTAACTCCGCTTAAATCCATGTTGATAGCATCTATTCTCCGAACATCTCAGACTGGATCATCACAGTAAGCGGGCTTCGCTATGACGATCTCCAAGTTTCATTCCACTTTTTTGGTTAATAAATTAAATCGTTTCCCGCTTGGCAACCGTGCAAAAGCCGGCTATTTCACATATGCATCAGGCTAGTCGTTCGTACTCCAGTTCATTATCATCATCCAACACTGATAAGCATGACCTCAACAACATTCTCTCAGTTTAATGGCGACACAGAGGGCCTTGAGGTCGCTCGAGCCTTCTCTGCACAGGTTTCCGGTAAGGTTGTGCTGGTCACGGGAGTGAATCGAGGCGGGATCGGGTACTCAACAGCCGAAGCTTTGGTACGTGAGAAAGACGGCCCCCAACTCATGAAGCCGCGATCATCTAACTGAAACACGATTTCAGGCATCGCAGGGGCCGTCGCATCTCATTATCACCGGTCGCTCTCGCACCAAGCTCCAGGAAAGCGTCGACGCAATGAAGAGTCTCTACCCTCAGGTCAACTACGTCATCCTCCAGTTTGACCTCTCAAGCCAACAGTCAGTTCGCGCCGCTGCTGCTGAGCTTCTAGGCCGAGATGACATTCTGAAGGTCGATCTGCTCATCAATAATGCTGGAATCGCATTCCTCCCAGAACGCTCGCTCAGCCCAGAGAAGATCGAGATGCATTTCGCAACCAATCATATTGGCCACTTCCTTTTCACCAGCCTCATCCTGCCAAAGCTGATCAAAGCTGCTGAGGGGAGCCCCAAAGGTGCAACCCGTATCATCAACGTGTCCAGTGGATCGCCAAAGTGGGCATTCATGAGATGGAGTGACATCAACTTTGAGAAGAAGAACAAGGACCTGCCGGAAGAAGAGAGACCCAACTACGAGGTTCATAGAGCATGGGGCTCTCCTAATGTTGAAGAGCTGAGCTACATTCCACTGGCAGCATATAACCAGAGCAAAGTTGCAAACGTGCTCTTCAGCATCGGCGCAAACAAGCGATGGTACGATCGTTACGGGATCTTATCTCTAGCGGTGTTTCCAGGTTGGATTGTGACAGAACTCAGCAGACACATGGCATCTGAGGCTCGTGACGCAATTGTAAAGGTAGGAAACCAGAGAGGGGTGAAGTACAAGACTCTTCAGGCTGGGGGGTCAACCACTGTTGTTGCGGCGCTGGATCCCAAACTCGGGCCAGGTGAGAAACGGGAGGGAAAGGAGAACTACGGTATATTCTTGGAAGATTGTCAGATTTGCAGCGGAGCTCATCCTAAGGCTGAGTCTGACATAGAGGCGGAGAAGCTTTGGGAGCTGTCAGAGAAACTGATCAGTGAAACTTCTTGAAGATGTTTTCGTGAATGGCCATGATCTAGCAAATTCATAATGGTATCAAAAATCAATATACTACTTGCAAAATACACATCTCTTCGTCTTAGCTTGAAAGAAGGTGCTCGCGAAGGTTCCAAAGTTTGTGAGTCGTAACTGAACATGGGGACATTGATCTCATTAATGCAGATACAAGCTTCCGAAAGAATAACGATAACCGTCCCAATTTCTGTCGTTTCCTTATGCCATCTGCTTCTCTGAAAGGCGTGGTTGAATGCGCACTTTGAAGTCCAACGGCTTGACAAACCAATAACTCTGGGTATGCCAGTTCTGATGTTGCAACGACGAATCAAGGCTGAAGTCAAAATCTCGGATAATACGTGGGATCAGCTTTGACATCTCAAGCATTGAAACATGTCGGCCGATGCAGTTCCGTGAGCCGAGTCCGAACTAAAATGGTCTTTCGTCAGTGATATGGCGAAATCCTTTACCAGAGGGGGTCTTACAGGCATGTAGTAGCGGTTCATCATGGAAAGCCTCTCACTCTCCGCAGTGAGCCATCTGTCTGGGTTGAAGGAATTGGCATCTTGACCAAATATTCGAGTATCACGATGAGCTACCCATGTGTTGATACCGACAATAGTCTGTGTCATTCGTCAGTAGCGAGCTCAAACCTTCCGAGCTTCATCATAATGAACTTACTCCTTCTGGGAAGAATCGTCCGCATATCGTCGCGCCACCCTCGGGAACAACTCTCTCCAGTGGGAGACCAGTGGCAGGGTGCATTCGTAGGGCCTCCTTGATAACAGCCTGGAAATAAACCATCTGCTGACTTTCCTTGAAGGTTGGGGATTGTGACAATTCTCCTCGTGCCGTCAAGTCGTCGATCTCGGCTCTTAACTTGTGCAAACAATCCGGGTTCTTCAGGAGATAATACAGGACAGCTGAAAGACTAATGGCAGTTGTATCTGAGCCCGCGACCATGTTCGATGTACATCCCGCGAGAACGTGATACTGAGTAAAGACATCCGGAGACGCAGCATGCTTGGCCAGAAACTTGGTGAGAAAGTCTTCCGTGGTGACGTCGCTCTCTGCGGCGACGGGCTTGGGAGCTACCTGCGCTTCACGGATTCTCTCGTTTGTGAAGTTCAGGATGTATGCTCTCCCTGTTCCCTTTTCGCCAGCTAGCCAGTTCCTTATCTTAAAGAGGTACTTATGCAGACTTGGGTAAATTCCAACCAGGGTCCCATAGCCCAAGTGGTCCTCCAAAGCACCGATCACATTACCAACATCGTCTCCACTGTCCAGGAAGCCGAAGCGCTTTGCATATGTGATCAAACCGATGACGTCGAATGCATAGCACTGGAACCAGTGTCGCATGTCGACAGGTAAATGAATCGAGGTGCTGGACATCTCGGAGAGACGTTGGGTGAAGATATCGGCGCAATCGTCGACGAAGGGTTCGTAGTGAACAAGTGACGACATTGCGTAAGTCGCTTGATACAGCTTTCGGTTCTGGTTGTGACGCTTGACTGATTGATCGCTGAAGATGGCCCATGTGCCGGGACTTGTCCAGGTCGAGTACCACGATGACTTTGGGAAGTGAGTGCCCAGACCGTAGATTGTCTTGGCTGCCTCGGGATCGTTGAAACTATATCGGTTGGGGCCATATCGTACAATCGTTCCTGCGACGGATCATTCAGTGAATGGTGTGCAAGGCATCAGCGGGTGGACATACCGTATTTCCTATGTAGATCCAGGTTTACATCTTGGAATGAGCCTTTCCAGACTTTCCAGAAGTACCAGCCATCTGTGAACCGGGCGAGGGTAGGTCCCGGGACAGCTCGTAGTGGAGAGCGAAAAGATTGGAAGATGAACCGCAACAGCAGTGCGAGAACCACCGCCGGGATAGCAAACAGAGCAATCGGGGAGGTCATCTTGAGGTGTCGCTAGTGTCAAGAGACTAGAGGTCCGTTGAGAACGAGAGTACTCCTTGAGTCTGGACTTATCGAGCTTTTATAGCGCACATCCGACTTGCCGATTCGTATTCCCAAAGTTTAAAGAGTGGTAGTTATGTCCAATGATGCGGGGTGTATCCTATCACATCTTGTCTGTTGTCTACCGAGGTCTCCGAACTTATTTACCCCGCTACCCCAGAGTTTTAGGTCAATCATGGGGAAGATCTACGCCTCGGCCGAAGTTCGGGTTGCGTAAGTGGGCGGCCCGATGAGTAGTAGTAGATGGGGTATGTTCAACCTGCGACGTCCATAATGGTTGGCTGAATGTTAGACAGTAAGGCCCACCAAGAGAAAGTTGGTAACCAGGATTACGGAGTCCACCGACGATCGGGTTGTGGACAATAGTCCCGATGCATCCGACAAGGCTACAATAGCCATTCTTGACAAAGGAAAGCCACAGTAATTGCAAGATACAAGAATCAACCGTCAACCAAAATCGCCTTCCATACCTTGCTCGAATGGAGTAAGCGTCGAGAACAAAGGTCCAGATGAAGTGCTATTCTTGTGATGAGTTCTCCACCAAGTCAAACTAGCATAAGCTCAAAGGTTCAGGGCGTCAGTGAACTGCAATTGCATATCCTCGTTTCGACATGAGGTTGTAACGACCCGTCTTTCTGAGGTCCCAATACGGCCTAGTGACATCTGATCAGGATATGGCCTCGAATTTTGATGGTCTAGACCTTGAAACAATGCTGCGACCTAAAGGGCTCGTTTATTGCGCTACTACCTAAATGAACCCAATGACACTTCAAACCAATTCCTTTTACTCAAGTTTATTGACCTTCCGTTTGATCCTCTCCTCCGCTTGTGAGAACGATAATGGCTCCGCCTTGCGGCACCTTGATCTTCGTGATATCCGTCTGTGACGTTGGAGATACCTTCAATGATTCTGGTTTCCTTCTTCGAGCAGAGGCTTGCGTTGACTGCGAGTTTGGATCTGACGAAGTTGAGATCAACTATGTTTACGCCACAACGACACTCCCCCCTGGAGAGCAGCCTTACACTTCTACTATTCCTGCGTCAGGCACCGCATCTGGTACTTTTATTGTTTTCGTCGAGCCTACTGGGGTTACCACTACTACAAGTGAGGCCACAACGACTGCTGACGAGACAACCACGACTGGTGAGACAACAAATACTGGGGAGGCAACACTACAACTGGAGAAGTGACTAGCACCATCACTGATGAATCGACCACCACGACAACAGATGATTCCACGACTAAAACTACTAGAGTAGCAACAAGTACAGAGGAGTCTGCAACAACTGCCAGGACTACAAGTACCGAGACTACAACCACTGCTATTGATGGGCTTACTACAGCGGAGCTGGTTTCCACAACTGAACAGACAACCTTGGTTTTCTTTGAGACTACCACCACCACGGCTGATATCACATCTGAGTCAGTTATCACCACGGAAAAAACAACTACCACGGAACAGTTCACGACTGTCACCACTAGCGAATTGGAAACAACCACGACTGCCGGGGTACCAACTTCTGCCGAGGAAATTACATCTTCTACGCCAGCCAAGCCCCCAACATCTACTGTTGTTGAGCCAATTCTTAGCACTACCAGTGAAATCGTTTCCACCAGCGTTGACCTGGGGCCTGTTCTCGCTTCAGATACAACTACAAGCGAGTCCACCATGTCTACTACAGACGAACAGATTGAGTCTACTACGACAAGCACACCTGAGCCTAGCACTGTCATCCCTGAGGTCTCTAACGAGTCTACGGCCTCCTCAACTATGAGCACCATTATCCCTCCATCTTCCTCTGACAGTACCCTTTTCGCCGGGGAGACCACGACCACGACTTCCACTCAGACTTCAGAAGGTATCCCAGAAACCACATCTACTCCAGTTGAACAAGTGACATCCAGCTCTCCAGAAATCCCAACAAAGTTAAATGGGATTTTTCAGTGTGTTGGCTTGATATGTCTCGCTGAGATGTCATAAGCTTTGAGTATCAATCAGCCCCTCAGACGGTGGTGTCATGAGTCCGTGTACAGGGGAAGCATTTATTCCCCATTCCCCATCAGACCACGTTTTTACAGAGCCTTTTTGGCACTTCTATGATGCCTTGCTGCCACTTTGTGCTGCACTGTCTCTTTGAAAGCTTGTAAGTCCTTCCTAACTTCTCTCCCCTTTTCTCTCTTGTAACAAACTGTACATCCGGAGAAGCTTCTGTTCCCTTCGTCGCTTCACGGCACACGGTATTGTATTGCTCCCCTGGGGCACCGAGTGGTTCAAATTCGCATGAAGTTTAGGATTTGCGACCCAAAGCATTCTCCCTCTCCTTTTCCCAATATGAGAGTCGACTGCTAAACTCTTGAAGCTGCCTTTCAAGACTTGTAAGGTTTTCTTCCTCCTCCTTCAGCTCAGTTTCCAATGCAGCCTTACACCGCTCTAGCGCTTGAATCTGAGGGTATTCTCTTGTACGTTCCAAATTTGACGGCCCAGCCCCGCATTCATATATCTCTATCATTTCGAACCCCGACGTAAAGATTTCTTCCTCGAGAGCTCGTACAGCCCCTTCTTTCCTTTGTACTCTTCCCTTTTGGATTCTCACTTGTCTCTCTGTGCTTGAAACGCAAGACTTGAACTGTCGAATGAACTGCTCTACTTGACGTATATCCACCAGTATTGGCTTGGGGAAGGGTGCAGTTTTCTCATTCGTGGATCTGCTTGTTCTCGTAGCGAGAAACGGGGGGAGATATAATGTTGTTTGCCCTTCGTACACTAGATCATAAATTCGACGCTTTCTCGTGTCTGATAGTGTAGAGTATGCGTCATTGAGCTGGTAGCTACTTAGTATACATGCTGGGTAAGATGACAATTACTAACCATTTGGAAATTTGAAGTGGCTTGGTTATTCTCTTGGTTCTTATCTGGATGTGTCATCTTGGCCAGTTGTCGATAAGCCGTCTTGACCTCATCTTTATTTGCTGTATGAGGCAGCTGCAATACTCTATAATAGTCAATAAAATCCATTGTGGGTAAATGACTCTGGAGCCGCGGAAAGTATTTAGTAGTGAGGGGAAGTAGTGGGCTTTCTGGGCTCTTAAAGAAGTCGATCGTGTTCGTGCTTCTTCAAACCCTACCTGTGATAAGGTTGGGAGAAAGAGGCTTCAGCCCCAACATAAAGGTAAAGACCACAAATTCCCATAAACCCGAAAGGATACTTTGAACACGTACCTCTCACTGCGGTGCGGAGCGTAAAGGCCTATCATATTTGGCTGTTACCGTGTTCCTATTGCCTATGTGGTCCGCCCAAAGCCTCAACTCACAGCTGGCGTTTTTCACCTCTCACAAACTTCTGCTCCACCACCTTGTTTGACGTGTATGGCTCAGATCATATAAGGTTGGCCTGAAAAGGCTTTGCCCACATTATTTGCCTTTGGCCTCCTATTTGTATCCCTGGCCGAGAGGAAGCCCGAGGCGGGAACGCTCCTTGAAACTGATATGCCACTGTGATGTCATACGTCCAGGTGAATCACGCGTCGACGAACGCTCGTCTTTTCGATATCGGAGAGATTGCATAACGCGTCCTTCTGAGCTTTATTAGGAGGGTTAATGACTCGTTGTGGTGATCTCGAGTCATAAAATGTTTACTCATTCGTATAATCTGAAACAGAGCTAAGATACCTATTAAACATTACGAACCCGAGCCAAACCAACCCCAGGCTCGAGCCGTTATCGTAGACATAGTGTCCGATCTCCATTAGTGGTAAGGGGATAACGGGACCGCTTAACGTCTTGCCAAAATGCAAGTCGGTACTGAACGTGGTGCGTCCGCTGTATGTGGCAGTGTTGGCCAAATCGAAGGACAAAGATGACCATGCAAAACCAGGGCAATAAGGGGGAAGAGATAAAGTACAAACTCAATAAGCAAAGAAATAAGAAACAAGGAACCTAGAATCCAAATAATTAAAACAGGTTCCCATTTATGCCATATCAATCCTCCGAAATCTCATCGTGCTTCCCATGTTCGGTAACCATTAAAACCCTCCAAAAGCAACAATTCGCCCAAAGCAGGTAAACCACCAGAACTGGAACGATAAAGAGCCATTTACAGGAGGAAAGAACCCCAAAGTTTAGGATGTCCCCTAGAAACCTCTTTCTTGGCTCCATTGCTCAACAGAAACTCCTGCCACTCCTCCTCCCACCGTTCCCTATCCATCCTTTTCTGCTTAATCTTCCACTCATTCTCCGCGTCTTCTCGTCTCTTCTCCTCCCAAACCCATTTCTGGTACTCCTTCTGAGCCTCCTGACTCTTCCACTGGATCCTCGGTTCAAACTTTGCCTGAAGCCACGCTAGCTTCACCTCAGCCTTGGCAATCAACTCGCTATGCAACAGAATCTGGACTTTCAGGAGTTTGGTGCGTATCTGATCAATGTGTCGCTCGCGTTGTTGCTCGGGATCGAACTGCTCATTCAATCGGCGACGTAGCGATCCGAACCAGCCGAGCTTCGCTTTGGAGCTGTAGAAGTCTATTTTCTCGAGATCGCGGGTGTTGACGTCTAGTTGATGCCTCAGATTGTGGAGACAGCGTTCCACGCATTCAATCTTGCAGAGAAGTTTGAGCGCTTTAGTGTCGAGGTAGAAGCCTTTGTTTCTGCTCCACAAGTAGGACTCACGGCGTGCAGCGGGTGGTGAGTGATTGTTCGCCATCCGCGGTTTGGGGAAGCTAGGCCGCTGGGACCTAGGAGAATGATGTGAGTAACGGCAGTCCAAATGATTATCGAGACCGGGGAGAGTGACTTTATCTTAAGTCTGTACCCTTGGGGCCAGGACCAGTTTCCCCAAATGGGGATGGTGCTCCATAGTGAAGTTGAGCTTCTTTCGTGTTTGGCCGAGGGCTCACATCCATCACGTCTGGTGGTTAGCCAAGAAACGAATAAATCATCATCACCGGGGCCAAAGCCATGCGTCGTTGGGTCATTATTTTGCAGCTTTTATTCAGTTCCTCCGTGGGTATACAGTCTCCCAATGGTACAAAGTCTAACATACGCAGCAAGTTCAAACTTTTGTCTATTTAATCCAGCCCTTGGGTCCTCCCCATGTTCCCTTGACCATGTAGTTTTTGTAAACCCAGGGGAAAAAGTCCTTCTTCAGGTGGTAGAACGAGCGGCGGGGAACGGCTTGGTCAATGCCGAGAATATCCCCGAAAGTCTCCTTAGGAACGCCACCGTACTTGAACTCGGCGAGCATCACCTTGCCGTATTCTGTGAGGAGAGGGCATGAGGTGTAGCCATCATAGGCAGGCTCGGGCTCTTGGCCATCAATGGCGCGGAGGAGGTTGCTGACGAGAACGGGCGCCTCGGAGGTTACGGCGGCGGCAGTCTTGGAGGTAGGAAGGCTTGAAGCATCACCTGCAGACCAGACGTTGGCGAACTTGTTGTGGCGGAGCGTGTTGTCGTTGACGTCAACGTAGCCAGCCTCGTTGGCAAGAGCGCTCTTCTTGACGAAAGCATGAGGTCCCATCTTGGGAACGACGTGCAGGAAGTCAAACGGCTTGGTGACCTTGTTCTCGCCATTGGCAAAGACAGCATTGTTGCCCTCGATAGCAACAAGATCATGCTGGAAAAGACCCTCAACACCACGCTCTTGTCGCATCTTCTCGAGCTCAGCGCTGTACTTGGGAACACCAAACATGACGGGGAGACCGGTTGCGAAGGTGATCTTGATAGGAGAGCCGGAGGGGTTCTTGGGGTCATAGAGACCAGTCTGCTTCCAGTGGTCGAGGGCAAGCCACATGGACTTTTGGGGAGCACCGGCGCACTTGATGACGCCGGCGGGCTGTGTGAAGATGGCGTTACCCTTCTGGAGGCGCTGGATGTTGGGGAAGACCTTGTCGCAGTAGTCGTAGCCGTAGATGGAAGAGACAGGACCGTTGCGCTCGGCGAGAGCTTCGGGAAGGCCCTTGATGCTGTCGTAATTGATCTTGATACCGGGCGCGACAACAAGGTGCTCATAGTTGACCTTGTCGCCAGTTCCAAGAGTGATGCTGTTGTCCTCAGGAGTGAGAGCATCAACGCTGACGTTGTAGAACTTGAGCTTGGGGTCGATGAGCTCAGGCATGGACATCTTCAGCTCCTCCTTGGTCTTGAGTCCGGCACCGACTAGTGTCCATCCAGGTTGGTAATGGTGCCACTGGGCAGGATCAACAACAGCGATATCCTCACTGGCGAATCGGCCGCTTCGGAGAAGTTGATGGCTGATCGCGAGACCAGCAGAGCCTCCTCCAATAACGACGACCTTGTGACTTCGGCTAGCAGCTGTCACGGCCGCAGCGGTAGCTAGACCCCTCCGAGACTGGCCAAAGGCCGCAGATCGAACTGCCAGTGCCACGCGACTTGAAAGCATTTTGAGTTTTTGTGTTTTTCTTCAAAAGGAAGAGTGAAGTCGAAAATGCGAGAAAAATCTCACGCTGAAGAGTGAACACGCCAGAAAAAGTACAATTGGAGTGACGTACTGTACGTACCCACTAGCGCTTAGCGCTTTTCTGTTTTGGACCTGATAAGGGCGGATTATGGTTTGTCCGGGGCGGGAACTAACCAGCCGAGGATAAGTCTCAATTGCGTGATTCAGGGATAAAGTGATTGCCGCCGATGGTCCGAAATTAGAGCCCGATGGCCCAACTGCGCTCTTTGGAACGGCGACTTCCGGCCATGCCTTAAGCTGAGACTGCTGAAAAATAATAGCATGACTAGATATTGCACAGGCTTCGATTTTCCACAAGCCTGTATCGCCAATGAATATGGACGTGAGTCCTGCTTCTGCTTCCCGAAACACCAAAACCTAATCATGACGGGAGCACGAACTGTAGCTTTACATGGACTTCACGGTGATGAAATGATTGAGATGTCAAGGTGTGCTGTAGCCTAAACTCATCAGACACTAACTAATAACAGTTACGCTTCCCGAAAGTCTTAAGTTTTTTATATACACAGCGGAAGGGTAGCATGATACAGTGCAACGTCCTTGGTTGTCGATTTACCCTAAACCGCCATCAACCAAATGCAGTGCCTACCAAGCATTTCTGTCCCTTGAATATGTATATCGGCGTCTAATATTTCAATATACAGAGCCATATCAATATTTGGCCCCGGCTTTGATACAAGTTATGTTGTATGCAAATTGTCGGCGACCCAAATCTAGTCCCCGATGACGGGGATGGAAACTCAAACCACGATAAACAAGGATCACCACGCACCACTGGGAAGATTCGGCGACTTCTTTGATCCATCTTCATCCTATACTCGGAAAAAGTGTAGACTACATGCTCATATCATCCTCGGCAATTTGCAAATTTGCACCAACCCCAGCCAGCCATCCAGCACTGGCCCCAGTACTCTCTTTGAGAAAACTGGCACTGTCACCAACTGCGAAAACACCACGTGTGCTCGTCTCTTGAAACTCATTATCTACCAAAATCCTCCCTTCCGATGTCATTTCCAGATCTAATTGTTCTGCGAAAGGTCCACTAATAACCTTTCTAGGCTTATGCGCTATCAGGCCGTACACTGATTCTGCCCCATCGGCGAACTGGACAGCCACTGAGGTTTCCGAACTCTCCAGTGATTTGATCGGTCTGTTTTCTATTCTGAAGCCAGAATTCTTGGTCCCTAATATTTGCGGATGGCGCTCAACATGTGAAAGCCCGTTGGTCAAGAATGTTATATGGGGACTGAATTGGCGGGCGAGATGAGCCGACAGCACTGCTGCCTCGATCGAACTTGGAGAGTCGGATGTGATGAGCACAGCAGCGTCGGCAGTCGCTCTTTTACCAACATCGAGACATTTTGAAACGTCGAAACTGTCCAACGAGTCAGGATTCGGGGTTTCGTAATCAAAATAGGGCTTACATATGCTTCCCCCAAGCTTCTTCATATCCCGGGATATCTGGAAGAACGTCATGGCTACTCATGGCCAATATCACCTTTCTTCCCTTCCAACATCGACCTGTGGCGTCTTCCGCTTCGAATACCATCCCATTCTCACGAATAGATGCGGCTGTTGCGTGGCTAAACATGATGGTCTTGAACTTGGTTTTGATCTCAGCTATAGTCTCATCCTGAATCGATTTTGAGATCGCTTGGCTTGTAGTCTCCTGGAGTCTGTCTCTGTGATCGTCGATATCGAAAACAATGGCACTCCTTCGCGCACGACCAAGAGACAAGGCCGCAGAGACACCAGCCGTCCCTGTCCCAATGATCAGAGCATCCAGGACATTGCGAAGGAAATGAGGCTCGATGCAATGTGAGCTGACCAGGTGAGGCATCTTGGATAGGATGTCTGTGCTCAATATTGTGTGGAAAAAGGAGAAGAGATGGAGAAGGAACGCGGAAAGGCTGTATGTGTTGGTCCTTAAGGAGAGATAAGCGGATACTTTTGCCTCTGCGATGGACAGTTTCCGACCCCTGTCATTGGGTTACGTACGGCCTATAGGGAGTAGTTATAAGTCCCAACGGTCGGGTTTCTGACGCAGGAATCTTAGCGCTTCGTGTGATGATGTGAGACTCGTCAACAATCCTGCTTATAGGTTACGGAAAATGAGGTTTAGGCAGAGAGACCGGATGCTTTTAGCCAAGTTATGGACATTGAATACCCTCCCTAGCCTCTGCAGATATACTATTAACAATTAATGATGCAAACATGATTCAGGCTGAAGGATGCATCCCTGCCGTGCATGCTCATGCTTCTCGCTGCCAGCGGCAACAGAGTTCCTGTGTAACGACCAGGTAATTAAACCAACATGAGATCGGTCAGAGAACTTTCACGAAACAAGGAAAACTTGCCGTAGCGAGACCAATTTATTCAGGTGTTTCAGAGAAGGGAAATCGTACCAACATCAGGTTTATCCGGATCATAGAGTTCACGGCACTTCCACTTTAGAGCTTCTATAGACTCTTTGGCCTTGTGAAGTATCTTTATGCAAAATGGCTCCTCTTCCGACTGGTGGTACTGATGGGGACAATCTTGATGCGGCGGCACTGCATGCCACTGAGTCTGCCGTTTCTCGAGATAGTTCAGAACACTCCACAAGCAGTCTTCTTCCCTCCCGTTTCCGTAAACTTCAGCCTTTACAGCCTTTTTAGCCAGTTCCGCCCATTCAGCAGGTCTTAGTTCTAGGTTGTAACTTGGAGCCTCTGTAGAATACTCAACACCGACTTCGCTGAACTGCAGACGTTTCAATTCACTCTTCTCCGTTGATGCGTTGGCCTCTTTGTCTATGGACTCTAGAATGACACCGTACTGCTGCCCCACTGACATGAGGAGAGTACCAAGAAGTTGAATATTCTGCATGGCCGAAAGGTGGCTTGCTGGACAGATCTGACAATGAGCTATTTGCCTTGCTGTTGAGATCGTTTTGCGGAGAAATGGAAGACCCGATGGAAACGAGAGTCTTTCGTTCTTGCAGAGATCATCTACTGCGAGATAGAAAGTCGCCAGACAAGAACATGACCGTGATGATGTTTGCGGGATGGAAGGCGCTGTAGTTACCGAGGCAGCATTTGAAGCCGAGGAATCGAGCGCTGGAGTAGCAGGATAGCTCGATGAGCGTTCTTGTACTGGGCATGAGCAGTCGGCGACTTTTCCTAGCTCAAGTTGAAGTCCACTAAGGATATCAGAGCTCAAGTCAGGCATGAAACTTGAATCGACACAGGCATTCAAGTCAAACTGGCCGAGATTTTCAATCATTGATTGAGGTGATAAGAGGGACAGGAAGGGCGTGTCGTCCTGAACAGCTGGACTAGGGAGAGCTGCCGCCAATGCTTGTCGACGTTTTGCAGGTCTGCCCATCTGCTTCTTGGCCGAGTAGTGACAGTCAAGGCCTAAACTAGAGCATCTTCGACATGAAGGTTTCCCACCATCACATCTTGACTTCCGTTGCCCTAGACCTGTTAGGCTTCATTACCAGGACAGAATGAGAGTGAATGACGCACTACAGGCTTCACAGGCTGACCGCCGAGCGGGGCTCGGAATGTTTGACTTGGTGAGGGAAGTCAATGTCATCGCGGAGAGATATATATCGGCGAGATTTTGAAAAGAAATTACTTGAAAGTTCGAAGTGGAAGAAGTATCTGAGCGTATCGTGGATTGTAATATCTTCGTCGGAGACTTTCCAACATCGTGACTGGCGAGATGTCGTGGGCAAGCAATGTGGCAAATCACAAGCTAGACAACTCGCCGACGGTCCACTTTGAGGACGACGGCTAACTTAAGACATCTCTCCAAAATGACAAAATTCTTTGAGCGAGTTTAGTGTCGGAGTAGTGGGCCTTGGACTAGTTATTTTTGGCACTTCGCACCCAAGTCAGATTTGCATACTTCTTGGTGGATGGGCTACTTGTAATATGATCTTGAGGCATGGAATGCGACTTGGCTATCGCTGATGTTCTGTTCTGCTATTTAGCATCCAAAATTACCAAAGACCACTCAGCCCTTGATATTCTCGTTCACCCACTTCCAAGTCTTGATCAGTCGCTCGCGAGTCAGTGGCTTGACGTCCCGTATTGAAGCCGAGACCTTCTGTGCTTGAGCAACATCAAATGGAGAACTCTCATGACCCTCACTTGCACTCCCGTTCTCCTTATCCTTGGCATATGACCGCTTCCACAGACCTAGAAGAGCCTGTGACGGATGACTGGCGCTGTCGTCGCTCAACGCTTTCTCCAAGCGCTCAAGCCACTCCGATGATGAGACGATCTCAAACTCGGGGCCCTCGTTACTGGTAGCTAGCCAGTCCAGCATATCTTTCCAGCTCGGCGTGGTATGTGGGTTCAAGACATGGTAAACAGGTGTTTCCGGACCTTGGGAGTTTGTGAATGCAATTTCGACGACAGCTTGGGCAGCTTGTTCGACTGGAAGCCAATTGAGCACTTCATTCAGAAGATCAGGCAGACACCCTGTGATCTTGGAGGTTGAGAGCAATAACGGATACGCCTCGGTGGTATTCCAGACTCCAGTTTCATTGCTGCAAAGTTGGCCGACCCGAACGACCGAGGCCGGCGAAGATTCGTGTTTCTTGTTCGCAGCATCACAGATATGTTCGGCTACCCACTTGGAGCGTGAGTAGCCCAATGGCGAAGCCTCTTTAGGATCCTGGGATAACATTTCAGGAATCGGTTGAGCAGTAGAGTCACTCACAGCCGCAATAGAGCTGACAAAGATGAATTGCGCATCAGCTTCTATAGCGAGGTTGATCAAATTCTTTGTACTCAAAATCTGATCCTCGAAAGAGTTGAGTCGAAGACTAAAGTTGACCGCCCAAGCTGAGTGAATGATCTTGGTAGCACTGGTCGAAATCTCCCGGAGCTGTTCTTCAAAAAGTCCAAGATCTCTTTGTGTCAAATCACACGGAAGACAGACGACTTTATCCTGGTGTGATTCTAGAGGAGGCAGGAATCTTTGGAAGAGGGCTTCAGAGACTCGTTTCTGGGCTGCGAATGGACCATCAGCTCGAAGCAAACAGTAGATCCTGTCAACCTTTGGATCGTCCCGAAGAAGGTGAAGGATATGCGCCCCGAGGAACCCAGTCGCACCGGTGAGTACCACGCGGGTGGGGCGATGATTGTGGTCTTGAACCATCTTCATAGCCATCTGGGCCAGGCGTTTCTTTTCATCCAAGGCCTCCCGATTTTGCTGCGCTTGGGTTTTGACACCACTACTTGAAGCAGAAGCTCCTGATCCAAACATATTGGGAGGATCATGAGAGGCTAGATCGAAATTGCTGTACTTCTTAGCGAGAGCTTGCATGAGGTTGAGCTCTGACTCATCGGAGTCGAAGCTCAGCTCGTTGTCGCCTGAATTCGCTCTCTCCAAATACTCAACGAGTGAATCGACGGTGCCCTGATCGTAGATGACATTCAGAGGAAGGTGGCCATCCTCAGATGATAGACAAGTCTGTTCGAGCAGCTTTCGGATTTGTATGCAGGAGATGGAGTCCACACCCTGGCGATACAAGTCTTGATCCGATTCAACCTGCCGGCCCAGAACTTTCTCAAAACAGTCATGGACCGCCTTTTGAAGCCCCTCTTGAGGAACCTTCGTCGAAGATGAAGTGTTGCTGTAAGCCCCTTCGATCTCATCCGAGTACTTCTCCTCAGCTTGTCGACGAAGGATAGTACCCTTACTACTCTTCTCCAGCGGCTTCTGCCCTTCTTCGACAGGGACAACTACCAGCATTGTCTTGTTGATTCGAGTATGGGTTTGACTGTCCGAGTTCAACTTATCGATATGTGGCCAGACTGAATCAATGACTTCATCTGCACTGGTGTCGCTCGAGGAAGGGAACAGAAGTGCTCCAGCGTAGTCTCTGCCACTGCCAAAGATAAGAACATCCTGAAGCAGTTTAGAAGAAGCTAGTATGCTCCCCTCAATAGGCGAAGGATCAAACTTCTTTCCGTTTGCAAGAGTGATCTGTGCATCGGCCCTACTGTGATACCGCCACGCATTCGGGATTGATGAGTGTGGCTCAAACAGATCAGAAGTTGCGTATGATCCATCTTCGCGATTCGTCTTGATTAAGAAAGGCCAGCCAGGCTTCACCACAAGTTCCGAGAGTCCATTCTCACGGGGTTCGAATTCGATAAGCTTTGGATCATCAATGGCCCGAAGAAATTGCCAGTCTCTGTCCTTGGCGTAATCCCTATGCGAAGACATCAGAAATCCACATTCTGCACTTCCCATGCGCGAGAGGAGATGCACGCCTTCATCCACGAGCTTATCGCCTATGGCTGGTGGGAGAGCAGCGCCGCCGACACCAACGAGGTCCATTGTCTGCAGAACTTCAATGCCCCCATACTCTTCAGACAGCATCTGAAGCACATACGGAACTGAAGAGAAGTATTTAATGGGTATTGGGCTGTGCCCGCGTGCAAACTCGATAGCTCTGATGATATTGGCGCCTGTAATTGGAGCCTGTCCTTCGGGGAAGAACCATATTGAAGCACCGCTTGTCCAGGCTCGCAGACAATCTGGAAATCCTCCATGATAGAGGGGAGTCGTGGAAAAGGTTGCTGGTTTGCTCTTCCCGGGGAAGCTGTACAGAGCTCCCATCACCCCGAACTGCGTTTGAGGGATTGGCTTGGGCAGTCCTGATGAAGTTCCCGAAGTGTGACATATGTACGCTGTTTCGGAAACACCAGGAGTCTGCTCCAAGCTATCTGTTGGTGAATCATCCTTATACGAAGGTATTCTGATTATCTCAATGTCGTCGGAGAGCCCGCGCGCTCTGTACTCGTAAACGTCGTCAACGAAAACATGTCTTATGTCTAGGGTCTCGCAAAGATGCTGAACCGCTGATGGCGCCAACTGAGGCCTGCGAGATGGTCAGATTTGCGCGTCCCTTGAGGCCTTGACTTACGCAAGAAGTAAAACAGTGTATCCCATGCGCATCAAACCAAGCCATGTCAAGACAAACTCAGTACTACTAGACGATAGAAGGCCTATTTTCAAGGACTTGGGTTGCTTTGGCAAATGAGTTGAAAGTATCCCGGCGGCATGCTTTGATGTGTCTGAGAGATGTCGGAATGTGAGGAGATGACGGAACACTCCCCATGTTAGCGACGCATTTGGCATCAAGGTTGATGCTCACCTTGGGTAGACTTCAAATGCGTAAATGTCGCAAAACCCAAAGCCGGTGCATCTGGATTCCTCTCCGCCTGATCATCTATCAATTCCACCACTGTTGTCCATGTTTTGGCCTTGTCGTCTTTTCGCTTCAATCTCGCAGCTTCGCCAAGCGTACAAGTAAAATAATTCGCATTTGCCATTTCACAATATTCGAACAAGAAGCACGTTTGGCGTTGATGAAATGAGTTTCTGGCGCTGTACAAGTTACCACGTCTTCAATACGTTCAACTTATGGCAATTGACTTCATTCTGTCCTGGCTGTCGAGCCCACGTGAGTCAACGCGTCATAGGTACTTACCTATCTTATCTCGCCCCTATCTTATCTACCAACCGTTCACGGGTGCCTCATTCCGCCACAGCGCAGTGCATGACGACCCCCCTTCATGTAGCACTGTTTTGTTCATTACCTTCTCCTACTCAGTCAAGCTATGGGTGCAAGGCCAGGGTCATGCCACAACTGTAGGCGCGGCCGTTTGAAATGTGACCGATAAATTCCGCAATGTCTGAAACGCACCAGTAGGGGACAGAGTTAGTGGGCTCTCTATCGATTGGCCATACGACATCATACCCAGAGGCCTTCCATGATGCACTCAGGGCCAAGCAGCAGGCGCTTTGCCTGGTGAACTCCGCTACCGGAAACCTAGCTTCAGCGAATGTAGATGCGGTTCTGGGGGCGGTGCTCCTCCTTGTCGGATTCGAGCTCATTGACTCTGGGCGAGACAGTTAGAAATTTCACATCAACGGTGCGAGAATTTTCATCGGGAAGCTCATAGCATCTGGCTCAGCGAAGGGATCTCTTCTTTCAGCCCTCTTTCAGCCCTCTTCGCAGCTGGTTAGTGTCAAATTGATTTTGTGTAAGTAGCTCTATTCATTTGTTGATGGCTCTTGAACTAACATGAACTAGGTACGATCTTCTTGGGTCATCGCGAATTCCTATCTACCGCACGGCGGTGAGCTATTGATGGCTACAATGTCGCTACTTCAGGATGCGGAAGGGAACCATTGCTCATCATTTCCGGCAGCTCTTCTTCCTTTGATACAGGCAGGGCTCAATTATTGAATGATAACGACGTTTACATGCTCCACGATACCTCGACCAATCCAGGACAGCACGATGCCCTTCAGCTCTTACACGCTGCCAAGTCATTCGACCCAGCTGCCTGGGCCACCAATTTACAGCCCCTGATCGCCCGCCGATGATCTCCTCCATCGGACTATGGTTGCATGCGCACACCGGACAGCTGTTTTTGTCTACCTTTCACGGATTACTTTTGCTATATGGCCTAGTACGATGTTGCCAGATGGTCTTTAGGTTCTTGCAGCCGAAATCATCATCCACCTTTCACATTTGCATCCTGCAGATGCGTTATTCACAGCAACAGCGTGGCCTGCCTTCATCGCTGGCCTAGAAATGCGTGACCTCGCGAATCGTGCCTGGGTAGAGAGAAGATTCTAAGAGCTCTGGAAAACCGAGCCTTGGGGGTTCACCAGAGAAGCTCTTGTTGAGGACAATATGGGGCGGGAGTAACAATGAGATTATCTTAACGAGCAGAGACGACGAACTAGACGAACGGGAAGCCAACGGGAATTGGATCGAAAGACTGAAGAGCTTAGGTACTAATTGGTTGATCGCATGATGTCAAGGCGATGCCGGCTGGTCTTCTATGGGGGCTAAAGATCTTTTACCTGCGAACCTGGACTCTACAGACCACTGTTCAACGACATGCGCAGAGTTGTATATGTGGCATCATGTATCCCTAAGAGGGCCGTCACTGCTGCCTTGATATCTTCGCTGCTCCGCAATTGCCTCCTCCATGAGTTCAGCCCTCTCATCCGCAGTCAAATCACTGCTGGCCTTAGGCACCTTACCCCAGATGGCCAAAATCAACAAGCTCACAGCTGTAGCACCTACTCCAAACCAAAACGTGTTCTTATAGCTCCTCGCAAATCCTGCCTTATCCACCGTTGCTGATTGGATGATGTCCGTCAAAGTGAGGACAAAGGCTACACCAAACTGCAGCACAGAATCGATGACGCTGCCAGCCAGTCCCTGCTGTGCTGTAGGAAAGGTCGTTGTCACGAAAACTGTCATCAAGATCGCGGACAGATCGATTCCTATGGTGCTGAAGATGACCGCAGGAAACACCCATGTCCAACAACTCCCCTCGGATGGGATCAGGGCTATGGGAAGCTGTGACCCTACTGCGCCGAAGCCAGAAATGATCAATAGCACGCGCCCTGGAATCAGGTGCAAGATAAAACCCTCTATGATGCTGAAAATGAGGCCTGAAACACCGAGAGGCACATAACAGGCTACGACTTGCAACGGACTGGCGGACATGATGTTCTGGAAGTAGAGTGTTCCGTATACAGAAAAGATGCCCCAGGTACCGTAGAGCAGAAAGAGGGCCAAAAGGAGACGGCTCATGTTGGAAGTAGTGAAGATCGAAGCTGGCAGGAGAGGATGAGTAGCGACTCGTGTTTCGATGTAGACTGCAGCAAGAAGTGACAAGACACCAAGTCCGAAGCAGGTTGGAATATATGCCGTTCTCCAACCCGAAGGGACATGTGCTGATTGCAAGATGGAAAACACGACTAGGGTGAGGCCAGAAACGATCGCGATGGCACCAGTGTTGTCCATTCCGACTTTGCTTGGAGGATGGTCCTTTCAATGAGGGCGCGGAATAGACAAGATTGAAGTCAACAGCGTTACTGCCGTCAGGATGGCACCGATCCAGAAGTAGAAGCCCCAGCGGGTGAACTGACCAACAATGCCTGCCATGAGAATGCCACCGAAAAAGCCAAATACAGCTGAAGTGCCATATACTGCAAAGACGAGATTCTTTCGTGGCCCAGGACGACACAAAGAGCCCATAAGCATGACTCCGGCAGGCAAGAAAGCTGCAGCTCCTAGCCCTTGCAAAGCCCGGCACAAGTCGAGCACCAGAGGATTGATGCTGAACCCGGCTATCACACTCCAGATAAGAAGCCAAGCAAGACCTCACATGAAGACGGCATATCCCCCCCAACATGTCACCCAGACGGTCAAAGATGAGCAAGGTGCTGGCTATGACAAGGGAGAAAGCAGTCGCTGGACATAGGCTGACTGCTCGCGGGATGTCGAACTCTCTAATGAGCGTTGGGAGGATGATGGTGAAGCCTGAGACGAAGTATCCTGTGAGGAACTGAGACATGGAGATGCTGAAGATGAAGATTATCTCGCTCCAGCGAGTTGTAAAGATCGAAGGGCGTTCGCGGCCGAGACGTTCGATGTGTGCTTGGAGGGACAGTCAACGGCGGATGACGATGCGGCAAAATCATGAAGATTTGGCGCAGCCTTCTCCGATCAGTCACATTTTTCGTCCTTGCTTCTCCCCTTTGCCGGACTCTCCAATAGGCCTGTCTAGTGTTCCAACCAGCCCTCCAAGGTAGCAGCAAGTGTCACCCTGAGATCATTGCCATCCCTGATGCGCAAGAAACCTCGGATGACCCGTGCGATGTTGGAACTGATCCATCAGTCCTCTGCAAAGTGGTAACGGAGCAGAACTGGCCTGTCGACCTCTCTCTAGTCAAGAACGGCTGGAACGTGAAAGACGTAGGGACACGCTACAGCCCAGAAAGCACCGCCATAGCAACCCACGCTCAGGATGCCCGTATCTTCATCCGACAGAGGAAACGACAGCTGATCGAGCAAGGCGATACGGATCCTCAAGTTGCTCTCGTGACACATGGTGGTTTCCTGCACTATTTCACCGATGATTGGGAGGACTCATGGTTGAATCGTGGGACAGGATGGAAGAGCTGCGAGACTCGATCCTACGTTTTCGAGCGAGATGTAATGAATGATACAGATGTGGAGGCCAGGCTCACTGAGACGATGGAGAGTCGATTGAAAAGGGGAAAGGGAAATCCGATGCCGGTTAACGAAGACCAGGCGATGCTATTTGAGCAGGCGATGGAGAGTTGGGAGAAGCAGGGGTTGCAGAGACCCGATAGAATGGGGATTAATATCGAAACGAATGTGATTGCGTGATAGAGCTATGCATCATAGTACTTGCACTATCAATATGAGGATGCAGTGCTCGACCTCCAGAGTGAAGGGTCAGGCAGAACAAACTTCCACAATTTCCTTCAATTTATTCACTTCAATTCAAATCAACATCGATCCGCAAGACCAGGCATCGTGTACGAGATCTACCTACTACAGGGTACGGCAGACTGCGAGGCGTGCTCCGACTGCCATCCCCATCATCCCACCACTGTCCGTGGGCGACGTCTAAGTTGCTGGATATGTAGATGCAGAGTCCGTCGATAATTATGACCAGACGCGATTGCAGCTGTCTACTCACGTTCTCCGTCGACAACTCTGTCTTGATATGCACGAATCCCAGGTCGAAATTGGCGACTTCACTTCTGTGGTCGTCAGAAGAAGCTAGCCAAGAATCGTTGGCAATAAAAGTGAGATACATCGTTTAATTACAATTAATTGCGTATAATCACTCTCCTTATTAGCATATAATATATTTCTCTCATGGCATCATTGACTCGGTTTACGGTACGGCAAAAAAGAGGAGCATCGACAACGTCATCGACTCAACTGACGAGTTATGACTGGATCTCTACGCGCTCCGCACAAGTTACACAACAGCAAGACACAATTCTACCCCTCTTGTCCAAAAACACCAAACTTTATCTTATTAAATAAGTATCTTGTTTATCTTTGTCATGGAGCGCTCACAATCTGATACCCTGCCTCTGGCGAATTCTGTTCAAATTCCTCAGCTTGGATTCGGTGTGTACTTATCCACACCCGAAGTCTGCACCAAGTCATGCCTCACTGCACTCGAAGCTGGATATCGTCACATCGACACGGCGCAGTACTACGCCAACGAAACAGAGGTTGGACAAGCAGTTCTCAAGTCAAATGTCGATCGGAAAGATGTCTTCTTGACTACCAAGATCCTCGAGGCAGCTGGTTCTGTGGACGCAAGCTACGCGAAATGCATTGAGAGTATTGAGAAACTTGATCCCGAGAGCGGTTATGTCGACCTTTTTCTCATTCATAGCCCTAATAGCGGCGCTGCAAAGAGAAAGGAGATGTGGCAGGCCCTGGAGAGACTGTATGAGGATGGAAAGGCCAAGAGTATTGGCGTGAGCAACTTTGGCATCAAGCATATTGAAGAGCTGAAGCAATTCGCCAAAGTTTGGCCTCCCCACGTCAATCAGATTGAGGTACGTCGCCAAACAACGTCGCATCATAATACTAATAGGTACATCAGCTGCATCCATGGGCACAGCAACGAGACGCCGTAGAATACTGCGAAAAGAACAACATCGTAGTAGAAGCCTACGCTCCTCTCGTTCGCAACCAAAAAGCCGATGACAAAACCCTCAAAAGCATCGCCTCAAAGCACAAAGTCTCACCTAGCCAAGTATTAATCCGATATTGTCTTCAGAAGAATTGGGTTCCGCTCCCAAAGAGCGATACACCCGAGCGCATCAAAGCTAATGCTGATGTCTTCGGGTTTGATCTGGACGACAAGGATATGAAGGCACTGGATGATCTGGATGAGGGCGCTGCGGGTGCAATTGTGCAAGCGGTGGATAATTATTGAATGCAGTGGAACTTGGTTTGTGATAAAATTGGTGCGCAGTTTCAGGTGTTTGGGTTGCAATGCAAGGATGTGGTGAGATGGATGTTGCACTGAATCTTAACCTGAACTTCAGATCTCGAGATCTGGCTCATCTCTTGGTTTCTTGATCCTAGATAAACGAGTTCGTAGCTTTTCATGGATCGATGCTTATACGCGTCATTGACTCAGATTCAGTTCAGGTACAATCTCGATAATCTCATGTCTCAAACTCGGGACCAACGTCGTGGCACAAGGGCTTCACCGATAGGTCCGATACTCTGGCTGTAACACAGCATCCAATCCGTATTTGCTTTTTCGAACAGCTCATACACTGTTGCACACAGAGCACAAGCAAGTGTGAATAATGTAAGGGATAAAATAATACTAAATAATGACTTCACATATTTAGGTCATGACGTGCACGAATCTGACCCTAGGTAACCAACCCCTCTTTCTTCCGCCCTATTCATCCAGCCAACGGCCACTCAACCTCTTATCTCTCAAGCAGTCACAATCAAAATCTGCAACACGACAAAAATGGCAGACAGAGCAGCCAGGAATAATGCCTATGCAACCCTCATCACCCGCGACTCCTACCTCCCCGGCGTCATCATCCTCGCCTACACCCTCCAGCGCAACGCCTCAATCTACCCTCTCGTCGTGCTCTACACGCCCAACCTCCCCAAAGATGCCAAACGCGTTCTTGAGCTTGAGGCACCAAAGTGCAACATGGTTCTTCGCGAGTGCGAGCATCTTCTTCCGCCGGAGGGTGTGAAGATGACGCTTATCGCAGAGCGGTTTGCTGATACGTGGACGAAACTGCGTGTTTTTGAGTTATTTGAGTATGACGCTGTTTGTTACCTTGACGCTGACATGGCGGTGCTGGATAACATGGATGTTGTGTTCAAGGTCGAGACGCATTTGCCCGATGATTGGATTGCGGCGAATCATGTTTGTGTTTGTAATCTTGATTCCGACTCTTGGGCGCCTGAGGATTGGAGGGCGGAGAACTGTGCTTACACGCCTCTTGTGCATCCAAGTGCGCTTACAGAACCTCTACAGCCTACTGAGACGTCACCTTCACCTCACAAGCTTCTCAATGGTGGAATGTTCATCTTTCATCCTTCTGAGAAGCTCTGGGATCGGATGTTGTATGTATTCAACACTACGCCACTGCTTTCGTCGTTCATGTTTCCAGATCAAGATTTCCTGGCATTCTTCTTTGAGAATAAGTGGTATGCACTTGGATGGCAGTACAACGCTATCAAGACAATGCGGTATTGGCATCCTAACATTTGGCGTGACGAGGAAGTCGTTTGCCTCCACTACATCGTCGACAAGCCATGGGCGAAGCGTGTTGGGCTCGATGGAGTAGCTGGGTATAAGGGCCTTGATGGGGTCACGCATTGCTGGTGGTGGCAGCTGTATCAGTACTGGGAGGATGAGAGGACTGCTGATGGTCGCGGCGGAAATGAGGCGATTGCTCTTCTGAAGAAGTTGATTGCGCCGGCGGACACGATGGAGGGAGGACTTGGGTATCTGCAGGTGGGCTTGCCTGTGAGAGCATGAATAAAGAGTGTCTTTCGGCGTTCAGAGTATAGAGGACTGAAAAGAAAGAAAGAAGAACGAGAAATTAGGAACTACATCAAGCATCACGGGGTAGAGTCTCGTCAGCGATGGCATGGACTTTAGATACCAACACGAGATTTTTAAGAGAGCAGAATAAGATAGCAAGAATGGATTTCATGATCATATAAACTTATCTTGAGATACAACTTCCCACTTTCAAGAACTAGACTACTCAACCTCCATCCAAGCGGCTTGCAACTGCATTATCGTTTGCCAATCACTCATCTTATTCGCGTCCGCCATCCCAGCGTGCATGTTGTTCATCATATTCGCCGCCGTGACCCCGTGTTCAGTCTCATAATATCCAACAGAACTATTACCATGCAGGTACCCATCCGTAGTACCACTAATAGCTGCCATGCCATTCATACCCTGGTACATCAAGCTCAATTGTCCCTGTTGCATAGCCTGCATTTGCTTCATCATCTGCATCTCCCGTATCATCTCAATGTGAGGTACCGTCGCGTTGTACACTTGCACACGCTTTGATCCAAAGGCTTTGAACTCGTCAAGAGCTTTTTGTGACTCGGGTGATCCAGGAGGTCCGGCGGCACAAGCTGCGAGCCACATGTTCCGCATTCTTGGAGACCATAGCTGACAGATCAAGGTACGTTCATCGTAAACGCCCTTGACGGGAACGGAATCTCCCAAGGGAGTGTCGGCCACAAAGTTCAACCAACAGTCCTGACAGGCCAGAGCTTCTGGGTGTCCCCACCATTTACTCTTCCCTCTGTTCTTTATCCCAGGACACGTCGGCACTCCAGCCCATTTCTTGACGTAGTCGGAGTAGTGACTGAAGACACCTTTGTCAAGAGCCTCGGCGAACTTGGTGATGAACGAGGCCCATCGAGGAGTGCCCGGACAAAAGTTGCAAACGATGTCGACAGTCTGATCGCGCTGGGCAGGCTCGAAGAACTTCTCGAGGCCAGACGTCTCGATGATTCCCTTATAGCAAGCCTCACAGACATCGAAGTCGTCACACCCTCCAGCGACCGTCCACCAATTGCCACGCACGATGCCGTGAATAGTGCATGGGACAAGACCCGAGATGGCATTGGCGGCGTTCCAAAACACGTCAAAGTCTCGACGATAGATGGCTGCTTCGAGCGCGATACTCATGTTTACAGCGGTATCAGTGAGCTTGCACTTCCATCTCTGGCCAATCGACTCGACGAAGGCGTCAAAACCTTCTGCACGTATGTGACGTTCAAACTCGTTGCCGAATGGCGTCAAGGCGAGTTTATCTAGATAACATGCCTCACAGATGGTCAGGTCCTTGATCCTGCGCCGCGGTAGCATCCAATGTCCGTTGTTGGACTCCTCATCTCTACCTTCGCACACGGGAAGATGGACGCGCACTTTGGCGGCTTCGACAAAGCCGTTCCAGTGATTTTGCTTTGCCATCTTAACTGCTGTTTTGGCGATATAAGGTATGCACAAATCACACATCCACTTTTCATCCTGTCCTTGCTGACGATAAGGCTGGAAGCGAGACTCGAAGGGCGTGCCAACAACATGGTCCTCGTAGCAGGCATCACACGAAATGAACCCATCGATCTCGTTGTTGACCATGCCCCACCACTTGACCTCGTCGGTAGCAGTCGTCCAGACCCTGCCCTTGCAGGGCTTGAGAGTCAGGCTCTTCTCCGCCCATGCCTGCAGAGGTCTGACGTCGTTGGTCTGGAGGGCCTGCGGCCAGAGCACTTCTCTCGCTCGAGGAGACCAGAAGCCGCATTTGGACTCTGTGCCCTCGGGCGAATGGTACCTCTCAAAGTGACCCGCGAGATGAGTGCTCTGGACATGGTCGGCATAGCACCTCGTGCAAATAAGATACTGTGGCACAGCAATTAAACGATACCAATCAAGCGAGTAGCTTACGGTTCTGAACTCGGGACAGTATGGGAGAATGTCACTGGACATGCCCGTAGCCTGGCAAGGGGGCGGTCCCCGAGGCCCATCCGGTCGTGAGGTCGGGTTATTATTGAGTCCTGTTGGAGGATGACCACTGTTCAGGACGTTCAGATTGCTCATTTGGGCAGACAGAGAAGCGACGGGATCTTGTTGGTTGGCATAAGCAGCGGGTTGGCTGGGTACATTGTTCGCATTTGCCGGTGGAAGCTGAGAGTCTCGCACGTCGGGAGCAGGTTGGTATGGCTGGAACTGCTGGCCTGGTACCGCTGGCGGGGGGTTTGCAGGCACTTGTCCATGATTAATAGGGCCAGCTGGGAGTGGCAGATTAGGAGGCGACGTATACTGCTGCGGCGCTGGAGCGTTCGTAGCTGCGACTTCAGGATGATGCGAGTACTGTGCCAATGGAGCCTGTTGGTCGACCGGTGCACTGTACGGATGGAACTGGTTTGGTGCTGGGGCAGAGACAGAGTGTACATCGTGCTGCGGTTGCTGCAGTGGTGGAGGCGGGTAGCTGTGAGCTTGGCCTGGGGGAGCAATCGGCTGGACACCCCCCGGCGCTCCTCCAGTCTGAGGGACTTGCGCCTGGCTTGGTGCATGATACTGCTCCTGGTGTTCAGAAACGCCCTGAAAAGGTACCTGCTGATGCTGAGTCGCTGTAACGGGCTGCTGCGCTGGTGGGCTCTGGTGTTGCTGGTGAGGCGACTTTGTTGCAGGATGGCCTTGTGGGTGGCTCATTGGGGCACTCTGAGCCAGCGGTACAGGCATCGTATGCGCGGTCGGCGACAACCCCGAAACGGCCATTGGGTTGTAAGGAGCAGGTGCCTGCTGTTGCGGGCAGCCTTGGGGAGGGGGACTCTGATAGGGCTGCTGGGTCGGGACGACATGGTGCGGGTTGTGCGTAGCGCTAGCTGGAGCAGCCGGATACGGCGATGTTTGACCAGTTTGCTGGGCCGCTGTTGGATCTTGCGGATTGGTCGCACCAGATTGCTGGTGATACTGTGGCTGTTGCTGTAAAGCAGGAGAGCCATGGTTGGGAGGACCAGCTGGGGGACCCGATTGGGGAGCTGTCTGCGGCGGAGGCGGAGGCGATGACAGTGTCGGGTTGTACGTACTCACACCGCCCTGTTGTGGCCATGATGCCTGTTGTTGAAGCTGAGGAGGAGCACTCTGCTGCTGCTGATGTGGTGACACTTGAGAAGGGTTCTGGCCGTACCCAGGTGAGGCGACAGAACCTGCTCCCTGTGGAACAGATTGATGGGAGGGTGGAGCAGGCGTAGGCTGGTACGGGTTCGACTGTTGATGGTGCAAAACGGGCTGGGAATATGGTGAAGCACCTGGTGGTGATTGAACCAGCGGCTGAGGCACCGTACCCTGTACACCAGCGTGAACATTCGCGTGCGATTGCTGAAACTCTTGACTTGGATGTTGAGCAGCCTCCAGACGCTCTTGCCAGCTTAGATGAGGTGACTGACTAGGCACACTGGGTTGCTGAGCAGCCGATAAACGCTCTTGCCAGCTCAAGTGAGGTGGTTGACCAGGCGCGCTGGGTTGCTGAGCTGACGATGTCGCCGGCGCTGGTTGGTGCTGAGTCGGAGGGTAACCTGGAGCAGCGGGAGGGACGCTCTGCTGCGGTGTCGCCGGCGCCTGATTGGCATACGCCTGCTGAGGCTGGGTTTGGCCATATCCTTGTGGGGATGGGTTTGTCGGGCTCAAAGGCGTCTGCGTAGGATGCTGGGCGGGATTGTACGTCGGCTTCGGCGCCTCGCCAGTGTACGAAGTCCCAGAACTTGCGGGAGCACCGGAAGGTGAGGAAGCGGGGTACTTTGACTTGATGTTGCTAGCGAGATTTCCCAGAATACCTTTTCCAGACTTGAAAAGAGATTGAGCGGTTGATTGCAGCTGAGCTTGAGCAGAAGGTCGAGTCGCGAATTGAGCGGCTTGTTGCTGGTACTGCTGCTGATGCTGCGCAGGTGTCGGTGCCGCTGCGACACCGTACGTCGGCGCCTGGTAGTTGGGCTGCTGGCTTGGCGTCTGCTGCTGAGGATATTGACCTTGCGGCGATTGGGTATGCTGAACCTGAGGTGATTGCGCGGGCTGGTTCACTTGGTAGTGGCCTGGCGGAGGAGGGGACTGATAGCTGTGCTGTTGTGCTGGCGCGTACTGCTGAGGCACGCCTTGCGGTGACTGCGCATATTGTGCTGGAGGCGGCTGCGGGGTTTGATAGGCCTGCTGCGCGTGACCTGGATGAGGCGATTGATAATTCGGTTGCTGGCCGTGAACATATTGATGAGGCGGAGGTGAAGAGTATTGTTGAAGGTGAGGAGATTGAGAGTACTCTTGCGTTGGTGGGGCAGCCTGGTTGGGCACTCCAGGCGGCACCTGGTAACCGTTGTAGGGCGGACCACTCGCCATCTTGATGTCACGATCCTCAAAAGCGCTTCAACAGCTCTTTTGACGCTATTCACAGATACTTTCTCAATTTATTCTCAGAATTGCTAAGCTTTGCTTGTTTGATGGGACAGATCACCGTTAAATATGACCCCTCACGGGGAGAGTCCAGACCGGTCCACGGATTCAGCTGAAGCATTAGTCTCACATTCACAAGGCACAAAATACCACCAAAGAACGCCTTGTGAGCCCAAAAGCTTCCGCTTAGTGGAGCCCGAGTGTTATTTTTGTAACAGCCACCTTCGCTATGGTGACTCCAAAAATGTCAGCCGCATTAGTAAAATTATGCTTAACCCGTCGGGTCAAACCAAGGTATCACCAAAACTTAGGTGGTGCCTAAAAAGAAGGGTATCAATTGCTCTATCGATTCTTTGTATCCCGTTTCCATGCTACTCAAGAAATGCGCGGTTACAAGCGTCTCTGTGAATTGCCTGGAATGTCCAGCGCTTGCAAACAAGCACCAAACACTCAATCCCCAACCCTCCAATTTCGTCCGCTTGTTATGGTCAATTTGGCAGCAAATCCGAGGTAACCTGGCCAATCTCCGGACACAAATTAAGCTCGAGGGTTAGCATCCTCGAGTAGCATAGATATCGGGATCCTCCCTGTCGAACGGTCTTCTTGGCCAACCGCGCTGTTGCATGTTGCGATTGGTCTTTGGTCAGGTCGATGTTGTTCTGGGATTTGTGTAACAGCGCTTTGTCGTGATCTCTCAGGCCGATCTCTCTTGTTCGTTGCTGTCTTGGTAATGTCAGTTGGCTTTTCTTCGGTGTCAGGAAGACGTTGGCGTGATCTTGCAGTCAGATCTCTTGGTGTGTCTACCGAGTTTGTAGTCTCGTGAGCCGGGAGAGTCTCTTCATCCGAATCATCCCCAGTGAGATCAACAACTTCAGGCAATGAATCTCCTTGAAAATTCGGGCCATTTATCGCCGTAAATCCCCGTGGTCTCTCACGCTGTCGAAGAACCCCGTTCGCGATCAAAAGTTCTCGCACATCACGCGCAAAATGGCTCGAGACACCAACCACCCAGAAGAGCTCGCCTTGCTCGCTCTTTTCCGTCTCCAACTTATAGTACATGTTTCCATATTCATTGGTCAGTATATCGTAGAGCTTACTAAGAGATGTGATCTCTCTGCAAGGTATGCGTGTGCGGAAGTCTGACATCTTCGGATTGCAGTTGAGGAACGTGTGCCATGCTTGAGTCCAGTGACCGGGCCTGAGGACTTTATATAGGAAATCACTGTCAGTGATTTAATTTTAATGTACGTTGTGATCTGTGATTAACGACTGAATTCCAGCTTCGGAGTGAATGATTGTGTTCTCGCGATTTGTTAGCTACTGAACCTATTCCCTGGCCGGCTGGACGTGCGTGCGTCACTGCGTTTGAGCAAACAGGTCCATCATATTGTTTACTTTGAAAATCTTGGAAGGTTTCAGAAGGTTGTAGTGAACCTTGACTAATTTTATATAGGCTCTTAGCAGCTTTGGTTACATGGAGTTTCTCTTCTGAGGTGAGAGCTTTTTAATATAGTGAATACTGAGCCTTTCGTGTTCATCTCATCTTTGTGCGCTGTCTATCGGACCATAGGTCATATCTTAGTCTAAGTTATGCCTAAACTCTTCTGTGTTATGGAACAAGTTTAGACTAGACTCTTGGACGAAGCCTAAAGTACTCAGAGATGGGACAAAAGTCCTGAGACCAGTCTATTAATGCCCAGCTTCAACCCCACGATAATTTCCACTACTGCCTACTAAGATAAGGTACTCATCTATGTCGTGAGCTTCTGCCACAACCAAACATTAACCCCTTCGGCCCTTAGCTTTCGCATCCGAACAAAGGTCTTCGAAAGTTCAATATACATGTCTTTAACCCATTGCGGTGAATCCTCTGGAGAGGTTTTCCCTTGCTGCACATCGCATAAAAGCCGGCGGAGTGCATACCTGGAAGTCCGAAACTGAGGGACGTGCACGTAGATATTCGAGATTGGGGGCTTCTGATACTGGCTATCGTTGGTGAAGTCGATGATCGAGTTGATAGCTACACCAAACGCATGCACACATACTTCGGCGCGCCGGCCTTCGGGGGAATCAAAATCTCCGTCACGGTTGAATGCCTTGAACGGATCTTGGGCGGAAAACTTGACATTCCATTCATAAGTCCACTTGTCGTAAGTTCGTACTTCGACCAGCACGATAAGCTTAGTCGCTGTTGAATGAGTCTTGTGGTCACGGAGTTGTGTCAGGCCATTCAGAGGCATGGGTAATTCCAACTTGATCCCACGAGAGAAACCGCACTCAATTCGGTATCCAGATTCGTTGAAAATGTATGAAGTGCCGTACTCGTTCCCCGCGATAGGCATAGCAGCTGCATCTTCGACTGCGTTCGTCGCCGTGGCATCGGACGACGGCGTGGCATCGGACGGCGGCGTGATATTTTGAACGGAGGTAGCGGGTGGCAATGCATCTAAAGGCATCAGGGCAAGCTCTCCGAATATCTCGCCATCGGCGTATAAGTCCTCCGTCCATAATTGATTATTTTCATGAAGCGCGAAGGCCTTGTGCTACAAGCCTTCGGGGATATTGACGTATGGAACGATATCCGACATGGTGTGATGATTTGTAGAGTCTTTATTGAATGTTTGATGTGATTGCAATAGCGGTGCTTGAAAAGAATAGAAGCTCTTGATTCTTGATTCTTGATTCTTGATGAGATGTTGATTGAAGAAGAAGGGAAGTCTTGGTCTCATCGCCTTAACAGGTGACTCAAATAACGAACGCCAAAGCGGAAGGCAGTGACGATGTCGAAAGGACAAGTGCAACACGGCAAGCGAGGCAGTCGTCGAGCCTGCCATCCTACTTAGGCTTGGTCCAAGAGTCTAGTCTAACCTTGTCCCATAACACAGAAGAGTTTAGGCATACCTAACTTAGACTAAGACATGACCTATGGTCCGATAGACAGCGCACAAAGATGAGATGAACACGAAAGGCTCAGATCTTCTGCCCCTCAGTCATTACATAAATCACCAGTGAAACTTGGAACTGCCGCGTGAGATGCATGAAACTTCTGGTAGATCTCACAACAACAGATCAGAGTTGCATATGGAATGACATTTCAGTATACCTAAATGTACACGTATATGGGTATAATAATTATAAGAAAGAGTAATTAATAAAAGGCGATTCTCATCTCTTCATCGCGTATGTATGATTCGACTCCTCAACCTCCTGAACGACATCATTTCGCACATAAATCCCTGCCATATCCTGCTCCCGCGAATGAAGCGACTCAGTGGTGCGACTTGAGATGAAAGTCCGAGGTCCCTCCTTTCCATCGATAATCTCAAACTCTCCAGGGATCCCTTGTTCAGGGTCGGCCAATTGATGAGTCGAGCTTGTCTCGTCTTCTTCTTTGTCCTTGTTGGTACGGTTGATGGTAGTGAGACGAATACCGTGAGTGGTGCGGCTGATGGGGTGACTGCTTCCAGCAGAGCTGAGGAATCTCTTGGGAAGGATCTTGGTAAAGATTGGGCGGAGGAGAGGGAAGCATCCGGAGACGATGGCGACGTTGATCTCGACACCTCCCCACATGTCGTTTGTGGCGACGTCGCGGGGCATTTGTCGTGATGCGGGATCATATTGGAGGGCTGTGACGATGACAAAGACGGATGCAAGACAGACACTTTCTTTGTTAGTATAATACTGTGACATGATGGCAAAAGACTTACAGGAAACCGAGGGCAAATAGGGCAGTGATGGCAATCTTTTGTCCCAGACGAAGTCGCAACTTAAATACTTCAATCACTGGCAGCGCCAAGATGACCACATCGAGGATAAAGTGAGTAAGGCAGGTGGCGAAGAAGAACTGCGAGTCGTTGATCTTGCAGACGGCGTTCTCGATTGACTTGTCCCAATAGGCTTGAACTGGTATGCAATGAAAGATGACCATGAATGTACGGAGGACGAGCCATGCGCCGCTGATGCCAAGCATAACCTGGATCGGGATCCGGATAGCTGATTGCTTGAAGATACGCCAGTAGAAGAGAAGGATGGACAGCTTTGAGAGACCGATCGAGTATGAGTAGGTGAGAGAGATGAGGAACTGCATCAGTCGTGCATGGAGGTTGATCTCTTCATATCGTTCATCGCTGACGGAGTCGGGGATAGTTGTGCCAAGGTACCATGTCAAGGCCCCTACATCAGTCAGCCTCCATTCACATCAACAAACTAAAGGGTAGCCTTACAGTATATCATCACAACATTGTATCCAATACCAACAACCTACAAACACGTCAGCAACGACCCTTCAAAGGCTTCAGAAGTAAGACTTACAAAGGCACCGACACACAGGTAGTCATCATACCACCATGGAACCTTTGTCATGCGCCTCGCAAAGACACGTGCAATCAGTGCCAGCAAGGCCAACACCCACGTGATGACCATGGCACTGATGATATCCGACTTGAGGCTCATGACGGGCTATGATCCTGCGGCTCCCGCAGGCTTGTCAAAACTCAAAAAACTTTGGACGAACTTTTGTTTTAGTTAAGTTAAGAAAAGCAACGCAAGGTGCAGGAGTACACACACACGCCAGGCACGGATGTCCGTGGGAATGATCTGCATTTGAAGAATGACCCTTTTCCACATGGTCCCTTGCGAGTGAGCATCCTTGACGCTTATCTGGATGGGTCTAATCCGGGGTGAGAAGGCGTTGGCTGAGGCTCTGGGGTAAAAAGGGACTGGGCTTGGCTTCCAGAACAAACTGACTCGTTGGCGACACCATCAACGTCTCGGCGGGTATGCTAACCGGAGTGCTATTGTGTGACTGGACCAAGTCTAGCGTTAGAAGCTACGAGTGGACCGGCGGAAATCATCCGGGGGAGATGTTGGCAGGGCTGATCATCTCTGGGTCCCTGAGTGATTTTGTCTGTTTAGGGAACATTCCCCTTGACGATCATCAATGACGTGACGTTGATTGAGCTCAGCTCACTGAACAGACTGGCAAACGAATGGGAGTTGACAATGAATTGTCGGATACTCGGCCCTTTAGAACATGAGTGGTTGATTAAATCACTGCAGACCTTCCAGAACCAGAAAAATGGCGTCGATAGCTGTCGCATTGATCAACAGCTTCAAAATCAGCGTCTCACTAACCTTTTCAGCAGGTGGGATAACGACGCCGTTGATTGCTCATGCGAGGATTATTCTAGAAGAGGAAGCTCGCTCTGGAGAGAGAAAATCACTCAACCCGCCCTTGGAGAACAAGATGGCCTCAGCTTCGCACTGCTTCGCCAGTGATGGACAGGGGCATCTTCTACCAACCCGGCCCGTAAGCTCGGTCCCGATTTTTCGGTTTGTTCTAGCAGAAACTCTGTTAGATTTGATCCGAGACGCTGAAACAGCATCTCACCTATCATCATCACTTCACCACGCCCTATCATCCATCGTGGCGCCACGTCTGCTTGTAGTGCGTCAATATTTAGCGCGCTGGGACCAGTGGCTGATCCCTGGGCTTTAACCACCTACTGCTTTTGGAGTTAGGGCGTACCCCGGACCAACAGCCTCTGCCTTATCTTTTTCGTGATCTTGACCGTTTTCTGTTGTAATGTCATGATTTATTTCCGGCTAACGCACGCCATCGCTCTCGCTCTCTCCGCGGTATGGCACTATGAACTGCGCGGCGAACGACTATTGAGACTCTGGGTTGCATTCCAGCCCTGTAGGAATCTAGCTAATGATTGACCTTGCATAACCACGTTGCAGTCGCTTCGAGCTGAGCATGCCAAGTTTATTCCGTAGCTTGTAGCATCGTCCACTGTTCTGCATCGCCTGGAGCGCTGGAAGCTGAACCCTGCAGCATGAGATTGGGGAACCTGGATGTCGTTCCACTTCCCCTGGACCAAACAGAATCTAGACTCTCGTTTATCGTCCTGTCAAATTTGACCAAAAGATGAGCTTCCTTGTTTCTGGAATATTTATGACATGATAGTTTCTCCAATGTATTGAAAATGGTAAAGCATGCGAGGCGAGGTAACTTGCACATGATAGATTCCAGCGGAGCAAACCACAGATGACAGATTTCAGCGGAGTAAAACCCCAGACCCCAAGAAAGATAACGATAGAGACACTTCCACTTCCACTCGTCCGTGGTGGAGTTGCTTGGCATGTTCCACGTCTGCATCCAGAAACTCGTCTGTCAAAGATGAAGTCAAGACGATGCTTGATCTACCAGTAAAATCCCTCACATTCGTTACTCAGCAGATTAGTTGTGAATCAAGGAATCGTTGTTACAAATGGTCAGTATCCTTTCCCTCTTCGCTCTAGAGCCTCTTGTCACCAACGCTTGGACCGTGATAAGGGCGTCGATCCCTATCGCAAGCGCGTCATGAACATTGTCAATCAGACACAATCAGCAGCACCTTTATTGACTCCTGTCGGCCCGAACCATATCTGATACATGAGCAATCTCATTCTCTCCATCTTATGGCCCAGTCCCCCTTTGCAAAGCTCGGTTCTACGATTTTTCCTGCCATCACTGCCTCACAGAGACGCTTCTCGCCTTCGTCGCTGACAGTGAACCCAAAAACAACACCGCGTCGTGCAGCGCACTTTGTCATTTCTCGTTCCTTCGCGCGTTTTTGTCCCTGTCTTCGCTTCTCGAGCATCGCGTCTGTTTCGTGAATTCGTTCTGCTCGCCCTTTTTCGCCGCCGACACTGCCGTTGACTTCGGAGACAGATTGAGGTGGACGGATGCGAGTGCCGCTGCGGACTGACATGCGGGCGAGAACGTCGCCGTCGATGTGATTGTCGTCTTTGATGATGTTGCCTGAGAGATCCATGTCTTCTGATGATCGTGGCTCCGATGTGGCCTGTGTTTGTTCCGTTTCATTCATCTCCTCGTCGCTGCGATGTTCTTCAATTTCTCCCTCCATTGACGTTCGGTTCGGTCCGAAGACGAGTTCCTCTGCTGCGCTGCAGGGCACCAAGATGCGATTGTCGCCTTTGCTGTTCTTCCCTTTCTTATGCTTGCCGCCTTTTGCCTGCTTCTTTCCTTCATCTGCTGTGCTCTCTTCGGCCGTCAATAACTTCACAAAGGCTTTCTCCAGCTCGCGGTCCAGCTTTCCGGGCTTCTGTGTGCGGCATCGGCTCGAGCAGTACTTGGCTGGCGTTTTGGTATTTGCAGTCGCGGTAGTTCGTCTCGTACTAATCACTCTGCCACATGAGTGACAATAGGGCGTTGCTTCGCCACCAGGTAACAAGTAGAAGGGTGCTGGTGTTGCTTGCGATTTACCGGGTCGACTCCAACTGTCCATCCAACTCATCTTGACTGGCTCCGATGACCTTCGCTGTAGTTGTTGTCGCGTAGAGAAATGTCGACAGCTTCGTCTCAAGTCGTGAAGGGTTGCAGTGTGTCGTCTTTGGATGTGTTTCATGCAAATCATGTCGCTCCAAGATTTGCTAGGATGAAAATGCAGTCCGGGTTGAGCAATGCATATCGTGATGATGATGTCATTGTCGTCATCGAGCGTTGCGAATGGATCCAAGTCGATCAACCTCACTTGGCACTACGATACAGTAATACTGGCCTGTTCATAATTTGCTTTCTGAGAAATTGAAGGACGGAATTTTCTTGAAGCTTCAGTGTAATGTTTATTAAATATCCTCCAGCATTTTGCTTGATGCGTATTGGCATGGTTAAACCAGGTTGATTGGAAGAATGGGAACTCAGTGCTGGCTAACAAAGTATCTCCAATGATCACAGTTGAGCTGAACAAATAGAGTAATTTTACTGAATGAAAATCTAAGAGATGATAAACTGAACCAAAACACCCATTATGCCTTTAGATAAAGATGCAAAAAGAAAACGAAGTTAAAAGATTAGATGCAATACCCATGCCAAAAATACACCTAGTTGGCCGACACTTTACTGAGTGACGAGAAGCGTACTCGCAACACTTGGTACACCCGCCGAGTTGATAACAAATAACATCCAGTACCCAGGCAAAGCAATACCAGGGTCGCTTGGAACCTGGAACGAATAACTGTTTCCACTTCCAGTACTTCTCAGACTCAAAGGAATACGACGCTGGTCAGTATTAACTGTATGCGTTGACGTGCCATAACGGATCAACGAAGCCTGCTTGATGCTGGTATCTGTCGAGATTGTGATCTTGCCACCGACCTTGACACTCTTAGCAGAGACCTTTGTAATCTTGGGACGTTTCGCCAGTTTTCCATTAGAGTCGTAAAGATTGTTTGGTGTATAGATCTGGGCGTCGAAATGGTTGGTAGTGCAACCACCACAGAGACCGCCACCACCGTTGAAAACCCTGCCGTCAGGGAGTAATAAGGAAACACTGTGGTAGACTCGGACAATGGAGTTTGGTTGCTGTTTGTAGAAAGTGTCATCCTTGGGGACATAGAGCTCCGGTGTAAGCTGGGGAGTTGAGTCGGCGAAAGGAATGCCACGCTGTTGACCGCCTGTAATGAAAACGTTTCCGTCGGGGAGAATAACAGAAGTATGAAAGGTTCGGGGGTAATACAAGCCGTTGCTAGCGAATACTGTCTTGGGTGTTCTTCCGGGCTCGCCGATTGTGATGATGTGAGCGTTGGTCGTGGCATCAGAGTCTTGATAGCTTGGGGAACCGCCAAACGTCAGGATCTTTCCTTTGACTGCATCATACATAACAGCATTTCCGCACATCGCATCTGGATCAGTGCCGCGGCTAGACTGACGCTTGCCGGCTGACTTTGTATCACCCTTTCCACTGGTATAATACCAGTTCATCGCAGTGCTAGGTCCAGCTTGGAAAACGGATCCCTTCTTCCAGCCAAAGAGCCATCCGTGGTTATCTGAACGATAAAGACCCTGTTGATCGGCAGTCAACATTGGCTTAACCAAAGTTCCTGGAAGTGAGGTCCATGTCTTTGAAGATGGGTCATAGACTTCACCATTCTTCTCAAAAATACCACCGCTCCATGACCCGCCGATAGTAAATACGCGACCATTCGATAGAGTTGCTGACGACTGGTATCCGCGGGCAACCTTCATATCCGGGCCTGGGATCCAGCTATCACTAGACGAATCATAAAGACTTGTTTTCTCAGCGTTATTTCCACCAGTGACAACAACTTGACCATTTCCATCCATGGAGATACCAGGGCAAAACATATCGTGCTTGGTGACAGTCACAGTGCGTTGAGAAATCACACCCGTAGAAGGATCCCAAGTCGAGGTCAAGGTTACGCCGCCAGGGGAGCCTCCAAACTCGTCGTTTTTGTAGGAAGACCAAACGAGAACCTTTCCAGATGTTGGCTCAACTGCAGCAGCAACGGGAACGATAGGAAAGTCAAGGGTTGGGCCCCAGCGTCCGAGACCAGGTTGAGGGCTGGTATAGGAGTCTGCCTTGAAGACGTTGATCTCGGCGATACTGGTCCAAGGCTGGTCGTTTGCTTCAGTGACAGCGACAAGACGGACGTAACGAGCAGGGCGAGTCTCAAAGTTGGAGTATTTCTCAGTGTTGTCAGCGAACCACGTGCCAGTGGCGACAGCGCTGCCCCAGTTCCTCCCATCTGTGCTTAGAAAGACATTGTGACGGCCGATCCAGCCGTGATCACTACCGTCCTGGCGAGGAAGAACAGACAATCCGTTGACATTCTGGGAAGAGCCCAAGTCGATAGTGATGGTGTGAGGAGGCTTTGGGTCATTGGTGCCTCCAGGGGCCCAGTTAGTGTGCCAGAAGGTGTTGCGGTCACCATCAATGGCCTTGGAGCACTCATCTCCCTCGTGCTGGCTATCACAGGTGACTTTCCATTTGTCGCGGTTGATAGCAGTGCCAAGGGGAGCTGAGGCTCTAAGACTCAAGAATTGCAAGGATCCTTCGGGAGTCTCAGACTTTGCTGCCGGTTGGGAGATGGCGACAGCGCTAGCGCTTCCGATGTAAAAAGCAAGTGTCCAAAAGGACTTCATTGTAGCGAAAGGAATAGACAAGAATGATAACTGTCAGATATGAAGAAGAATGAGAAGTGAACGAATGGAATGAACTGGAAACAGAAGCAAATTGGCTGGAGGAGATCATATTATTTATTGATTGCTCTTCTGGTACAAGTTTGTTCTAGCGGAACTGACATCAGACGCACAGCCTTTGATCCATCGCACCGCAGGCGATACACCTGCTGTACCGTGCTTCAGCTCAAATGGTTCAGTTCAGCTAGGCGGATCAAGGCGACCACCTTCAATATCGGGTTAACGAAAAGACCAGTCGTCCAATTGGCCAGCAAAGTTCAAAGCATACTAAGAAAAGAAAAGGGTCTCCTCGTATTGGCTTACAGGTTACACAGCAGCAGACTGAGGCCCACATGGGCTTGTTTTGTTTCAGGTGAGGTTAAATTCTGCACGGTGTCTGGGCGCAACCTTTTGAGTTAGTCTGTACGGAGTAGGCGAGTAATGAGAGAAAACAAGATTAAAACTTGACGGTAGATCGGCGGATGGGTTTTAGACTCCACGATCTTTAATTAGTTCAAGCCACAACGGTCATTTCCCCTGGTTTCGTCCATATCGGTATCATGTAAGGTGAGACTCTGGAGGAATTTCTACAACAATATGACACGAGGCCATGAAAATGAACAGCCGATCTTGAATCGACAGTCAAGAGCCGATCTCTCTACATTAGCATGCAGCTAGCAATATCTGCATGATGTAATTATTACTCTTAGTCGTTGGACTATCGATTGTGGCTTCAAAAAGCTCGGTACTTTTTCACACTAAGCTATGAACCTGGAGCTTGGATGCCAGGATCTCCCACTTTCCTTGGAGCCAAGGTTGAGTACCAGTAGAAGCAATCAGGCGAGAGTAATGATGATGGCCTAAAGTTAGAGGCCGCACATGTGACAATCCTCTAGAAATGAAGCTTACGATAAGCGCCATAATGTTTTGAACTGCGGCATCCTCAGCCAAGGAGCTTTTGTCATTCTTATTATTGGTTGCTATTACACTGTAGACCATTTACATGACCTATGAGGCTGTAACAGTTTATTTAGGGTATGTAAGCAGAGTTATTTGGACTGCAAAACTGCGTTCTAAGCCCAGCAAGTCCTTGCAATTTTTGACCATGCACTTTGACAACTTAAGTCTCACAATTACTTGAAATGGAAACCCCCGATGCTTCAAAAAGATAAATTAAGGCTAAATTTTTGCATAAACATGAAAACCCATCCAAGAGTCGGTATGCTGATGCAAAGTCAGCAAGAATCTGACAAGAGATTCGCTGTGCCGCTTGGCGTCAGCACTATTTCTATGCTTCAATATTATGTGAGCTTTAAAACGGACTGCTCCCCAATCCCACAGGACAAGGACTTTCTGTTCTTATTGCAATTTAATCTATTTGACTTTTATCATCGCTAGTTGTGGCGATGCGCTTCCTTACGGATTCTCGTGGCCTGGGTGACCCAAATTCTGAGGAGGTCCCTCTCCTTGTCATTGGGGCTGGGCTCCCTCGCGCTGCCACCTCATCAATGCAAGCGGCCTTTGAGAAGTTAGCGGACCATGCATGCACATGGCGGAAATCCTCCCTCATCCTTCGCGTTTACGCCTTTTCATCGCCGCGCTGCGCGAGAAGAATCCTGAAGTTCGGCAGAAGATGGTTAAGCAACTCATTCACGGCCATCGTTCCATCTGCGATCTTCCTGTCGTGTACTTCACACCAGACATGATGGACGCATACCCAGATGCAAAGATTGTGCTCAACCAAAGACCTGATCCTGAAGTCTGGGCCAAGAGCGCGGAGGAGAGCTTCTGGTTCTTCTTCAGTCCTTGGTTCTATTGGGTAGGTCTGCTCTGGTCTTCTGATCGGATGTGGTATACACTCAATATGGAGAGCATCAAGCTGGGCAAGGAGAAGTATGGTTCGGCTGAAATCTTCTCGGCGGAAATGTACAACAAATACAACGAGGAGGTGCTGGCTGAGGCGAAGAAGAGGAATCGAGAGGTTCTCCAGTTCAAGGCAGAGGATGGATGGGAGCCTCTTTGCAAGTTCTTGGGTAAAGACGTGCCGAGCGAGCCTTTTCCTCGATTGAATGAGAAGAAGACTTTCCAGATCGTGAAATATGTATTTATTGCGAAGGGGGTTTTGTCTTGGGTTGCTCTTTCCGGCGTGACGTGGGGACTTTGGAGAGTCGCGTCGTGGTACATGTAACTCTATGCGTGCATCATCCACCATATCAAATAGTGTATAGAGAGTGCAAAAATTTCTGTTATGAAAAGCAAAAAACGAATCGCTTGTTATGCTAACTGGAGGGTTCGAACCTCCGCGGTTTCCCACTGCGGGTTTGGTTTCTGATAAGAACCTAAACACAGCGCCTTAACCACTCGGCCAAGTTAGCGATGATGATTCGGGTGGAGTCATGGTTCGCGAATGAGCACCAAGACCTGATGCCTCACCGACGATGAGGATGTGAAAGAACCTCAAGATACCAAATACCGAATTTATTGGCAAGATAAATAGTGAGACACCATATGAAGCTCATTGTCATATCCATACGAAAGGTTGAAGGAGTGTGAAAGCATAAGGGAAATTTGCAGCGGGCAAACAGTTTGCCGCAAACTAGCGAAGCTTCAGATGGTTATCACAATTCGACAAACATCACAAGAGCAATGTCATAGCAGAATCTGTCGCTCAAAATTCTGTATCTTATCATTTACTCATAATTTCTATCAATCTTGCTCATAGTGGCTCCAACAGGAATCCAAAAGTCGTCTCCTCCGTCTTAACCATGAGATCCTCACGGACAGCAGGTCCACAAGCACCCGATCCAACACCAGCGACCTTGCTATCAAGCCTAATAAACACCGCATCGTTCTCTTTCAAATCAGGAGGATGTCTGGCCTCATGAATAGTTGTATCCCTGTGATGCGACGCCAAGAAGCTGAAATTCTTTCCATCCAGACGTGTTGCACGTAGTCCAATGCTTGGAGACTTGGAGTCCCGGAGGGAAACCCATCGTGTATCCTCTCTGTTACCATTCTCTTGGGGAACATCGTAAGGGGTCTGGAGCTCGGAAACAGACTCGACATTCCAGATTCCGACGCGCTGAGAATCTTTCTTGTCGGGGTAGCTTTCTCCAGGTCCGCGGCCGAGCCACTTGACATGCTCGAGGGTCTTGCTACCATAGAGGTTGAGACCAATTCTTGGAACATGCTCAGGGAATGATCCTGTTGGGGATAGGCGTGTGACGTTGATACTGAGAGCTCCAGTGAGGTAAACTGTGTACTCAATCTCACAGTCCCATCCCCAGAACAGAACTGGAGGAGTGATGAAGGTATGTGACTTCACAACCACCTTGTCTGAGTTGGAGGCGTCCACTGAGAAAGATCGGAGTTGAGATTGTAGTTGATCAACACCAAATCGCTCCCAGTAAGGAACGGCTCCAGGGACGTCGTTGTCGGTCTTGGGGCGCCAGAACGATGGAACGATGGCGGCTTGGGTCTTGGGGTCGAAGGTAAGAAGAGCCACGTTGTTTGAGACCCAGCTCTTTAGAGCACCATAAGCGCGATCAAAGACGAACTCGAAGTTCTTGCCAACGACTGACACCGTAGCGCCCTTCTCGGTCACTGACAGTTTAGAAGTGAGGGTGTTGCTTGCGGCCAGAGCAGCCTTGGCATCAGTCTGAGGAGCCTGGAGCTGCTGCTGATACCAAGCAATCTCGTGACCAGCAGGCGCCCAAGCTGTGGAGTGCTTGAGGAATAATGTCACAGTCAGATAAACCTCGTTGTCTTTGTTGTATCGCTTGGCGTCGACCGGAAGAGATATAGAACGTGTCTCGCCAGCTGGAACCTCAGGGATGTCGAATGACCCAGAGTGAATCAGTGTTGACCTATTTCATTATTAGCGTCCTCCAACTTACTCGGATGGAAACAGACTCACTCTTTGCCAAACTGCTCCACCTTGTAAGATGCAGTCAAGTGGTCTAGACCGGCAAAGTCATGCCGGTTCTCAATCTTCAGCTCTCCATCCTTGAAAGAAAACCCAACAGGTTGAATGACCTTCTTGAACTCTGTCAGACCAGGAGTAGGCTCATGTCGACTGTTCAGAAGACCATCCATGACAAAAGTTCCATCGTTGGGTGTATCTCCAAAGTCACCGCCGTAAGCGTAATATCCCGCTCCCTCGTGGTCATCCTTCCACAGACCGTGGTTTGCCCACTCCCAGATGAAGCCACCTTGGAGACGAGGATAGTCGCGGAAGGCTTGCTCATAGTCCTCCAACCAACCGGGTCCGTTACCCATAGCATGCCCATACTCGCAAAGAACGATGGGCTTCTCGTACTTGCCGTCCTTGACACCATCTTCCTTGGCATACTTGATCAAGCGGTCAACCGTGGGATACATAAAACTATACATGTGTGTCGTCTCGGCCTCCATATCTCCTTCATAGTGGATAAGTCTCGAGGGATCAGCTTTAGTGGCATACTTGAACATCTCTCTGTGGTTGTCGCCATAGAAAGCCTCATTACCAAAACTCCACATGATAACACTGGCGTGATTCTTGTCACGGTTCAGGACAGCCCGGATACGGTCAAGGTAGGCGTGCTTCCACTTGGGGTTGTTGGAGGTGAACTCCGCAGCCTTTCCGAAAGCAAGCTTCTTTCGCTCGCCGTAGTCCATTGACTCGGGAATGTCAAGAGGTCGAGCAACAGCATCGTAGAAGCCGTGACACTCAAGATCAGCTTCGGCCATAACCCAGAGACCATACTCGTCGCAGAGATCAAGAACGCGAGGGTCATGAGGTTGGTGAGCGCAACGAAGAGCGTTAATGTTGTGCTTCTTCATGATGAGAAGATCGCGTTTGGCGAATTCGAGAGGAACAGAGCGGCCAAGAAGAGGGTGATGCTCGTGACGGTTGACACCTCGGAGGCGAATGCGTTTACCATTGACCTTCATTAGACCATCCTTCAGCTCGACCGTTCTGAAACCGACGCGTTGCTGGACTTTGTGAAGAATAGTCTGCTTATCTTCGGACTTGAGTGTTATCTCTGCCGAATAGAGGTATGGTGTCTCTGCTGTCCATTTCTTTGGATCCTCGACATCAAGACTGAGAGTAGCCTTTGACTGTCCATCGAAAGAGCTCTCAGTAGACCCAATGACAGCTCCTCCGTTCTTTGCAAGCTCAGAGACTGTGAGCTCGACAACGACGCCCTTTTGAGCAGACACATCAACAGATGCTTCCAGCCGGGCGTTCTTGTAGTCACCATCAAGATGTGGCGTAAGGAAGAAATCATCGATTCTGGCAGCTGGGAAAGAAATGAGATATACATCTCGGAAGATGCCTGCCGGGATTAGTTATCGTCAAGTTGGCGGTCGTGGCGCTACTAACCTGACAGCCACCATTGGTCCTGATCTTCGATGTACGTCGCATCAGACCATTGATAAACCCTCACAAAGAGCTCATTCGGGCCCTCACGGTTAACAAGCGACGAAACGTCAAATTCAGAAGGATTTCTTGAACCCTGAGCGTATCCGATCAGGGTACCGTTCACCCAAATATGATAAGCGCTATCAACGCCATCAAAGCGCAATCTCAGCTGAGAATCCGCAGCCCAACCCGTCGGGACATAAAATTGTCGACGATAAGTTCCCGTAGGGTTCTCAGTGGGAACATATGGCGGGCAGACAGGAATTGGATACTGAACATTGGTGTACCAGGGCTTTCCATGGCCCTGAAGCTGCCAATGACCAGGGACCTGGATCTGACCATAGGCGACATCTTTTGCGCCCGGTTCAGGTGCTTCCAAAACTGTGCCAGCGAGAGAAAAGTCCCATGTTCCGTTCAGTGAGATTGAAGTATCAGGAATATGATACGAACGGGTGGGGAGGGTGTTTCTCCTAAAGACAGCCTCGTTGATGTAGTCCGGGCGGGAAGGGTCTTCTTGGAGGGGAATGCCCTTTGGCTCGTGCTGAATGCTGTCTCCCATTTTGACGATGAAAGAAGAGTGATTGAAATGAATTGAAAGACCAAGTCTCAGGAATTATTGGACTTTTATCTTGTAATTCTTCCTCCGCGATAGCACAGCCCCCGCATCGTGATACAACTTGGTCCTTACTCGACACGTGCTTCGGATTGACTCTCGGGGAAGAGAGGACTCCACTAGAATCCATGATAGGTGCGGGTACGTGGCTCGAATGGTGTTGATCTTGTCTTGTTTGGTGGAACAGCCTGAATGCACCAGATCGTATTGGGATTAGAGGGTGACAGTCCGGGGATGTCGGAGCCGGAGCGGGGCAAGACTTCAAGGGCTTGGCTAACTACCCGACAGCGGAAGAGGTTTGAGAAATTTGTGACGAGCCACCTGCGTCCGATCTCATGGGAGTAGTCGCAGGATGGAATGGCTTTTCCACAAGTTAATATTTCGTAAAATTGGAATAAGGTGTATTTGAGTGGCAGACAACAGCAATGAAACTTTTTCAAGTCTGGCAGTGAGTTGGTGGAAGAATGACACGAACTGCTAGGCATACCAATTGACAGTGGAACATGCTATCAAGTTATGTGCATGACGAAACACACTTATGAGTGATAGACTGTATTACTTACTTCTTCGAACCATGTTATTCCATTGGCCACGCCACTGAGCCTCTGCTTCTCTCGGCAGGGTCGAGGGGCCTCTAGACAGGCAAACTAAAGAACATGTTTGCATATCAAAAGCTATTATTAGGAAACCAGCCAAGCTTCTAGCCCCCTAAGTGACCGTCTAGAAACTCGATCCACTATTAGGGCTGAAGTCTCCTTAGCGTTGGTGTCAGATGTCAAGTTAGCTTTCTGTCGAAGTGTATCGTTGAATGTTCCCCGAGCACAACACCTGTTTTCATTGTCAACAGCTTTACGATGTCGAGGGTTTATTAGATTCTGAGAAGATTCAGATGAGATATTATCTATATCATACATAATAAACTATCAGGAACTCTCCATGGCTGTTGAACACCTGGCGAGATTTCGTAAGAATCAGTTGCCGGAGATCAGCAACAACTAAGAAGCTATACTGTAATCGACCGAGTTGCAGAATTCAAAGGAATGATTGCTTAGCTTCAACGATATTGACCTTTGTAAGTCAGTTGATGTCTCTCACAAATGTATAGGTATCAACTCAAAACGTAACCTTTCTAATTATCAATAAGAAAATAGTGATCGCTTGTGATAAGATAAGGTCGATATGTGATTATGTGGCCGCGTTTCACAGTAGAGTTGCCGAACTTCCGAGATGGAGAGATACTGCACTATCGACCAATGGACCGTTTCTCTTCGACCATGTTGGTTGCGAATATTCATGAACCTCGTAAGTGACAACGCGTTTTCAACCAACAAGGTCTCCACTCCCGGATATCCGGCACATATCGCGGGGCTTGCACGTGTCATATCACCAGTACCTTTCGCCCATTTCTTCAACCTTCACCAACAAACACCGCTAATCCAGCCACAAAACCCTTGAAATACCACCCGACATATTGTGATGTCACCAAACATCTCCTTCGACTCCGGCACTATCGATAGGTTCAACCGGGCAGCTGCCGGGTATATCGTGCCCCTCCTTCTCATAGTCACGAATCTTATTACCTACATCAACAAAGATGCATCCAAAGCTTATGATCTTACTTTTCTTAACGTCTTTGCCAACCTCTATTTGCTTGGAGCCTATCTTAGAGGCGACAGGTTCGGCTAGTGGTCCTCGACCAAGTGCGGCGAACCAGGAGATGTATCTTGAGTTGCTTCATGCATTGGAACAGCTCCAGCACGGAGAGCCGAAGAATAAGGTGCCCGAGAAACGGAGATCTGTGAGTAATACCGGATTCCTATCTGTCAACAAAGTAATGACTGATTTTCAGATATATGAACGTATATATGAACGTGCATGGGATGCTATTGCGCCATCACATGAGTTCAAAGAGGGATTAAGGGTAAGATGTCTGGCCTCTTGAGCGTGGAAGAAAAGATCTGACGTATCTACAAAAGATAATATGGCTTCGCTGGAGTAAGTTCGAGCAGACGATTCGTGGCTTGAATATGGACGTTAACTGAGTATTTAGCTTTCGAAATCAAGCATGCCGTCGGTCTGGCAGAATGCGGACATTTCAGCGGATACGCCGGCCCAAACAAGGAGATCTACTACCAGTATGAGGTTTGTCCATCTCTGGCTAACTTAATGACAGAAAGCTAAAAGAGGGCAGACTGATGATGGTCACTGCGATACCGTCATCGAACAAATCGAGGTGGAACGGGCAGTTGAACGCCAAATCAAGAAAGAGGGGGCAGCTCTACAGGCTACTCAGTGCCTGGACTTAACTGATACTTGGGTTTGGAATGGCCACCTACTCATTGGGCCGACTAAGGGTTTTGACTACGAGATAGAATGCGGGCCAAAGCTTATTGTTACTCCAGTATCTATGATGTGGGATTTGGAGAGTTTGGAGAAAGCTGAGAAGGAGAAAGAAAAGCAAGCCGAACGTGAGCTATAGAAGATTGAGTGTACTTGGCAGCGGGGTTAGCAAAGAGTCTACAGAGATTGACATATTTCGAGTGGTGATCAGTAGCCAAAGGAGTTGATTCCAAGGAATAGATCATCAGGGAGTCAGTGCCACAATCAATCATCCGAGAGAATATTAATCGCAGTAAATGACACGCATACCGGCATGATGGCTGTTGTACTCACCTAGTATATGTGACTAATTACAACGTGCTCCTTACGCTGATTGCAAAGGAAGTCATTTCACTTTAAAAGAATTGTGTGATTTGAGCAATGGCATTGTGACCTACAAAGTCCCGGGAGCATACCTCAGCAAAATGAGCTTAGTTGCTTTAGGGTTGTATTTAGGCATCATTAGCCAGACGCCGAGAGAATAAGCTTCTTCTCATCCGCTTATAGCCTTCTGCTCTCGTAGTCTAAATGGCTAGCAAATGGAACTACTGTGAGTTCAATAGTTTCATAGAAGCATTTTACTCACTTGAACATGATCTACTTCGGTACCAGAGAACCTTGACTATCCTACTGGAGTTCGGAACCTACTTCGCAGACGACCGGAATGTTCTTCAATATATGGGTCCTTGGCTTGCAAATGCACTCAAGTTGAGGTCACTCTGACCCTTACTGCAAAGTGTTGTCATATGCTTCTTTCAAAGCATCTGTTTCATGGGATTACAAGGAGCCCTCAAGGATTCCAGGGGATCGCGCCCGTGGATTCATCAGCGTGGCAGTAAGAGGCGACACAGAACGTGAACCCTTTTGGATTTGCCGAAGGGTCTGATCCTCAAGACCACCATCCATGCGGTAATTCGGCACAAGGGGAGGATCACACGACGTTGGATGACCAACTGAAAGACGTAGAAGACGAAGGTTTGTGTCTGCAGCCAACATTGACACTAGCGATATCAAGAATTATAATGCGAAGCACAGGGATAAATACCCTTGGCCAGATGACTTTCGCTGATTAGAAAATACGAGATATACATTTTCTGCAAAGTTTTGACAACTCTGGGGAGAGCTCTTCACAGTAGTAGAAGTAGACTGTATATAACTACACGGCAGGATATTGAAAATCTAAAGGACTGGTTAAAATCATTACTCAAACTAGGCGAGATGACTATTCATCCTGGGAACCTTGGCGGAATGGTCGGATGCTCCAAAAGGTACCATGCACAGGTGTGGGCCTGTGTCATCGCAGGCCGTGCCGGTCATCCGAAGCACATAGACCTTCCACATAAATAGAGCCGCTGTTGGCTGCAGTCAAAGACTGTTGGTTCTGTGATTGATCCATTCTCGTAAGTTTCTGCGTTCTTGTAGAGCCAACAGCATTTCACATGGATCGGCTAAAGCGGCATACTCACTTTTACGCGAGGATACCTTCATGCTCCGGAGTTTCTGAAGCTCGACAGTTGCTTTCGTTATATCAACGAATACTTCGAAATCCGTGTCAAAATCCTATAAAAGGCCAACCATTCTCCAATATCTAGCATTCATATCACAGCAATGACTCCAGAACGTCAGCTCGAGCCTCATTTTCTCGATCGAATCCTTCAAGCATCAGCTGGTTACATCATTCCCGCAACACTCCTAGCAGCGAATCTCGTTGCCTTCCTTAGCCAAGATGAAACCCGCCCTTATGAGCTTCTTCGTACTAATGTCCTTGCCTTTGTCTGTTTACTCTATGCCCAGCACAGAGGTGACCGCGGCCGTTAAGATGCCAGATTTGGTGGCGCTATACCATCTAGAGGACTTTGAATCGGAGGACTCTGCCCTTGAAAAGCGCAGAAACGTCAGAGTCAGTTGACATGTCTTTGAATCTTTTCACACATCTAACATCTCCGAAGGTTTGCGAGAGAATTCTCGCTGTTACTTCTCAATGCATTGTTATCGGGAACGCGCTCAAGGTAAGAATGAAGAAATGCTTTGGAAGCTGCTACAGGTCTCTAACATCACTCTTTTAGGATGGAATTATCCAGATAAGTTAGTAAATGGTAACCCGGTGTAGATTGTAAGCTAACTTACTGCTCAGGCTCTGCCATTAAGCATGCCTCAAATGTCCAGACTTGCACCACCTTTACTGGACGCGCTGGCCCGGGTGGCAACCTTTTCTACCGCTATCATGTTAGTAAACCTCAACACCCTCTTATTTCCGATAGAACAAGAAGCTAACAGGAGACATGCCAGTCTAACGGCCGACACTGTGACACGACTGCTGAGCAGGAAACCATCGCAGGAGCAATCGAGCGTCATATCAAGAGGCACGGGCACAAGATCTGCGGCACCGAATGCTTGAACCTAACCCATGGTGGAACCTGGAACGGATACCTTCTCATTGGACCAGCGGACAAGTTTGACCACAACGTTGAGTGTGGACCGGAAATCAGCTTCCAACATTGCGACTCAGGAGGTAAGGGCGATCTCAACTAACCCCATCAAGAGCATGGGTGGAAGCTTCAAGCTACCTAGTCTGAGGGAGTCAAGCCGACTTGAGTTTGGCACCCTTGTTCGCAGGTTTGCTTACTCCCCTGAGGCTAAGGTCTACCCAACCAACTCTTTCAAGACATAGTTGGTTTGGAAAGCCGGTAATCTGATCGATACAGTAGGTTACGGTCGGTAGATGGATGAATATTCTCGTTCATTTCTGTTACATAGCAGAATCACATTTACTTTAAGAGCTCCACAGTAGAGCCTTATGCTAAGCACTTGTGCAGTCTTTACGATTTCTTGTGTACAATCCTACAATAGCCTTTGTGATATATCCGAATCCCTCTTAATAGCAATCCCTTATGTAACTATCTGCTTGTCGTATGAGCCACATACTTCGATCGACACTCGGTGAATCTCCACCAAATGATACCTCACGCCAGTTTCGAAACAATTTCTCGAGATGACTTCCCACAAGTGTCGCTCGTGAACCAATGAACTCTTTCAGAGCAGGCACGTGAGATGCAGCGAGGATTATCAGCATTGCACCTGACATACTATTCATTGTTAGCATAACTTAATTCCAGAGCGATGGTTGACTTACGACAGAGAGCATATCCAGGTATCAATCAGAACTGTCTGCGGGAACCCTCGAAGATCTAACGCATGTAGCAAACATGCATCGAGGCATAACTTGCAGTTCTGCATCGCATCTGGTATTGAAGGTACCCTCGTTTCAGCATAGCTAGTACTTAGCATCCACATCAGGTAGGGTCGGTAGATCACCCCCTTGCAGGTGAGATATCGCTGTCGAAGAAAGCCACCAGCCGCTGTTGCTGCCTCTTCCGTATCGATGCTGAAGGAAAACGAGGCTGGTAAAACTTCGCGCCAATCGTCCAGCTGCCGCTGGAGCTCAGCTACTATGCGTGGAAAGCGAGTATGATCGAAAGCGGCGCCGGTATCCTTTGCGTAGAGTATTTGATGGACTCTGTTGAGGAGACGTCGCATGCTAATACAGGCCAAGAAGTAGAGAGACGATTCCTCTTCTACAATTTCCGATGGATGCGTGTGATATGTGCTGGGTAGGGGGATGGAAGACTCGACGCGAGCGATTCCTGATGGGGGACATGCTGAGAGCTCTGCCATATAGTCACTCAGCGAGGTATCAGTACCTTATCTCAACTTTGTTCCTTATCAAACGTTGGCTTACCTTTCTAGAATGTAGCATGACCAGAATATCCTTCTAATGCGTTCTTCGGCCTCGTCGTCGTGCGTGTTCGGTGGGTAGGATAAAAGCAGCATGCATCTCGTCGCTGTAGCACTGAGATACTCCCAAGCTTGAAGTGGCCGGACCAGGGAGGCGAAGTAGAGGCTGACACGTCAGAAAGAATAACATTCGGAACACTAGGATCGTCTTACGCTGTGAAGAAGAGGCATTGGGTGCTTTGAGAGTCAACTTGCAGATGTGCAACATGAAGCTTCTTGAGAGCTAGCTGGAAGTAGATATCACCTAGCTTCCGCTTCCGAAGTCGTCTGTCTTTCTCTGCCGCGTCGGGTTCGGCGGTAAAGCGAAGGTCTTCGGCAGCTTGACTTGCACATCCCAAAGCCAAGGTGAGTAAACAAAGACAAGAGTGGACTGTATCTTCTGAAGGCATTCCGGTCTGAAGTGTCGCACGTATGTTGCCGAGTTGCTCTTGTGACATAGAAGGGTACCAAAAGTTGATGTTTCGTTCAAAGGCCTCCAGCATCGAGTTTATGTCTTCCGCGTCGACGTATGGGTACATCGGATTCGACGCAACTGCTAGCGGTGGCCGTGCCTGTTCAAGATAGAAGATCGAGTCGCCATCATGTCGGAGCAGCGGAAAGACATCAAAGTGAGGCCATTGGAGTATCGACTCCGTTGTCGAGGTATGCATAGAGTCCAAGACGGCATTCTCGAGGTTGTTGACATTCTCACGATGGTCTTGGCTAGTCGGTGTTTGGATCGCATGGCTCTGCCGACGGAGATTCAGATCTGGCGAGGACCCCGAGAATGAGTTGGTGCGATTTGTTTGGGGTGAGTTGGCAAGTTGAACACCGTTCGGCTGTAATGGTCAAAGCTGGACATCTAGAAGATATGCTTGTGCCTTACGATGGCAGATCTTAACTCGTGTAGGGTTTTCTCAACCCGCAGAACACTTTCCAGAATGAGATCGTTCTTGCTCCTCCTACAATAGCGTTACATCGCTGGGCCGAGGAACAGATTGGAGAGTGAGGCTTACGAGTTGGCCTCAGATCCGTAGGTACAATCATGGCCGATCGACGCGCATGTTGCGCAAGGATTGTGTCCATCGCATCTATTGCTATCAGCCAAGCTGTCAAGTTTCTGGTAGATCACCCAACCTTGTCTTGCGGGTACGACAAGCATCGCACTAATGTCGGTCAGCACATGCAACATGAGACAGACGCGATTTGCCAACTCACTGCATGCGATGTTCTCAACCTCTTCCTCGCAGGCCATTCATCATTTGGTTGATCCATTGCGCTGGGAATTGTGAACAGCAATTCGCTCCGGTACGGGCCGACGTGAACGTGGGGAAAAGAGGAGATAATGAAGGACGAGTTTGTGAATCATCTGATGGATCACGGGGATGCTCGGTCCGAGGTCAATTGAAGCTCGTGATTGGTGCGGGAATTCATTCGGGGAATGAATGGGCTAGTTACCCCAGCTTTCGTGACCTTGTCCGATTGGACACTTCCTTGGTCTTCGAGCGAGGTTGGTGCAAAAGCTTGATGGGCATGAGACCTTGGAAATGCTGGGGTCCGAATCAAGGTCATGAGGTACCATTGCTCGTTGCGACGTCGTATGCAGATCGGGAAGTGAGGCCGAGGCTTTGGCGATCGGCAGGCAAGTTTAATGGGAACTCAATTGACATGCGATACGAAATTGTCGCAAACCAATTGAGGGTGTGAAACAATAAAGTCAGAACACCTTTCTCGTCGATCACTACTTTGGAGCTGATTATGGACAAAATATCACATTGGGAAGACAAACGTTTGTAGAGTACTAGTGCATTATGCATCATATTGATTGCGATGGAGTTATCTTAGTATGGCTACCTAAAACATGACTAGGCAATTGAGATTGACCAGATCAAACCTCTGCCGCAAGCTTTGCATCCCCCGTCACATTCAGAGTATTCATAACAGTCTGCGCATCCCTCTTCTGAAGACTCTTCTTGACAGGGTTGGGTGCCTCAAAGACCTCGGACAACTCCTCAAGAGTGCGATCCTTGGTCTCAGGGAAGAAGAAATAAATGAAGGCAGCTTCAAACAGATCCCAAAAGACAAACACAAGGTAAAAGTAGTATCCGATGTCCTCGAAAGCGGGACCACTGCTATACTGGATAACGGTCGACGCAATTGAACTAGCGAGGTTACCGACGGCAGTGCCCTTTGCTCGAATGTCGGTGGACAAGCATTCGGCGATGTATGCTGACTGAAGAGGAGTCCAACCGAAAGAGAAGACGATACCGAAGATGAAGATCATGGCAACAGTGGCGTTGGCAGCGGATGTGTTGTCTGGTTGGTCGAGGGAGAGCTTGCTGGTACCAGTGATGACGGCGAAACAGCAAGAGCAGAAGATGATTGAGTAGATCAGAAGAGGGCGGCGACCAATAACGTCAGTGAGGCGAGCTCCAAGAATGGCACCGAAGAAGCAGAGCACAGGGTTGACGCCATTAAGAGCCAACACCTTCTTTTCGCTGGTGATGCCGGCTTGCTTCAGCATGACGGGAAGATAATAAGAGCTAGACATGATTAGAGAAAGATAGAGACTGGAGAAGGACTTAGAGCGTACCTCAAACTGTTTCCACTGACTTGTCCAAAGACAGCCATACCCAAGACTCCGATAAGTCGACGTCGTGCGCTATGGGTATTCCAGAGTCCACGGTAGTCCCACCAGGACTTATCAGTAGCATCGGCAGCAATCTGGTTCGTCATCTCCTTGATCTGTAGCACAACCATGGGATGATTCTCGTCACCCTCACCATGGTATGTGGCAAGAACCTTGACAGCATCCTCAACTCTGTCCTGAGCGATGAGCCAGCGTGGAGACTCAGGCAGCCACAGAACACCAAGAGCAACGATGCCAGAGGTGATCATTTGGCACCAGATGGGAAGTCTCCAGGCAACTTCGCCATCGATGTAACTGGAGCCGTAGACGACCCAACTAGCGATGATGCTACCAATATACCAGGTACAGTTGTACAGACCAGTGATGGTGCCTCGCCAGTTGGGATGCGCCATCTCGCTAACGTAGCAAGGGGCAGAGACACAGCAGAAGCTGACACCGAAGCCGAGGATAAAGCGACCGCCGAGGAATTGACCTCGTCCGGTGGATGTAGCTTGGACACATGTTCCGATGATGACTACGACGGCGCCGGTGAACATGCCCCATCTTCGGCCGAAGAAATCGTTTACGGGGGCGGTGAAGAATACGGCGGCGATGGAGCCGATGTTGTACATGGCGAAGACGATACCGGTCGAAGAACCCTCGGAAGACCTGCGATTGTTAGTTCAAGTCTCTTTTTCTTGGTGATTTCACATACATGTTGAAGTAGCGTTGGTATGCCTTCATGCCATTGATACCACCGAGAAGACTGCCATCATATCCATTCTTCTCACGTTAGCAACTAGCTCGTTGTCCTCTCGCGAAACACTTACCAAGCAACCGCAGAGGTATGCGCAAGCCAGGATGAAGTACAACCTGAACATGCGAGGTGTCCATGGCGACAACTTCTGATTCTCAACATCATGCGCAAGCTGCACCGCGACATGAGCATCATGAACCTCATCACCATGGTCAACAGCGACCTTCTCATCAGCTTTGTAGTCCATATTTGTCCAAGTATCAATCAGTGGAGACTTGAAGCCAAGAATGAAAAGACTGTCGATCAAAGGGCCAAGCTCAATGGGGTCTTTATATAAGTCAAGTTACATGCATTTTTCGACCGGACTTTGGACCCCAGACGGCATGTAGCGCCCGTCCGACGTCGTCCCCAGATTTTGCAGGGCTCCCCTCATTCTGTGCGTGTTGGGATTAGTTGGAGGGGGGCGAGATGGTGTTCTGACTTTTTGTCGGGGCGAGGATTGGGTTAGACTGTTATCCACTCCGGCTCCGGCTGCCCCGAGGTAAACCTGGGGTAAGTTTTGGTGGTGCCGATTGGTTCGGGTACAGCATCTTGGAAACGAACCAGTTATGTCAAATAAGTTGTATGGTGTGTTTTGCTCGTGACAGTAGTTGAACTTAGGCGGAATGGCTGCGGAACCTTTTGTGGTCAGCCCATGACCGTGAGTTCACGGGTAGTCTGAGAAATGGCGACGTTGAGATGGTCTCATGGCACAGACTCCTTACTCCTCATTCACACAACACGTTTCTCAGCATGACAATACCAGTAAATTGACCTGGAACCTTGAACTGATTGAGAAGCATAAGCCCCACTATCTACACGTCAAATAAAAAAGGCATTGGCTGTAGTCGACACCGCACGACCTCAGGGCTAGTTATCCTCTACCAAGCTGCCTCCTTCTCCGGCTTCTGGCCATAGACCACATAGCTTCTTCTGTCAGTATAAGTACAACATACTAGAGAGGACAACTTACATCTTCCAGTACCCATGCACCTTCGGATTCCTCAGTTCATTCCTCACATCCACACAGAGAGAAAGCACTTCTTCCTTTGACCAACCAAGCACCCTGGTGAACAAAGCCAGACTCACACCCTCAAGCCCTGATTCAAAGTTGATAAGGTTCCATTTCCCAAGTTCTTTGAGCTTTGGGTCTTGGGGCCAGCCGTTGGTAGGCCATATGTAGATAGTCTCCACGACATTATGAAACCCGGCTTCCTCGACAATGGCTTTGTACTTGTCAGAGTCACCAAGTGGCCGACCAAGTTTACGAGATCCTTCTATAAGGCACTCTTGCCACTTCATGAGTGGTGAGGTTTCGGGGTCGAGAGTGCCATCGTCACAGAAGACGGGGAGTTGGATATCCTGGATCTCATACCAGCCCCCGGGGCTTAGTGCACTACAGTGTGTTACTAGAATGTTCGTAGACCGAAATCTCTGTCAATGGGCTTACTCAAATGCTTTCTTTGCTATCACTTCTGGGTCGGAGAAGCTTCCTGTCATCATGCGAGAGAAAATAAAGTCAAATGGTCTCGACCAAGTCCATTCTTTCTCAAGGTCGTCGATCTCAAAACTACAGTTTGGCGGTACGCTGTATGTAAAGTCAGATAATACTGTGAAGGTTGGAGACAGATTGGGGACCAACAATGGAGGCTGGATGGGGCTCAGATCAACGCCGATCACCTGTCAAGACATTAGGGTAGTCAGTAGAGGGTTGCAGGTGGCATACTTCGGCAGCCGGGTGTTCCTCAGCTAGAATCTAGTTAGCCAATTTCCATCAAAAAGTCTTGATCAAAAACACACCAAACTCCAATGCCCAGATCCCTGTTCCTGTACCCATATCTAAAACTCGTTTGGCTGTATCGGCTCCGGGATTCAAGGCCCTCTTCCCGTCAAGCGTAATGATATACATGCCGTCTTGTAGGTCTACCTGGTATCAGCACTAGAAGAGACATCTCGAAGTGCATTCTTACCGAGTCTATCGTTTTCGATCTCGAATGTGGTCAGACCAAGCACTCAGTTTGTGGCATGATGAGCTCACATCGTCATTGGGGAAGGCATACTCTATTTTTATCAGCCAGAGTCAATTTGAATGGAAGAGTATTCTCACTCCCTTCACTTAACCTATGGTAAGTCCGTCCATTTTCTTGCGCGAAGTGGAGCAGGCTGGACCTAAGTGATAAATTTAATGAACCGTCAAGTGGCTTTTTCTTTGTGTCAGAACCTTGACTTTGGTGGGATCAGAATGGACATACTATATCGATAGCAGAGTCGTAATCGAGATCAACAGCCTACCATTCGATTAGCAAGTGTCTGATCAAACGGTGTTCCTTATTACAATTTGTTCTGACATGCTAGGCAGCTGTGAGAAGAGGCGCGATGTTTGTAAAATTTTGGGCGTCCAGGGCGGGGAACAATGGGTTGATAATCAAAGCAAATAAAGTTTCAAGCACATGATTTGCTGCAAGGGTGCGCTACCCTAAAGCAGATCTGTTCTTATCATATCTTGGGCCGTTTCTCTTCATATTCAGTGTGGGCTCTCTATCAGAATATAAGGAAGCCTAGCATCATTAAAGGGAAGAAGTTCTATTCGGTTTTCTTATGTATAGATTCATAATTGCAACAAATCTTTATGTACCATGAACAAAGGTGAAATGCACAATTGTACAGCGGTGGGGCAGTGCCCAACACCACCGCCTGTACGACTATCAAGATAGCGTCGCCTTAGAGGCAAACGCTAACAACAAACATGCCTTATTCAAGACTGTTTCAATTCATAAAGGAACATCCTCATATCAAGAAATCTATCATCTATTCCTAGAAGACTGCAAGGCAGGCATAATAAAAGACACCATTCCGCTATCGGTACGTGGCTGTCTTAGCTTCGGATCATACCCAAATCAGCCTAGTCGGTATTTTTCATTTCAGCTGAACTCTCAGAAAACCCCTTTCGCGATTTCGAAATGTTTCGTGACAAAGAGACAATTATCGCGACTTCAGCATGGCAGACAATGGCAAGTCGCCAACCGACATCATCACCTATATCGGTGTGCCGTTGGCAGTCTTGGGAGGTACCTATTTCGCTATTCTCCACGTCTACCGCATGCCAAGCGACTAACTACCCCGGCAGTTCTCCCAATTCTGTACAACACGCTCTCCACGCTCGTCTCGCTTTCCAAGATAAAGCGTATGCTGCGGCATAGTCGTCTGACAGCACTTACACGGAGTGATATCGTCAATAGAGTCATCGAGATAGAGCTTCCGCGCTATGCTGTCATGCCGCTGGATAGATTCCAGGATCGCTCCGAGTACTGGACTCTTTCGCGTCATCCCAGCTCTATCCCTGGCGGTAGTTGGACCACCTTCAACTGGAAGACTCACTCTATTGGTATGAAGACTCAGAGAGTTGAGTATGCTGATCAAGTACGACAGCCGCAAGTCGAGGTAGCATTCGATGAGCTTGTTTGTTACCTTCTCGATCTTGGCGCCGTCCCGAATCCGCACGGATGGAAGTTACTGAGATCATCTGGGCTTTGGACACCTGTAGGATGTTGTTTGATGATGTCTCCCGAAGGTCGGCAAGACGCGCTGACGATCGCTCCGTCGAATGATTCCGATGGCAATCTCTCATTGACTGTTGCCTGGTCTAGTTCTTGGATCACTAGGGACTATTCCAACTTGCCGCCATACTGGGTCAGATTGCCCTCACCACCTCAGAAAGATAATGCCAACAGGGCTGGAAGCGTGTCGGAGGGTCCAGAACACTCGGATCGGAACTCAGAGGACGGATTAACAACAGGGAAGGATCCGAAGGCCGACTCACGCCCAGGAACTAACCAAGCTTCCACGCAGTCAAGTGCAATCACGTGTCAGATTTCCATGTCTGGGATTGTCACGGCGCTGACTGAGCAGGACCATTACGGTGCCCAGACGACTTTGAACCTGGAAAGCCTCTACATCGACCATCTGCGAATTCAGCCTGCCAAATCCGACGGTGTCTGGTTCTCTAGCGCAGCCACCGCCTTCGGAACATCTAGTCAGACCATTCTCTGGAACTACAAGATCCCAGACGACATTCTGTCCTTTTCACGAAAGGAGACTGTACCCTGCGGAGTGTTGGTTGTTCTAGGCATCGTCGACGAATCGGAGACACCAACATGGGCAACCAGGCATGACGATCATGGAACAGACATTCACAAGTTTGCCCGAAAGTCTCAAGAACAACGGGCTTCGATAGCTGCAGAAGCACTGTTGCCTCCTGCTCAGCGTCAAGCAGCAGCACAAGCTCGGATGCAGAAGGAGAATCAGGAGCGAATGGAGGAGAGTAAGTCTGCCTGATTATATACAGCTCAGGGTTCATTACTGACATGGCACGCCATAGTGCGCGAGAAACTCAGAACAAGCCAGCTGAGACGCGATCAGCGCATGATGGAAGCCCTACGCAGCCCTAAGTGGGACACAAAATTTGTTGCTGAGCATTGCCTTCGATGGCTCCAAGGGAAAGGCTATTGGGATGACTCGCTTATTGTGAAGGATGTCGTTGGCTTCATGTTACATCGCATGGTTCTGGATGGAGAGTTCGCGGCTAATATTTGCCGGATGCTGGACAAGTGGAAGGCTTGGGCTGATGTCGGTGGTATGAAACAGTCTGACTACCAGGCAGTTCAAGATGATCAAGTTGACTTTGCTCATGCGTCACTATTGGTTGCTATGATTCGAGATACATCTACGGCTTTGGAGGGAACGGTGTCTATGGATTTACAGGAATGCTTGAGGATGTGGAGAAAAGTTCGGCTTGGGTGATTCTCAGTGCAGATAGACGGGTATGGAGATGCCTGTTGATTATTTCATGTCACTAAGCCATTATAGGATTCAGCATGTCAATCAACTCGATGAACCCTACAATAACTGTGCAAGAAGGAGAGTCGATGATTTGGGCCCGGAAATAATTATTGCAAACTAAGGAGTGAATAAGCTAGCTAAAAACAAAATAACAGAGGAAACGAGCAGAAATGATCAACACTTCGAAGCTTCTGATCCCTGAGGATCATTGGCTGCATCGATAAGGCTAGTGTTGCACTTAAGCAATAGTACCGTTGAGATCGATGGTGCCGGGAGGGAAGACAAAGCCGATGTTGGGATAGAAGAAGTTGCCGATGTAGACCTGGTTGCGGTAGATGCTGACGTAGAAGTCAAGCTGCAGCATGTCAGTATCGAACCGGCGAGTTTGTGCTTCTGAGTACTTACACCCTTGACCCAAAGCTTGAAGGTGGCATTTCCGGGAGTGAGCTGGCTGAACTCATTGTAGAAGAGGGTGCCGCTAAGATGACGGGTTAGTTAACTTCTCTCCAAGTATAATCCACACTCACGCGTTCAGGGAACCACTCCAGGGGACATAGAAACCAGCGCCAGAAGCAGAAAAGCTCAACTCAAGAGTGGCAACTTCAAGGGCGATGGTGAGGTTGGTCTTGGTGATGGTAATCGTTCCGCTGGCACTAGCCTGGTTCTTCCAGACCTGGTGATCAGGGCAGGAGTCGAATTGGATGAGCGACTCAAGGTGAGCTCGACCACCGGGCTTGGCAACAACGGCAGAAGCAAGCTCCTGGATCTCTTGCTCAGTGGTGCTGCGAGCGTGGCTGCCGGTGGTGACGTAGGTTGCAAGAGCGCTGAGGAGGCTGTTGTCAATGTTGGAGGCGCTGGCGGACTGGATGGGCAGGGCCTGCTGCTGCTGCTGTTGCTGAGGGAAGGCGAGAACGGAAGCCATTGTGATGAGCTTTGGAGTTTGATGGAAGAGTGCTGGTTGTTGTTGTTGGCTATTGGAGAGATCTGGTGAGTTTGATGAGGATGATTTTGTGTTCTAGGCCGGGGAATCTTGTGGCTTTTATAGATTTTGCTTCCTCCATGGCCCGGAGCTAGTGTCCGGGTCCTCAAGGCACAATGGAAGTATCGCAAAAGTATTGGGCGTACCGTCATCACAGACTCTCTCGTTGCTCGGCGCTTAGATGACGGTGAAGCAATCCCCAGATGGTTTAGTCTTCATGCTCTGTCACTGCTGAAGAGTGTCCGTCTTTCTTTCAGCTGGCCTCTTCTTGGGCCGCGGAAGCACAATCTAACCGTGAAGGTATTAAGATCGTGACATTGCAAGGTTGAGAGCAAGTATTGCGGTGTTTCTCATCACACCGACGACGAAAGGATTTCCTGATGAAGCCGGAGGCTGAGGGGATATTGCTTTTAGCGCTTGTGAAAGAACTGCATGACGCTATATCCTGCATATTGCTGGTGGTAAGCTGAATACACTACAAAGTCATAGAACCTCACGATGATTCGAGTATAGTTGACGATGATCACGGCGGTGGCGTAAAGTTTGGACTGGCTATTCATACTAATAGGGAGGCTAAACGGTGCGGGCCGAGACCCCCACAACTGTTGGAATAAGAATTGGAAATTGAAAGACCAAATAGTTGCTGTGATTGGCAGTCGAGCAGGGGTTCTCAGCTCGGTATTGAAGCTTACCCATACCGTTTTTGGGCGGATATGTCTCAAACTATAAGGTCAATTTCCAATTCGGATTGCGCGAAACCTTAGAATCTAATGGACCAAACCAGTCTTGTCTTGCATAATATGCTCACCGAATTCGGCACTTCGATTGTGGTAGCAAATCACGCAAGCAGCCCATGCTAGCCGGGGGGGTTTGAGGCCCTCCTAGCGCGCGTTCAGGAGGGCCGAGCATGGTCCCCTAAGCCATTGGTCTTACTATTGAACTATTCTTTGCGGCATCTTCGGACTTGGCGGCTAGCGGGACTTTGGTAATGCTCTGTGCTTTGAGGGGAACCTCGATGACTATATTGGCCGAAGACCTCCTGGTTACTATACTGAGGCTGATATCCCAGCCAATATCACTTAGGAACCTGGCTTTGGAGTAAAGAGAAAGTCGGTCAGCAATTTCAGCTATGTAACCGATCAACTTGGGTGCAGTGATCATGGTAAATGGAATTTCTGTCAGGAGATGAAGAACAAGCCGAGGAGAGAGTTGATGAATTAAGATCATGCATATGATTACCTTTTCGACAATTGCTCGAGTTATTCCAGCCGCTGACTGTTCAGGCTAGGGTGCTCGACGCAAACATTAGCTATCAGGTCTGGCAACCGGTTATGTCCTTTCATAAACACGCTCGAGACAGCATACCAACACAGCAGGTCTATCTCTCCCGCGACTGCGCATTTTCTGATCTCAACCACTACTTGGAGGCTAGCATAAGTAACGCAGAGGCTTTTTATGCTGCAACAATATACAAGGTGCCAGGTGAATCTTATGGCGGGATCCACTATCTATACTTGATGGTGTTTACAATTCTTGCAACTCGAGGTATTCACTCAATCATCATCGCTCTTCTTTCATACTTCCTTCCGCTCTTGGAGTTGGGGGATTTCTATTCTTGGAGTGGCCAATGATACATCTTATGGAATAGCCTCATAACAGTTATTAGAAGTATGAGATAGACACTTTAATAGAAGCGCAGGCGTCGGTACAAATGCGAAGAAAACATATGAACATACATCCACGCACCAAAGAGAATTTATCTTGTATTTCAAGACTTCTTTGTATGGAGTTGTTACAGAGTGCGAGATATTCCCGAAATGCACCCATAAAAACAGGCCCAGAAAACAGGATGCTCAGGCCTATTTTCGCGAGGGCCGGACAGTTTTATACCTAGCTGTATCTCGTTCTTTGAATAAAGCAATTCATTATTTTTCATCAGTTGAAGAAGGACCATACTCCAATCGGTTTGGCTCTTTCGTGCTGCCAGCTGAACAACTTCAGCTGTCTGAGCGTCTCACCAGTCATGAGTTACCCTGGATGTCCATGAGATTTTCCTTTGGTTGGGATTTGCTGGTCGTAATGTAAGCAACTTAGCGAGGTTGCAGCTGAAAAGCGACGCTATGCTTGATTTGTCGAGATATTCTGACATGTCGTTAATCTGGTAAGCAAGCTGAGGATGTTTTGCTGGCCAGAAGGGTGCTGAGCTGCCAGGGATGATTTGGACCAGGCTACGTAGTAACGATGCAGAAGCTTGTACTCCGTAAGGGCGAGCCCTTTGGGGAACAATGCGACTCAATATGGATTTGTCAGGACATTCGATTCAGTGATGAGAGATCAACAGGCCAAGATGCCAGGCATTAACGCTCTGGAACTTCTGGAAATTACGCACGAGTTAAACCCGCCGCTTGACCCGATAAATAACGTTCACACTAACTAGACCTCACAGTCATAACACAGTCAAAGCGTTTCCCTTCACCAGTAAAAACACCAACGGACAAATTCACCCCGCACCGGCATCTCCTTTTCCCCGCGAACCATTGCCCCCTTAGCGCAACCAGGATAACATCATCGAGCCCATTAGCGCGTCCTCACTTGAATCATTCGCCCAAGCTGACTGGTTCAATGTGAGACAAAGTCCATTTCGTCTTATCTCCCGTCCCCCATCCTTCTCTTTTCCTTCTAAACTTCTTCTTCTTCTTCTTCTTCTTCTTCCTCTTTTAGGGGGACTTTGACAATGCACGATGGAAGCGGATTATAGACCGAATGTCTATGCTTCTATCTTTATTACCCTGCCACTCGCTGCGCTGGTGCTAGTGCTGAGACTCTTGGCGAGACGGTCGACGCGGGCCGGTTATGGGATTGATGATTGGTTGGCAGTCGTTGCGTTTGTGCGTTATGCTTAACGTTCGCCACTGGAGGAAAAGATCGCTGACAATTGATGTGTAGGTTGGAGCGCTCGCGTACTCGATTGACAACCTTGTCTGTAAGGACATACCCGCCCGAACTGTATCAACTGCGATAACTAATAAATGCGACTCTAGTTCTTTTCGGCTTCGGTCTCGGTCGCCCGTTGAAAGATGGCCCGTCGCATCTCACTGAAGAAGAACGACTCGAACGATCATACCTCCTCATTTGGCTAAGCAGCCTAACGTATACCATCAGCATCGGCTTCGCCAAATTCGCCATATTGACATTTTACTGGCGATTATTCAAATATTCTAGTTCGCGCATCGCAATCCAAGTTGTCTTCGTGCTTTGTGTCGCATGGTTCATCGTCCGAATGCTCTTATTGACACTGTCATGTATGCCGACGTCAGCCTACTGGGATCTTACCCGACGAACTACCCATTGCCATGTCACGAGCAATATTTATTTCTTCTCCACTGGTCTCACGCATGCTGTTCTGGATATTGTTATTCTTGTTCTCCCGCTGATTGAAGTCATCAAAATGCATCTCCCGCTTGGTCAAAAACTTGCTGTTATGGCCCTCTTTGGCTTCGGTGCTCTGTGTGTTCCCCGTGTGTGATATCTCGTGCCCTGGACTAATATGTGAACAGTGTTTGTGTTTTGTCGATTCTTGTCATCCATAATTCCTTCGAGTTCAATGGAAGTTCGAAAGAAATCGCCCTCAAGATCGGCTACCACGGGTCTTTGGCTGCAGCAGAATGCAATCTCGCCAATGTTTCGGGTATATCACACCGGCCCAAATGGCGAACCTCAATTGACGTGCTCCAGTTTCGTTACCAATGCTGCGACCCGTATTCCGGAAAATTATCCCGTCCTCATTTCTCGCTTCTCACAGAAGCAAGCGCGCAGTCGTCGACTCAGCCCTATCACCAGAATACGGCATCAAGGGCAGTCGCGGCACTAAAACATCAGTACAAAACGGCTCAAGTTCCGTGTGTGAATTTGTAATGAACGATGATATCCCAGCGGGATACGACATTGAGGCTTCATATGCTGGGTGGAGTTACGGGACAGAGATCACAATTTCAAGTCCGTGGAGACATCAAACGCCTCCACCGACAGTAAACGAGGGATTGGACGGGATACAAATATCAGAAGAAACAACAGTTCACGTCGAACGCATAGGGCCTTATCCATAATCGGCTTAGTAAACGAATAATAGTAATATTGCTCTATTCATATCATAACTCTTTGCACTATGAGGCATCTCTTACTAACATCTCAAACTACAACTTTGAAGGAACTGTATCGCATCCGCAGCTATCGGGAACCTCGGCCTTCTTGCTCTCAATAAGAGTGCTCTTGTTCACGCTTTGCTCACTAGGAGGCACATCAATGGCAGGGTTCTTGGTGAAGAAGTTGACGGGCTTGAGATGCACCTTGAGAATCTCAACCGGCATGACAGGGAAGTCTTCGATGCGTGGGATATGGTTGATACCGAATTGCACCCAAACCACAATATCAGACTCCGGTGTCAATGGCTCGTTCCTTTGTGACCAAGTTCTCACGCCTGCGTCTCCACGAGACTGGTTGGTCCACCATCCTCCCGCGTACAGTTCGCGGTCGCGATGTGTGGTGACATAAATGTTATGGTCTGCGAACTCAGCTCGCTTGTGCAGGATGCTGTCTTCGTCGCCCATAAGCTTTTGGAATGGCGGAGCCATGATCTTATAGCCCACGGGCTTGCCGTTGATAGGGTTGAGCGAGTTGGGATTGGTGATCTTATAGACCCTACTAAGGTCATAATCGATATCATAACCAGCAGTCTTGTCAACGGTCTTCTCGACAACCTGGTAGCCGGTACCATGAGGGTTCAGGTGGGGATCACGCGGTATTCTGTGGGCTTCGCTGTATACCACCTGGTTTGTATGGCCGTCAATCATGGGATCGACTCGTAGGGAGAAGATATGTTGATGGGAGGCTGCTAGGACACCAGGGTGTACGACAGTTCCAAATGGCACTCCTGTCTTGTCCAGCTCGTGGTCAATCGGTTGTGTAGACAGGATACCTGTGGCGCGGGCTTCATACGTGACCTCTCCCGCTTGGTTGAACACGAACATGAGGATATACTCATAGTTCGAGACTGTGATGATAGACTGTAGCACAAGCTCACGTGATCGTACAACGGCAGCTCTTCCGGTTCTGTAGTTGGTATGCTTCCATCCAATACCAGCATCTTGCTCATGGATGCAGATGACATTCTCCATTGGCCGCGGTCTGCCTTGATCGTCGCAGATGACTCCGCTGAGGTACTGAATGCTGCCTAAGCAATCACAGCCTAGCTTGAGGTTGTTTGCTGTAGCACCAGCACCCATATCACCCAAGTCAAATGCTGACTTCTTGTGGAACGGGCGTCGTGGATCACCGTAGGGCACGGTCATATCTGATAGGGATAGTCTGTAGAACAAGGGACGGTTGTCATACTTGACGTTGTACAGCACCATGCCTTCGCGCTGATTAAAGCCTATTTCTGTCAGCTGGAGACTATTGAGTAAGACAAAACATCACACTTACCGATGAAGAAGGCCCACTTCTGCCATGACATGAAGTTTCCAGTCTCACCGACCGGGGTTACATTGAAGCTTGGCCCCTCTGGCTGGCTGATGTGCAGTGGCTTGAGATCCTTTCGCAGCTCTTGGGCTTCGGGGATATACTCATTTGCTGGCTTGGGCTGATAAGGTGTCAATGGCTTGATAGTGTTATCAGCGCCAGTAGGAAGCACATCGATTCGAATAACTTTGTAGTTGACGCATTCAACGACCGGCGCTACAGGCAAGGGGAATGCGTAGTGGTTGGAATCAGCTTCGCCAGAGTTTGCGGGGTCTCGCATGTACAGGAAGACCTGGTACATACGGGCATCGTCCTCAACTCCGTCGGATCCTACGAATGTCAGCCACCAACTTATCTCACAATCAAATTAGTGCTTACCGTAGATCCATGGATCAGCACATACGACTGTCCCCTCGGGTAACTTTAGCTTTTCCAGCTCAGCCAAGACCTCTGGGTCTTCAAGCGCAATCGTCTCAACCTTCTGAGCCTCATCATAATCACAGTTCCCGTGAAGGTTCGGCCCAAGCTTCACATTGCTCTCAATTCTTCCAGTGGTAAGGTTGACAATGGCTTCATGGAAAATATCCTGTGACTGTCAGATAATGCATGCTGATAACAAGCCAATTGGGGTTAACTCACCGTTCCACGGATATAATACGCAACAAAAGCCTGACGCTCAAGCGGTGAAGGGGAAGTTCCGTTGTCGAGCGCTGCCAAATACGGCGCAAGCTTCACCTTTGGTGGCTCGCTGAGCGTTATAACCTTGAAAGATAGCGAGACAGACGGTGGCCAAGATTTCTCGATCAAGCGGGCGCTAGCCTGAATCTCATCACCCGTCAGCGGGCATAGCGGGTGGGGAACAGAAGACATGATTTTAATCTGAGAGAGAATCGTTGTTAATCGGATGAAGATGATAATTGACGAAGTTGCTAACTATTTATCATTATTGCTGGATCTGATCGTCTTGGTGCGGAGTTGATGATTCAGCCGTTCCTCCCCACCACGATTCTCCAATAATTGCTCGGTTGGGAAGTTGGATCCATTCATGCACTGTCTGTATATGGCAAAGCGTAACGCAGAAGTAAGAATGACTGATGATAAGGTACGTATTGGGAAAGGATCGACCTTATCTGACCGCTTATCATGGTCGAGATATGCTTGGTTCCGACATCGTGGGGAATATCGTCTGCGATAAGCTGCTATCACTCGAAGTGGGGGAGCTAAAGCGCGTAAATACATATCATTGGTGTTTACAACAGAGCGTAATTACATATCATTGGTGGTTACAAAAACCTGATTAGGCTTAGCTTACATAGCCAAATAGACAATGTTATTCTGTTAATATTCCTCATGGCTAGCTTGGTTTTTCACAAGCTACTGCAAGCCTTATGCTTATATATAGTAGAATGATACTCTATAGAGAGCTATGATCTTTTTAAGGCAAAAGATAGCATTTTTGAGTATCTTTTATTTATTTAAGTTTATTAGCCTTAGCTTGCTTAGTTAGCTAGGTTACCTTACCCATGACAGCTCAGCCACTAAGCTAGCCGTGACGAATATTAACAGTAGATACGATACTGTAGTAGTTACAACTCAAAGAGAGAAAGAGAAATAGGTATCAATTAATTTATGCTATCTTATGTACACATTCAGACTAGCTAGGAAGAGAGCTCAATCAAGCTCATGTCTCCATTCCGCTTGCCGGCGGTGTACAAGTATGTTCCGCCTACAGCAACTTCGCAGGCCACGGGAATTCAGGGTTGAACTTCTGCTGTAAAACTACACTCCCCTCAGGAAACTTTTTCCCAGTCCATTCCTCGATATGTTCGGGCTCTTGATCGCCTGGAATTGTCCACGAGCTGATCAGCCCGATAGACTCGGCGACATGCTCTTTTAGTCTAGCCACCTTCTCCGGCGTAGGGCCGAAGTCTTCAAGCAGGACAGGATCGGTGCTCTCTTCAAAGTCTCCAGGCTCAGCAACGACATAGGCATCCTGCTCCCATTGCTGCGCTTCGAAGTCTATGCCACCACAATCAAACAATTCTGGCTGATGAAAGTCGTTGGTGAGCGGGAAATCAACACCACAATGGTCGAGATCTTCGAAAATTCTCGAAGTGCCGATGGAGTAGCTGGCGTGGGAGATAGCTAAATCCTCCGTCTTGATGAGAATCTTGTAGACAAAATCTGTGCTCTCACCCTGTCCGAGGTCGTCTTCTTCAGCGAACTGGTCAATGTACCAGGCTGCGCCTCTGCTCTTGGCCTCATCATCAACGACGACAAATGGATCCGTGTTGCCAGCTTCGGTTACTTTTGCGCGAATATATTGATGCGATTTGCCTAGATATTCCTCTGGTGCGTCTAGGATCTTGAGCTGCACCAAGGGGGAGAATTTGGAGCATGCGCCCAGGTCAAAAGCGGCCTTGAAGGCTTTCAGCTCGTCATCCGTGAATGGAGTGGCAAGATAACATTTGAGCCAATCGGGTTCTGGGTTGGGCGGTAGATAGACCATTTTAGTCAATTATACAAATATGATGAGGCTTTGGGGATGCGTGCCTCAAAATGAAAACAGAGAAATGTCACATTTTTATACAGCATTTGGGTTCAGTGTTGGGATCCAAATCCTAGCCATTTAAACATGCAGTACAAACTCTAACATGAGTTCTGCCTAGAATGCGAGAATGACGATGTCGAATTTAGGGCAAGGTCACATACCGCATCAATTCATGAGATTCGGGAGCGCAGATAGATACATCCATGACAGGCTTGTCCTGGCTTCATGATAGGTTGGCTATCTAAATAAGGACCTAAGGTCTCGTAAACTAGTAAACTTGGTTAAATGAGTAAAGTAGTTCTGCGTAACTAACCTATGTGCACAGCCCCAAAAAATATACCGAATATGGCAATCCAAAACATGTTCCTGGATAATAAGCTATTAGCAGCACATCTAGGCAAAAGTTCCTGGCTGAGGACCAAAAAAGGTTCCATTGGGAACTTTGAGTCTGGTGCAGGTCTCAGCTTCACAACCACTGTCTGCACTATTACCGATCCATTTGATCGACGCGCCGTGGTAGCTCACAGCGAAAAAGATTACCACCGCAGCGAGAGCAATCCCAGTCTGCCAGGCTGCTGAGAGGACATAGTTGTACTTTCCCCAGAACTGGAGGTATCTCTTTCTGACAATAACCCAAGAGATCCACCCTGGAATAACAGCCGGCCAGACATACGCCAGGTTGTAGGGAGACCAAATGTGGCCGCCGCTGAAGATGACGACGGGATGAAGCTTCGTAAGCCAATGCGTCTTGGGCAGCTTGCGGGTCGCGTAGTAGTAGATGACGGGGAACGCCAGTCCAACTGGGAACGCAGCGAGGAGAGCGGTGTACATGCCTCCGTCACCAAAGACTCTTTGAGGAGCGAGAGAGCCAAAGAGCACGGCGGCTGTGAAGTAAGACTCGACACCAGGGCATGTGAAGCGGTCTTTTTGTGTAGGCTGGCAGATGTCGGGGATGTGCATGATCTGGAAGTTCATGACTGCGGTGCAAACAAACGCGGAGACAATAGCTGTTGACAGTCAGTTGAGGTGACCAAGAAGTGCTCAAGTGTTACTTACTCGCAACTGTCTGACACCAGAAGGTCTGGCGCTGAGGAATCTTGAGGTAGTGACCAAGCTTGAGATCATTGGCGAAATCGAGGGCGTGAGCTACTGTCACATAGCCAAAGCCTTTGAAGAAGTTCATCTACTAATATTAGATGCCAAGACAGAGCCTGGTGGTAGGATACTCACCGCCAAGGCATTACCCGGCTGCCATGCTCCTCCAATAAACTCAGCAAGGACATTGAACTCAACCTCAATGCCAGTAGTGGCAAAGATAATTCCAGTTGGAATAGTGAAGAGGATGGCAAGGGCAAGACCGAAGAAGACGGTGCCTACACTAGTGTTTGTGGGCCATCCTGCTACAGAGGCAATGCCGAAAGCCACTCCAACGATCTGCATCGCATTAGTCAAGGCTGCTTTACTTCACTGGAGAACTTACGTTGAGTACTAAGTACCACCACTCTGGGACCTCGGTGTACTGCTCCATCAGTTTTGTGTGAACATCTTTGAACTCGTTAATCTTGCTATTCTTCTTGAAGCTTTGCCAGAGCGACACGAAACCAAGTTTGATGTCGCTCCAGTGATACAGAGCAGCATAAGAGATAATCGCGCTATACACGGCGAAAAAGTAGATACTATTATTGTCAGTGACATGCTCGTTAGCTCTCAAGAGAAGAGCTTACTAGTATGCGATGGATGAAGCAGCGATGTAGACCTGGCTGTAAGCCTGATACTTCTCTGCGTCGAGCAGTCCACGATCATCCAAAATAGAAGATACGTTATACTTGGCGCCTGTGTGATCAAACATGGTGTTTGTGTTGATGGGGAGATACCCGGTGTTGTATGTGTTATTCCAGTACATCGCGATGATAGTGATACCACCCAACAAGGCACCCAAGAACATGTTGACAGTGACATGAAAGGGGACCAGTAGAGGATCGATATAGTAAGTTGCAACGTTCCAGTCAAAGGTTGGGAGAGGGTTGAAGCCGAGGCCTTTAGACACCCCGGTGATAGCTGTAAGGGTAAAGTTGTTGGGCGAGATCCATGCAAGCCAGTTGAAGAGAGACAGGGCTGTAGCGATAAAATCAGGGAACCAGAACCAGACGAACATGGCGGCGAAAGAGAGCATGAAGAAGCGGTATCGGGACATGCTGTACATCTTCTTGAAAGGACCAAGCACGCTCGCGTTTCCAGATTCTGCGGCGGTCAGTTAACTTGAAAAACTAGATATGCGGCTTCTAGGGACTTGCCGTTGTGTAGACTCTGGTTGAGAGCGATCGTTGCGAGAGAGCGAGGCCAGATACAGAATGATGGGTAGACTAGGAAACGTCGTGCCAACCCAGCAAGACCGAAGCCCAGCAGGTTCATAGCCAGCTATTCCAGTTAGTCAAGCTCAGTGAGCTTTTCGCAATTCTACTCACCGAGAGGCAGATCTGAAAGCCAAAGTCTGCAGCAAATGGCAAGTCAAAGTACTTCTTCAACCAACTAGTAAAAATAATATACCGCGAATGCGGCAAACTCGTTGACACGTTCGCCATGATCGAGATGAGCATATGCTCCTTCTGATTAAACTTTCCAGGATTGAGCTGTAACTTTTGACCAAACAGCGTGAACTCGCCAACAGGAAACCACTTCTCCCAAGCTTTACCCAGCGGAAATGAGAGGAGTTGAATGACGGGTGCTTGAAGTCTGATAGTCGGTTGCCGCACTGAGAACAGCTGGTTCACAAAGCTCTGCACGATCACGAAGAATAAACCGATGGTCCAGGCGCGGATGGTTCCCACTGGTGTCGATGGGTCGTCCTTGTTGCTTACTACGGCGCGGACTTCTGCGTAGGGTGAGTTGATAGTGACGAGTGAAATCTCGGCCTTAATGTCTGAGATGAGATCTGAGTGGTTCTGAGGATTGGCGAAGATGTCTTCGTTGCTCAGGAATTCTTGAATACGCATGATGGATTCTGAGCTGAAGTTGGGGTCATGTTCATGGAGGTAAACCAGGTTTTCAGCGCGCTGGATCGATGTTAGCGACTATCATGGGCCAGCATTGATTCTTCTCACCTTTCTTGCCTCATCCAAGTCCATCGTACGCGCATGCTCCTCTGCCTCGAGTATTTCCTCTGCTGTGGCACCCAAGATCTGGGCTCTCGTGATTACGGGCTCATTCTTGAGAGACCCTGTAGAGACAACATCCCCCTCTCTCTTGTCCGTCGCTTGAATGTCACTGCCTGTGACGACCTTTTCAGAGTTAGAGGCCATGTCTGTGTTGGATTGTGATGGTTCGGCAGATACGCCTTGAATATCAGAAGATTGGGTTGCCATCTTATAAAAGGCGTTGTTGCAGATCTGGTCGGACGAGCCCGATCACGACCCAGTTGTCTTACAGCACGTTTTTCTTGGCGAGTGGTCTCGATGGAGTAATCGCGCAGGTCAATCGTCTACGCTCACGAGCTCAATGCCTATGTTTGACCTGGTAGGGTCGTATGGGGGCGTTGTGGGTTGTCGGGCCGGCGATGGAGCAGCTAAGAGATACGATTTATAAGAGGATCCAGACGCTCAGGGTTTTTCTGCAAGGACTTCTTCCAAAGGTCTATTATTTTTTCAGGTGCGGGTGCGGGCAGAGCAATCTTCGATCTCGTTGATGCGATGAAAACATTTGAGGAAGCCACATACGTCTCGTGGTGTTTATTGACCTCCAAAACAACAAACAACAAAACAACAAAGTTTTGTGTTGATACACAAACATCTTGTGGCGTGAACTGTCACTGATGAACGTCATGAACATCAGCCACACGAAAGCTTTTTCTTGTGGATTTCCTACCAGGGATCAATGGGCAACGACATGGCGAACTCAAATTGCGTGCTCACAAAGTGGATGCGTATCGTTTTCGGGCCGCGATATTTCTCCATCGTATAAACTTTTTAAAGCATCGCGCCTTCGGGTCCTTGTTGTGAGCGATCGGTTTCGGTTTTGCTCTTACGTAGATCCTTGCGTTGAGTATGAGTTCAACAACGCGTGGTTTCGAGGGCGTACTTCATACCTGACCTGACTTTCTGTGTCGTCCGACCCAACTAACCATCCTAATCTCTTGTGACTCTCACAGTTCGTCGGGAGTTTCCCAAGAACTTTGTGGGTGTCTAGAACAACATCATTGCATTGGTGTACATGTTGGAAGGCCTACAGTATGGTCAGGTTTCGTGCGCCAGATGTATTTCTTTCCTATTATACCCCCGTCACACTGAGCGCGAGCTAAAGATCGAGGCTCGTGAACCGCAGCATGGAAGTACTTAGAGCAAAAATGATGATGATAACTTGATAAATACGCTTTATTTCGTTGTCATCTTTTGTTTCTCACAGTCGGATAATCATCGGCCTCATTGACGTGGAGGCACCAACCAACATCCCTGGAAAGCCGCGACCAACGCCGCGTCATTCATCTTGCATCTCCCATCAATTTCTCGGTTCATTCAGACCAAACGTATCATAATTCGAACAAGCCTCAATCGAGAGATACAAAGTCTTTGCTTCTGTCTGTTAAGGAAAGCGGTTGCTAAGACCGTGCCGATCATTTCACGCCAACTTGATCTCGCCCACGATGTCAACCACTCAGGACATTCCTCGCGTAGTTCTATCAAAGACACCACATGTTGATCCTGCCGAGTTTCAATCATATGTGTCGCGAATGGCTCCTCTGTACGAACAACTTAATCGGCTGCAAGAAAACGAAGGTGAAGATCGAATAGTAAGCAAGCCTGTAGAGTGAGCGTTTATGAGGAGCTAAGGCATGCTAATCACCGATTTCAGCCCAGAGTAGGTGATCCTATCATCTCGCCTATTGCTAGTTTTGGCGGCTTCTCCTACGAACAGCTAAGTGCTGATTTTGAGCGCAAGCCTCGCCATCAATTGCCTTCCTTAGCCGCTATTCCTGATGTGTATTTCGACCGAAATTTTCATTTAGAAAATCCACGAATCTTCCGTGTCGTTAGTGAGCACTCAGTTATCACACCCCAGCCGCCAAGTGAAGACAAGACGAGCGACGGGAGTGCCATGTTGCCGAAGAAGTCCCTTACGACAAACGCCATTCTTCAGGAGAAGCTATCCTGGTACATGGACATAGTGGAGATGCACTTGGCCAACTCCATCTCAATAGCTTCGACCACCGCTTTCTCCGTTCTCAGTTCTTTGAGAGAACTGCACATCGAAGCGACGCAATCAACAGAAAGGATAGCATTGCTTCGTAATGATCTCTCTTCCTTGCAGCATGATATAAGGACAAAAGGACTGGTGCTATCGCAGAAGCTCCGAGCATACCGAGACATCCAGCATCTTAGCAATGCCGTACTACAACTGCAGTGCATCCTGGACAGAGTTTCCTCTTGCAAGTCGCTCGTTGATGAAGGGAAGGTTGAGAAGGCCCTGGATGAGTTCGATGCCATTGAGTCCCTGATGGCTGGTGAACGCAGCCAGGCCGCCGAGGACCAAGTATCAGCCGATATACAGCTTCAGGACATACGCAGGGCTATACCTTCCCAAGGTGTCTTCAACGAACTTGTAGTGCTAAAATCACGGGTTGCGAAAATCTTTGAATCCAGAATTCATTCTACACTCACTCAGGACCTTCAGCGGCATAGCCAAGTTTCTTCAAAAGAACAAGTTCTTCTTGCGTGGGATGCCACATCACGAAGGGCTCAAGGAGCTTACGGGCAGAGCCCTTCAGCCTTATTGGCTCGTGCGAATGACTTGCGTACGGCACTTTTACCCAGCTTGCTCGGACTCCATCGATCTGGGTCTGTATCGACAACCTTCAAGGCTTATAGACAATTGGTCCTCCTGGAGATCCGCAATGCGCTGCAAATCATTCTTCCGAGTTCGATTGATGATACCAGCTACGTCACATCAGCGTCAACTATTAGCGGGGGCCTTGATCCTTTGGCTAGAGAAAGGTCGCCTATCCTTGCTCAGAAACTTCGGGATCTTCAACCAGCAGATGCTGAGGAACTTCTTTCTTCTCTTTTCATTACTTTGATAGAGATATTGCGGAGTCTGAAATGTCAATCTAGTGTTCTTTTAGATATCGCATGTCCTACAGAGACTTCTGTTCTTGATGGTCCCGCCACGTCTCTCACCAGTCGATCGTCAATTCCTAGTCTGAATTCAGCTGAGATTGATACCGGCGTTGGAATAGGGGAAGAGATGCATATTGCGCTTGATCTTCCTAGTCTGCTGATCCATGGAGCGGGTATCGGCCACGAAATGATCTCCGAGGTTCTTCGTGTTCGATCTGAGCAGATAATCACCTTGCCGTTAGACTACTTCATTCGCTACTATACTCTGAATCTTTTGTTTGTCAACGAGTGCGAGTCAATTTCGGCGCAAGCTGGCAAATCTCTGAAGGCTTTGATTGACAGCCAAATTCGAGATTTCATTCAGGCACATGGCGCCAGAGAGAACCAAATACTTACCCAAGCCATGAGCTCCGATACGTGGCGAGATACGGATTTTACGCCCGAGAATAACGAAATTCTTCAACAAGTCCTGGAGTGCAGCGTCTCAGACCCACCATCGTGGACACAGATGAGTAGAGTTTGGGCACCAATATCCCAGGAGGGAGTCAAGCCAAAAGATAGCACAGATGAGAGCCGCGCACCGAAGGATATCAGGGGCGCCAGTATTGGAGCGGAGACATTCCCACTACCTTTGTCTACCATCACCTGCCTAAAAGGTATATTGAGCTTCCTTCGTCTCATATGCGGGATTACGTCCAAGGCGCCAGAAGTCGCTTCATATCTGATTTCGTATCTACAACTGTTCGACTCCCGGTGTCGCCAACTTATCCTTGGTGCTGGCGCTTTACCATCAGCTGGTCTCAAGAATATTACAGCTATCAATCTAGCGCTCGCATTCCAAGCATTATCGTTTATTTCGGCTCTTGTCCCGTGTATTCGTGCATTCGTGGGTCGTCATGTACCTGCAGGGCCAGCCAGCGAGGCTGTAAACAGTCGGTTCGAAAAGGTCAATCACGCATTTGAAGAGCATAAAGACGCCATCTGCCGCAAGTTGGTTGAGATTATGGAGTCGCGGGTCGTCTCTTATTCTAAGAGAGCACGGGAGATCGACTGGGAGGGTGAGACAGCGCAAGATGTTCGCAAATACATGGTGGACCTAGTTGGCGACACGAGTAGACTGTACAAAGCTATCAGTAAGCGTATGAATCAAGAAGTGGTGCTGCTGATTATGGATTCAATCTCGACAAGTTATAAAGACCATCTAGGGACGGTATTCATCGAGATCGTCGTGGAAGAAGAGAGTGGTCGTAAATGGTAAGGTTTCTCGTCTTTTCACTCATACATTTGTGCTAACTGATGTATGCAGTATGGTCAAAGATGTCGAACATCTGGACGGGACACTTGGCAGGATCCCTGGATTCAGTGGCCTAGGCCCGTATCTTATGGATATCGTCAAGAGTAAGGCTATTTGAATTATACTCCTTTGAAAGCCTGAACAAGATGAGCCTGACCTAGCTCAGAGAGACTTTAGACTCATGGTGTGATGGGCTACCACTATGTTCAGAATTACCGACCCTTGAAGAAACTCGTCTCTTTAGTAAAGTCTGCATTATTGATAGTCTTGGTTATTACTTTTTACTCTGAACATGTACCTTGGCATTGTCTCAATTACGTATCGTTAGGGATCTAGATATGCAGTGGCTACAGGTAGGCCCCAGAATCCCCATGATCTCTGAGTGAGAGGTACCGAGCAGCCACCAAGTAGACTGAAATCCACTAAACAACATTACTCAATATCCCATTCCTTCCAAATAGTGCTCAACCACTCCTTAATCTTGACTCTCTTCCCCCCAACATGCCTCCCATCCACAATCTCACCTCCCATCATGACAGTGCCATCCCTTAAACCCGTGCTTTCTCTCAAATTCCACCGCGGAACATGAAGCCACTTATGGCCTGCATCACAAGCCAACATCTTCGACGTGCCTTGTTGAAGCAGCGGTAAACAGTTTTGACAAAAGGGAGTGTCCCAGCAGTATTTACAGATGTTGATGTCAGTCTCGAAATCCCAGGCCCCTCCGCAATTACCGCTGCAGATGTATCGCCAGTTGGTGACAATATCACTGTAAGTGATCTCATACGGTGCGTGGCTTGGGTCGTCACCATCTCTAGAAGTAGGTCGTTTCTCGGCCAGAAGCGAATGAATCCTCTGATAAGACTCCGTTGCGGCGGCCTTCTCATCTTTGTCATTCCCCAAATGGATTCGCCGTTGCAACTCATCCAGAACAGCCGTGTACCTGGTAGGAGCGGCATCACTAGGTGAGAACTTCTCTTTGGCAAAGTCAAGAAGCTCCGTTGCGGCGGTCTTATCCTCACCCCGAATCTCACTAAGCCTCATTTCTACCGTCTTCTCTATCGGCCCTGTAAGCTCAAAGGCGATAAGAGCATTAATATCGTCTCCTGTATGAAGTAGACACTGGAACAAGGCGAAATATGCATCTGCATCATTCTCATCTGTGTCGTCAGATAGCATCTCATGAGCTGTAAGCATGTTCTTGCGGAAATGTGCTCTTGCTGCGGTGAGGTTTCCTTGCAGGGCTTCGTAGGCTCCCATGTAAGACTCGGCTGGGGATACCCGGTTATCGTCGTACGAGATTCTATGGCCGACAGAAATTTCACCCAACTTTCCAAATGCTGAGGCCTCAGTGCTTGCTGCCGTTGCTTCTTTGAAGTAATGGCGCACTATACCACTGATGACTTGGCCGCCCAACCACATCCATTTCCACTGGACGTAGGTGCCGGTTTCTTCAATCACCTTTCTTGCATCAGAGTGGCACTCCTCCCAAATTGTGACAGCGGATGTAAGTGGTTTCTCATCAGCTTCATTGCCATAGTAATAAAGTGCAAGGCCCTTGTAAAGTCGAAGGGCGCTTCTTTCGAATAAAAGCTCCCTGTCAGCTGCGAGTTGGATGGCTTCGTCCATAGCCTTCAGAACCATCCCCAGCATCCCATCACGTGCAGAAGTTAGCGAGAGCAGACTGGTGAAGTACCTTTCGTAAGTGTCTTCCTCCGCTGCCATAAGTAGAAGTGTAGAACCTAGGCGGCTTATACCACCATCTGTAGACGTCTTATGGCTCATGGATTCAACAAGATCTAATGTACGGTCAATAGACTGCGATGTAAGGTTGGCTTCCAGCACGCGGTAATATGTCTCGTCAGCTTGCCTAGCCTCTAGAGCCTTTTCGTAGTAGACGGTTGCTTGGTCCGGTTCCTTCAGTTCAAAGTACCATTTTCCAAGATCCATATCCAGTGCCCAGATCTCGTCAGGGTAAGACTCTTTCACATCGGAGAGGGTCTCCAACGCCTTCTTCTGTGATTCACAGGCATCTTCCAGTTTTCCAGCTTGATAATATGCTTGTGCTAGACCTTTGTAACATGTCCATGACACTCCAGGCATTTTGGTTGCCTTCAAGAACATCGCTATCGCGTAGTCGAACTCGTCGACTTTTCTGGCAGTCTCACCAACTCTCTCGTACCACAAAGATTGCTCTTCTGTAACTTGAAGTATGCACTTGCACCAGCGTTCTGCCTTGTCGAGAATCAAAGTCTCTTCATCTGTTCTCAAAATCACGAGCGATTCGTCGGACGCATTTGATTCTCCATCGGAAACTTCCTAATATGACGTTAGTCGTGGAAGCACAGACACATGCGTGAACAAGGAATCATTCTAGACTTACCAATGAAAGATACTGGAAGAGAGACCGATATGCTTCGAGAGGATCATTCTCGCGGCTCTTGAGCCATCTGTGGCCCACTTCACGGGCCATAGAAAAGAGTAAAGCACGTTGTGGGCTCGGGCTTGAGATTACCTTTTCCAGCCAATCCATTTGATATATCCCGAAATGGCCAGTAACATCAGGATCCTGCAGCCAGGCCAGGAGCGTCGAGATTTGCGCAGTGTCGCCGAACCAAGGCACGTCAACGAAATGTTTCCAGTGCCTCCTGATAATGGTGCCTTGTCCGAGGATGTCGAAAAGCATGCTACCAATGTCTTTCTTTGATGCATTATCAACCTTGTGATCACGCTCCGGGTTGTTCAGTTCCTTCAAATGTCTAGGAAGTTCCCGGACTAGATATCTCCCCAGACTTTCAGTCCTATCATCTGGCTTCTTTATCAGGAAGCTAATTGCTTGCATCACTATTGCTAAGTGTGCGTCGTAGTCGTTCACCCTGATTTCGCCCCTGGTTTGAGTAACCTGTCCAGCTAGTGGCTCAAACTCGAACTTCTCAACCACTGACTTCTGGAACAGGGTCCACAAGAAGTTCTGAACTGTTGTAATGTCGCCCTTTGTGATGGTGATGGTAGCTGTTATCCTTGGGGTGCCGTCATCGACGGATCGTAGCTGCTTGGGATCCTTGATCACCAAGGACAAGAGATCACGGCGTACTGTGATCACTTGCCCATCGACTTCAAAAAGTCTGGAATACTTCCCTTGTAGTCTTTTCGCCAGCTTCTGAAGTGGAGTTGATCCAAACCGAAGGAACTTAGTAGGTCAGCATCAATCTCTCCAGAAATATCAGATGGCAAACTCACCAGCGCTGCCTCCAGTTGATCAACACTAAGCCACTCAAAGCCATAGACTACCCAGATCAACAGCTCATTTATCTCGTCAATATTCTGTGGTGATAGTTGTTCTTGAAGCTCGGCAACAACATTTTTCGAAATCGCCTCTCGGCCCCAGTCAGACTCTGTCAACAGATCATCTAGTTCCGACTCCTGTCCGCCTGAATCTACCAGGTCCTTGATTCTATCCAGTGCTGACTGAACTTTGAAGAAACTCCCGCCTGCCATCTCTATCAGTTTGTCGTTGATTTTCTGACGGCTTGCTTCGTCCTTTGAGTCGTTGCCTTGGAAGATATCGTATTTGCGCATCGCCCTGTTGATATACGATTCAATGTCTGAACCGTTGGATTTCGCTACGTTGATTGTTGGAGATTCGGAACCTCCGAGTACCTTGACTGCGTCACCACTGCCACTAACCAGGAGCCGAACTCTGCTCCGATCGCTTTCTGTAGTGGGTGAGTGGCTAGCCTCCTTGATAACACCAAAGAACTGTGTGCCGGCATCGGCGTGCATCTTCGATAGTTTTTCAACTCCATCGAATATGAAGTAGTACACCGTATCTCCACGTGGTTGTCCCAGCTTCAGGTCCTTCCACAGAGATTCACAGCTCACGTCGGTAAAGTAAGTACCATTGTCTTTCTCTTCACAGATGGAAGCTATACTCTTGGCAAGCGCCATATCTTGCTCAGCTAGCTGTAAAGCAATATGCTTCAGGGCTGTTCGGGCTGGGGTAGGGTCACCCTTATCAGCTTTATCTGATAGTGAAGGGAAGAAATACCAGGCTAGGAGAACTCTGGAGGACTGTTCGGTCGGTATCTTGAACTTCGCTTTGAGCTTCTGGACAATCGTTGAGACCGTTGTAGATCTCCCGGTATTCTTCTCTCCGAGGAGCAGTAGTAGAGGCCGCGCTTTAGCGGCATCCGCATCAGCCCAAGAAGTATACGCTTCCTCGTCATCGAGCCAACTCCCGCTATTCTCGACTCTTGAATCACACAATCTCTTGAACATGTCTCTGCTGACTTCAAGATCCTTTTCATCAATACCAAGCTTTTCTTTTATCTTAGACAAGTATGCCTTTTTCGTCGTGTCCTGTGCTCGCTTGGTCTCTGCCTGCTGTAACGTGGTGATTTTGCTAGCAATTTCTTCGGTCCACTTTCCAGTCTCGAAGACCTTTGCGAGAATAATCGATACTTCGTGTCTGCTTTCTAGGGCAACTTCTAATGTCAAGGTCGCCTCGATTGACTGTTGTCCATGAATGGCCTGTCTAAACTTCCTCAACTCAAAGCTAAGCCCTGAGTCATCGTCAAGCAACGCCTTCTTGACGTTGGACTTGAACTTGCTCCATTTGCTGTTGGGGTCTTTAAGCGTTATGACCAAGGCGCAAATATCAACAAGACTAATCATCGTGATATGAATTGCACGAGTTAAGTCGGTGTCAATCTTCCTGAACTGTTCGATCCGTTCGTAAATCCTGAATTGACTGAGAGACGGTGCCACAACAGCAAAGACCTCGTCAATTGCTTCATGGAAGTCCCGAATCTTTTGGGGGCCTTCCAGAAGTATGCTCATGGCGTTAAAAACCACACTTGCCGGTTGGAAAACCTGTTCAAGTGTCAATGGCTCGAAGGTTCAATCGGATCGAATCATGGTTACCAGGCTGGCACCTTGTGCAGCTATGCCACCGAGGAGTTTTAGACATTCAAGTATATTCAGACCTATATCCTTTTTGTGCTTCAGCGTATTTGCGGCGTCAATATCTGCAGTCGGATCCGTTCGTGATTCTATCTGCTTTCGCACGTCGTCTATTGTCATTGGAGGCTTTCGGTTCAGTCCTTTCCCAGTACGAGCCAGAAATCGCTCTGCTGCTTCATCCCATAATTGTTCCATCGTTACATCTTCCGCGCCTGGTAGAGCCATGATGCAGGCTAATGATTGAAGGCTTTGACGATCGCAACTGTGAAGGTGAAGGGCTCGGGGTAGCAGGAAATAAACTAAAGTGGTAGATATTGGCTGAACGAGTGGTTTTCATTTACACAGTCTTTTGCATGCTGACCGAAACTTCAGATCAGGTTCTCTCCGTCTTGCATGGTTGTAGTATCATTTGATGTTATGAGGGAATTTTCGTGCTTTTAGCCCCAGAGAGTACCCATGCGGCCATAGGGTGGTCAGAGACTTCTCCATTTCTGTCAATTGCATTCAGCTCAAACCAGGTAGTATGCGGCGCCTGACAAGGATTTATTACGCAAAGCAGTGACAGCCTGTTTCGACTTACCTGAATGGGTAGTCTAAGCCGTCAGCTGACTATCTTATTCCCTGTAGGTGCATGACTTCGCACAAGTTGTTACTGCGGAGTTGAAAAAGTAAACTCGAGCGTCCAATTCGATGTTTTTCGCGCCTCTCATTTTGGGGCTCTGTAAATCTTCGAAGCGTTTGTTCATGGAGACTTGGACTAATTTCACAACTGTTGAGTTGACCTGAGTGCAGTTTTCCGCCGCCATTCATTTGATCCAAGTCGAAATTGCAATTCATAACTGTGACTGAGGTATCTGCGCTAAATCCAACATGATAACAAATAACCGAGAACGCCATTTTGACACAAAACTTCAGTAGCCAGCCGAGTCTCACAAAATGCCTTCCCAATCCTGCGCCGGGGGTATAGAAACCATGCCTCGTCACTCACAGATCCCGGTGGCATGTATAACGTCGAGATCGAGCCCAAATAAAAAACGAAACATTAGAAATAGATCACTCGTAGAAAGAAAGTTTAAGCCGTGCTGAACGCATGCTCATGCATGGCGGGAACATGAACGCGGTTCGACGATTTAGGAAAATTGCGACATTCGCGCGATGTCTCTTTGAAGCAGAAATGTTCGGCTTCGAGCTTCACGTTTGGCGTAGAGAAGACCGCAGACGTTGCAGAGAGTATGAGATCCGAAAGGGCCTTCGCGCCACTTGGGAGTCTCTTTGATGAAGCATGATGTGCAGCATGGAGTTGGCTCATGTAATCTTGGTGACTTCTTCTTATTTCGTTAGAATGAGAAAAAGACATGTTGGTGGAAATGAATGACATACCGAATGTCGCCTCAGCCTGTTACGCCACGTGCGGGCTTCATAGGTATCCTTGAGACTGGGTCTAGTAGACCTTGAGCGGATTGAACGTGCCGACGCGGCGGGTGATCTGAGAGATGAAGTGCGCGAAGCAACCTTCAATTGGAGATGAGTATCTCTCTCTGGCTTTGCAGCCAAGGGACTCGGAATAGCTGCATTTTGAAACAAAGCGACCTCACAAAGAGGTAGGCCATTCCGTTGGACGTCCTGAATGCTAGGTCGGATCTGGAAGAGGTTAGTCTGCGTCACCTGCAACGGGTCAACAAAGACGCGCAAGTTAGAGGGAAACTCACGTGTCGAGGAGATTTTCTCGATGAAAGTAGGGAACATCGTCGGGGCGGGAAAAGGCTAGATTCCGGGAGATCAACGGGACAAGGATGGTGAGCACGATCTCTTCGGCGCCGAACTGGCTTTGCCGTCTTGGCCGGTGTCTGCTGTCTGTGTTTCATGATGGAACAGGAACGGGACGCATTCGAGAAGGGGGCACTTGAGAGGAGAGGGGAAATCCGATCTCGAAAATCAAGGGAGAGGTTAGGGATCGAGGCGGTACTAATACCCCTCTGAGGCGCTTGCTAGAGTTAACTAGAGCGAAGATTGCCATTGCCCCAGAAGAACCCTTGTAGATCACTACGCGATTGGGTGTGGACTGTGCAGAGACCCTGATTCAGGGTCCATCCGCGGATCCGGAGGAAACCTACCGAGTGGCATCATGGACCATTGAGAATCACCAACAAGACAGCATTTTCACAACGGGGAAAAGGAAATCCGATGTCTCTCAGCATCCATTTCAACCAGCCCTCCATCTACATACTGTAAACTTTGACCAACAGTACATCACACAGTTATCTCAACTGTCCAACCAAAGTCCCCCCTCACCTTACTCCCTTGTTTACTTTGCTTTTTTCCTCTCAAACCTTGAGACGTCTCACCCGCTCGGACACTGTCCCTCGCAGCAACCTGGCATGACAGTAAGCCCGTTTCCACAGTTCCTTGCATGGCGGCTTGGCCTCTGTACCGTGGCTGTCTACGATTGATAGATAAGACTGGTCCCCCGTCCTGCTTGCATTGCAACACTGATTAGAAATGATTTCGTCTCAAAAAGAGTTGCAACCCTCATGACGCGTAAGCCACGGCGCGTTACTCCTCGCACCTACTACGTACACGCTAAACACAGGGCAAAATTGGGCGGATGACTTGTTTGGTGTGTTGTACAGTGTAATCTTTGCTGCAGGTCGCTTGCGAAGAGGATCAGATGGTTTGTTCTCACTGTGTCGACCTCCCCCCGCTCCAGAGTCGGCATTTGAGCTGAAAGGAGCTCATATCAGCCAATTGAGGGGTAAAGAGTCAGATGTCAGAGTTACCCTGGACTCCGCACCTCTCCGGAATCCGCTAAGATCAGGTAATCTAATGTCGAACGGGACAGGCGATGCGACGTCGTACTGTAGGGCCGTAGCAAATGGAAATGCGAAGAACCGGAGGACGACTCCGGAGGTGATGTGAAATGTGTGATTGGTTATGTTTTCTGATGCGATTTTGACATCACGGTTGCTGGTGCGAGGGACCTTCGTTGATGAGCTACCAAACAGCTCGCGATTGGATGCAATTAGCTTCTGGGCAACGCTCCTCTTGTGCTATCACCGGGGAAAATTGCTGAAATTGGTTTAGTAATTTTTTAATAAAACTTAGTTATTTGCTCCGAATACTCCTGATATGTTGCCTTGGTTTCCTGATCTCCAATGCGCCATCTGTTTCTTTCATAATTATGACGCTCAAACGCTGCAATAAAAAAAAGGGAATGATTCTTCTCCTGTCCATGCATGACAATGCACCTGCCAAGAGTGAGGGGCAGTGAGGTATCCTTGGGGGCCGCTTGGCATGGTATAAGAGGGGATGAGGTTTGAATGGTCATCGCAGTCCCAATGAATGAGAATCCTCAGTTGAGACCTTTGTAGACCACGACGATGCATCAGAAACAGAAGCGCATCCAAACTCCCTTTCCAATAAGAACGACCGGGCCTTTTCCTCCCTCTTAGCGTACAGCAATCCACAGACGTTGCAGAGGGTACGATGTCCCGATGGTCCAGATCTCCATTTCGGCGTCTCGGTTACATGGCAGAACTCGCATGACATTGTATGATCCGACGCCTTGGGTGCTTTGTGTTCCCGCGCGCAGAGACAGGAAATGGTAGCCTGTCGCGATGGTGATCGGCGCGTGGTGGAGTGGTGCTTATGCTTACTCCGCCAACCCTCGGGACTCTTGTACTTCCGCTTGGAGCCGCTGCTCTTCCGCGGCGGCTCTGGCTCTGCGGTCTCAATACTACGCGCATATTGGCATGGCATGATCTTAAAGCTTGGCTCGAAAGCAGGCTTGTGATCCTTAGCGAGCGTGGACGAGATCGTCGCGGTCTGGAATAAGGGGACTTCGCAAAGCGGCCGGCCGAAACGCTCGGGATCGAATTGGAAATCCTGGATCACGTGAGCAAATACATTCTGCGCAGAACATGTAAATTACCCACGTCCTGCTTGGTCGCAAGAATAGTTACATACGGGAATGAGAGGGTTATGCAGAGAGCAGGACATTGTGGTTTTGTAATCGGTTCCACCGCCTTTACGGCCCCAAAGGGAGGGTTCGTTGGAGTTTCGATCTCGAGGGGAAGCCTTTTTCGCGGGCATCGTGGATTTCTATATAATCTACCCTGCGATCGGAAAACTGACGTTGATATGATGTAATCTTTAACGCCAAGAACCCTGACGGAGCATTTTCCTCAAATGGTTTAGGGACATGGGCTCCCCTGACTGCTCATTCGGAGCGAACTGGCAATAACGGTTTAGTGTTTTGTGACAGCTGTTTCTTGTCTGTTCTTGGTGTCGTATGATGGGATTCCTGTATCATTCTTGTCACAATCCTGTGACATATTAAAGGACTTTGTAAATGCCCCTTGCGTTATCCCCATGGAGAACTTTTGCACTAAGTAATTGGGGGTTTGATGTGTTATGATGTGCATTCGCGTGGGACGAGAATAGTAGTTCCATTTGGCGGTGGATCGAGGGGGTTGAAAATTGTTGTACCCATTCAGCATCCCATGCATGGATGCTCCACGCACATGATCAGCGATAAACGATTCAGAAATAGAAGCAGTCTTATGACTCAGAATTCCTTCGAATTCCTTCTAATTCTAATTATTTATTTCTTCTATTTCTTCTACATTTGTTTCTTTCTTTTTAACCATCGAAAAGCGATGAGTGTTGTTGAAACTTGAAGAGGGGGGACACGGAAGTCAAACTCTGTTGCCTGATTGTCTGTGTGTCACACAGTGGAGCAAATGCTCCGGACCAACCAGCAGCTTTTTTGTTCTGGTCTAATGATTGGCGCTGTCTCGCATTCCGATCTACCCTACAATACTCAATTCACAGATGGAGGAAAATTGATTTGACCTGCTCATGCAGAATCACTGAATGTCCAATAAACTCCATGTATATGTCGAAGGCAAAGCCATTGAGTCATCACGTTGATCTTTGGCGACGCGTTTTAACATGCACAACAAAATTTAAGCGACTCGTTGTGAAAAGAACACAGAGATCGATAGACACCCGGTGCAAACACAAAGCCATAACCTCAATGAGTTCTCAGTAGGTATCGATGCTGGAGGAGTAACTTCTCCGGCGAGAACAACTCAATAATATAATCAGCTGTCTTAGTTCTTCCAAACGCGACTGAGGTAGAACTGGCCTCCTTAGTCAAACTCAAGTTAGTTCCCCAGGATGACTCTTTTTGTCTCATTGGATTTGGTCTCGAAGATAGGGTATTTGGGACACCGCCCGTGAAGCCATGCGACGGAAGGTTCTGAACTCGATCATGGCCTTGGGTCTTACTGGAAAGGGTTAGCAGAAATCAAGCGTGAGCCCACACGATCTGGTGACCGTTCCAGCAGAATTTGAGTTGTGATTTATTACATAGTATTGTACAGGTTGGAAATAGCTTCACCTTAGTCCCTAAGTTGTTGTACACTCGATTGAACTTGTCCAAACACTGCGCCCTGTCTCATAATTCATGGAGGCAGGCCATGCGACTGATACTAAACAGGCATGCGCTTCTTTCCAAACTGCCAGTCCAGTAACCCGTTTCCAAGCATCTACATAGCCAGCGAAAGCGCTTTGAAGACCATCCAACAATGGATCATGGTTATTCGCTTGCTGTTTGGCAATGCTATATACTCCCAGGAAAGCTCGCCAAAGCCAAAAGTCCGTAGAGTCGTTGAGTCCCAAAGTGCTGACAGATTGGCTTAGATCTCGGCTCAAGATCGAGAGAAACCTTCGCAAGAGACGAGCGTCGATGGCCTCGCCGCCGTTCCAGAGCTCCAGGACACTGTGCATGTACAGGCTTGATGCAGCGCACATACCAGACCAAGAAGTGCTGTACTTCGAGGAATGTGCCGACGAGAACATGTCGTCGTGAAAGAGAGATGAGAAATGGGAGCCGATAGTAGCGCAGAGAAGTCGAGAGTCTGATCCCTCGATCCATTCCCAGCTTGGGTCGCATTTGTAACGGTCTTCCCTGACTGTCTGTGTTGAGGTAGTTACATGCTTCAGACAATCTATTAGAGGTGATGCGTCGATGTTATGAAATTGCGTTGATGAGGGGAGGGCAGCGAAGAAGAACGGTAACAGTTTCATGGCGTTGAGACGCATTTCAAGATGGCCGACGTTTTGCGTCTTCCAGAGGTAAATCTGCGATACAAAGGTGGAGAACTCTGCGGTATTGTTCTGTCGGAACAGGTTCTGCAAGGAGTTACTTCCCAAAATCCTGGCCTTGAAGCCTTGGTAGGCATAGTATGTGCTATGAGGGTCAGTGTCTGAGGGAATTGAGTGCTGAAGAATGGCTGACTCACAGCAAAAGATAGCGATTGGCAAGTTCTTCCTCGAGTTCCGATCGATTGCCAAAGTCCTCGTCTAGAGGACTGAGAAGGTGAACGGCATTTATGAGGCCGTTAATATGAGCCTCTGTATCGTGCAAGTTACCATACGAGGCCTTTTATGGTCAGTTGTTGGTAAGGTATTAACGGCAGAGGAGACGTACCTCTATGAAACAGAGAATTGAAACATGACGGATGAAGGTCATCAGTCCTGGTTGGTGTATGTTCTGCAACCATCGGTTCAAGACTTGTATCGTCGAGACTTTGTGGAACAAAAATGTTGGTTTATATGTTTCGAGATCACCGACAGTCCATGCATAGTGCAGACCTGCTACGAGAAGAGTGTCCCTCAGGGCATCGGGATGCTGGGCGACAGAAGAAAAGCTGTAGATGCCCAAGGTAAGCCTGGGCTAAGTGAGGAGTGACAAGGTACGTACATATTCCTTGAGGCCTTGCTAAGTACCAAATCGGAATTGTCATGGCTGTTGTGGACTTGGCTTGTCAACGATGTTGCTGGTCTATGCAGCATGGCTTGCGCTTACAGTAGTGAAGTAGCTCCCTGGAGCGAAGAGTCATGTCCAAACCCAAACAGTCAAAAGGCTCCACTGACTTTCCGAATGGGGAATTAACGACTAGAGTTACTGATGGTGCGTGCTGGCTTATAATCCAAGGTTGCTGTTCGCCAGGAAGACAGATGGCGTTTCGGTCTCGAAGTGGGATACTAGGATCAGCAAACTCGCATATGCGTTCTGCACTGACACATCGGGTACTGCATTTGTCAGTTTCACAATCACTAAAAACTGACAAACGTCTTGTGTAGTACTTTCGACTATCTGTCGCAATTGGGTAGCAAACTCCGACTTACCAGATTGGTTTTCCGCCATCACAACGCACGCGACGCTTTCGACAAGTCAAACACCCGCTTTTACTCCTAGTGTGGGGCCTCCGAGTCCTTGCCGTTGAACTCATGCTAACCAGCTTGAGCTTTTTGAGTAGAGCTTCAGGGAAGATGATCGGCGATGGGCTGATGAGTTGCGACTTTCAGTAAATTGAGGGAGGAGGTTTGCGTCAAAGACAGGCGTTGACGAGGTATCGACAGCCACTCACGGGATTTGAGGATTGTGGCTACAGGATGAGCGATTTGGTTGCGATAGTCTAGACTGGCTGACGCTACAGCGCTAACATGTTATGCTGGAGAGATACGCGGGGGAAAGATAGATCACTAATGCCTTGGCCACGAACTGGAGTCTCCACTACCAACGACACAGTCACTTTTGTAGTGGATGTGAATGGCGTCCAGCCTGTCAGCAACTAACCCTTTTCGAGGAGAATAAACGAGCTGAACGACAAACCCCGCTGCTTCCATGCGCCACGATTTGAAAGGAGATCGTAAGCCAACTGCACAATCTCCCTCCCTTATTCTCCTCCCTCACCGAATCCCGAGCCACTATCGTCCAATCAATCTACAACATGGCCCAGAAACCTAGCCTCATATTTGTGCCTGGCGCGTGGCATAGCCCTGAATGTTGGGGCAAGATCATGTCCGCCATGGAGGCTAAGGGGTTCAAGTGTATTCCCGTCACACTTCCGACAAACCAATCAACAAGCACCGACGTTAATTACTCGCATGACGTTAAAGCTGTCGCAGATGCCATCGCTGCCGAGGTGTCGCAAGGACTTGATGTCGTTATCTTGGTGCACTCCTATTCTGGACCGGTGGGACAGAGTGCCATGAGAGGCTTCACCAGCAAATCTGCCGACACAGATGGAAACACTGGTCGTGTGATAGGGCTTTTCAATGTCGCGACCGGTTTCGTCCTCGAAGGCGCGAGCTTTCTGGACGCTCTTGGCGGAAAGCCTTTACCGACTTGCGAAGCTGACTACGAGAACAATTTGATGGTCATTAAAGCAGACCCCATCGACATGATGTATCACGATCTCCCGAGAGAAGAGGCCGAGTACTGGGTTGGAAAGCTCAGCAAAAACGCCTTGACTGGTTCGACAGAAGGGTACGAGGTGACTTACGAAGGATGGAGGGATGTTCCTGTCTGGCAGGTCATGACCAAGGATGATAGGGCTTACCCTTATGAAGCGCAGAAGATGCTTGTCCGAGGCGCGGAAAAGCTTGGTGCGGATGTCACGAAAAGGACTATTGATAGTGCACATTTGCCGATGTTGAGTAAGCCTGATGAGTTCGTCGCGATTCTGGAAGAAGCTATCCAGGCGTTCACTTCATAGAGACATACTGGGAGGCAGGGCAGGCCTGTCGACCATCTGCCTATATTTTCTTCTATTTCGATAGCTGGTGGAGTTATTTGTCTAGAGCGACATTGAGTGGGATGAAGACATGTTTCTGAGATTTTGATAACGGTAGCGACGATATGTCGACTGGCGGTCTATAACACTAGCAGCGCGCAATTCACTTATATCACCAAGGAGGAGGTCCTTTGAAATGTCTTTGAACTGAATAGCTGGTGCCTAGCAACCAAACAAGAGGCGATAAGGATGGCTAAAAGAACATCTGGACCTTTACAGGGGGTTTGAGGTTCAATTACCCGAGAACTGTGACTTGCTGGGTAGGTATCGAATCGCTCATGTTTGCAGCAGACTGTGATCAATGCAATTTCAAGGAAGCTATTATGTTAGACTTCGCAATTATCGCGAGTTGCGTGGTTCTTACTAGAACGTTCCATCACTTACTTCGACATCAACACTAAAGACGGCATCTCATCATTCCTCAGGTCACCTCGCCCTCATTGTCATTCCATACCTTCAACACACATCGTTATTTCTTTCAATTCAGGATCTAAAAATTTGCCTGAGGGTGTTGGTGTCTACAAAACTACTGGCCTATCGTTCTAAGCGCAAACCCCAGAAACCAGACAGTTGTGGGCAATGCATACTGCGTATATCTTTAGAACTATCTCTGGAATGAACGAGAGTACCGGGGATGCCGTCAGGCTATTAGCTCTTGCCACCCTTGCCTTCGATGTAAATTATCTTGCCAGTACCAAACCGATGAGGTTTTGTCAAGGCCTATCTTCCGCCAGAAACACCTAACACAAAGCTAAGAGCTGAGGATTTGCGCTCATGATGAAAAGCTTTTATTATTTTCCCTCAAAGAAAAAGTTGCCCATTTTTCCTTTTACTTATGCTAAGTATCTGAATTTCTTTCCGACCCGAAATCTTTGTGAGTTTGCTCTGTAGCGCTAGCAATTGGTAGCATTATGGCATAAATTGTAAGCCACATGTTTTAATTGGAGTCAAGACTCGTGACTGAGAGCTCACTTCACCACAGAAAACCTTGTTTGTGATTGTAGGCTGAAACAAGGTACGATAATAGTTATGCTTCAGGAAACCAGTTCAACTTTAAGAGCTTAGATTCGCGGACGAACTTTAAATTTCACGATGATAAAAACACATCTGTCTTCAGTATTTGAATGTGAATCTGTACTTTCATCTTATTATTTTTTATTTCAGCGATGTATGAATTTTCAACTAGCGATCCCAAGCCGAAAGCCGAGTCTTCATCGGACTTATCCTCGTTCCATCTATTTTCTCAGTTGCCAGCGGAGCTTCGATTTAAGATCTGGGAAGAAGCCTTCGATGCAACTTCAAGGTTTATCAATATTGGCGTCTACATGAAGTTCGGCTTCGATTTTCGTTTTAGCTCCTCTGGGTCTAATATGTGCATAACTGGCGGACACTTCATCACTCGGGGACATGAAACGGATAAATTTAGGGAGTCTCACAGACTGAGCTTGGCTTGTTGCGATGCTCGCAAAGTCTATCTCTTGAGATACCCAAAATCTATCATCCTTGCAAAATCTTTGGAGCTACAAGGCGGTTACATAAGAATACGATGCAATCCCGCACACGAAACTTTGTGCATCGAGTATATGAGAGGACTCTGTCATGACCACGACGATGTGCGTTTTGCTACTTTAGTCTTAACTCAGGTGGCTCTACAAGACTTCAGGTCTACCAGAGAAATCCTCTCCTCATTTCAGAACGTTGCCGTACGGCTTGACAGAAACTGGCCAAGTGAGGAATATCTTGGGAGGGTTCTCGTACCGCCACACACATGTCTCACGGTTCCATACGCAGCATTGTTCCTCTTTTCTTTTTTCGAGTCTATCAGACACCTTTACTTTCTCGTTAAGTCGGAAAATTCAGCCACGGACGACACAGTGTTCTTCCGTGGTCTGCCTGCTCAGGGCTACACACCGGCGCCAGCTCAGTCTTTCCTTGATTTTTACGATCTTGTCCAGCGTTCCTCTGAGCTTAGCGACTTCCATTGCAATAAACATCATCGGAAGTGGAGACCAAGGCCACTCCGCGAGATACAGTGCTATTATGGTCGTCAATGGCTAGAGAAAGAATAGCGCCTCAAAAGTCGTTTTTTCCGGGTTAATATACAAACAGTCCTGATGAACCCCTCCCCTCCTAAAAGGCTGAGCTCATGTCAACTTGTCAATTGACAAGAAATTCTGTGCGGGATTTCAAACGTCCCTTGATACATTCTCAGGAGAAGCCCAATTCTTCGACAACAAACTACCCTACTTGACCACAGAAAGTCCTCGAACGAGATAGCTCATCCAACTCATGTGATATAATACTTCTGTTTATGACTCTCATCTTTATCATATCATATCTGATCCTACGTGGCCTCCAAAGCGCGTATAGAGTGGCCAATCACCACATTTTATCCACAATGTCTAACCCCCACCATTTGAACACCAACCATGCGAAAGTAAGCTTTAATTTTAGAATGCCAATACTACAGAAGTTGTAAAAAAACGGTCATATGGTCTCAATAAATGTAATTGCAAGAAGATCTTTTCCGACAGCTGCCTAGAGTTGTCGCCTCAGGCAGTACCAAATACTTGTTCTTATAAAGGGCATCTATCTTGTCATTTCATCCGCATCATGAATCTGTCCACATGATACACATATCGCAATATCGTAAATCAAAATTGACAAGTTTCAGTTTCAATCTCATAAGTCATTATGACTCCATCGCAGACCGACTCTAACGTCGACCACGACGAAAGCTTTAGACATGAAGTCTTGAAAGGCTTTGCAGAAGATCTTCAGGACATAGCAAGTGACAAGGAGAAGCAAGATCTTCTCATATCTATCAAGAGTTTTGCTCTTCACTTCATCAAAGAGCCACTCAAAAGACCTATCACAGACTTCCCCACGGTAAAACAAAATCTTGACGTCTTGTGGCATATATTCTTCAAAGCCAGCACAGCCATAGACAGTGACAGCTTATTCCAGGATCGGCTCGTCCTTCTCTTATTGTGGACAAGACAGTTTGATCTTTTGTATAAAGAGCTTTACACTGGGCAGAATATCCCAGGAAACTGGGAATCTTATGGGTTTGCACAGAGTTTACAGACAGTCTGGGAAGAGCTGGTGAAAGAAGGTTCAGAGGCTGAGCTACGGAGCCTTGCAACCTTCTCTTCCAAGGTCTTGGCTGCTGGCATATGCGAAGAACAGATCTCCTCGACTGCACTATGGTATATGCACGAGGCCCTTGAGACCAGCGATGACAACATTGCCAAGTTTCTGCCTGGCGCAGTTGCATGGATGGAGCTGTGTTCTCACGCACTTCTCAGGGACTGCGTTCTCAAAGCAGACGAACGGCAGTCGTCACTGAATCTTGAGCCCCTTGCGCATGATCAGCGCGTTGATGGGGCCGAATACAGCATGGCACGGTGGTTATTTTGGAGACGTCGCTTCCAAAAGCTTAGCCGTCACCCCGACACTTCACTTGCGCAACTTGCTAAGAAGGGGTTCATGGCTATGATCCACTGCGGACGAGATGTTGATTATAGTGTCCCTGGAGAAGACGTGTTTGCCGAAAGATTACAGGCCACTATGTGGGCGGAGCTCGTCAAGAGTGGAAAGGAAAGCCTGGATGGTGATGATGTTGATATCGACCCCGATTGGGTTGATAGAGAGAACTAGTGAGCATTCATGAAACGCGAAAACAAAGTGCCCTTATGGATAAAGTCATGGGCATGAAATATCATTTAGTTCGTGTACTCTGCTTGCTGAATGGGGTAGTGTAACAACACGTCGCCTATAAAAGCAATACGCGCCTTCATCATCAAACTCACCACATCAACCCAATCCATTAGAGTCTGGTCAACGGATAATCTGTATCCTTCCCAATAGCAGACTCGATATTCTCACTGCAAAATTCCTGCAGCGGTATAAACTCCTCCCCGGGTGCATCCGTAAAGACCCCTCCATACTCATCAAGATCACTTTTCGGGTATTGCCGTGCAGCAACCCAAAGTCTTCCGTCGATAGGTTCTGGGCTGATTGGATGCTGGTACTGAATCGCTCTGACAGTGACTTGGAGAAGAGGTCGGATCAGAGGGTAGAACCATGAGTCGTGGAAGGTGTCGAGGAACTCGGCTTTGTCACATTTGTTGTGATAAAAGGTAAATATCACCCGTGTACCGATGTTTGTGCCCAGTCTGAGACTGCGAATCCAATTGTGCCCTGACATTGCTGGTCGGTCTTCTGCGGGAAGTGAATCGTACACTCTGTGAAATGCTTGGTAGATTGATGCAGCATTTGAATCTTGTACGGGCGGAATTTTGACCCTTCTTCCAGCGCATCATGCTTGATAGTAGCCGCCATATCGAAATTGTCATACTGAAGTTTATGGATAAATCTGCTCGCGTCAGTCAACGGTAGAAAGTTCGCGATTAGGGGACAAACCTGGAGTTATGGCATTCTGTTTGCGTAAACACGTAGTTGAAATCCACTGCAACATGATATTCAGTCACATCATCTTTGCCACCCTTCGGTCTGGGTAAATCCCTTCCAGCGATATCTTCAGGAAAGTTGCCCCCGTTTAAATCCTTCATTCTTTGATACTCCTGACGAGCATATAAAGCCGCGATATAAAACTGATCAGGGTCTCGGGAGAGGAAGTTCTGATCCTAATTGTCTTCGATCAGTGATAACGCGGCGTCGATGAATTTGCGAAGGTCACCCAGTGAACCTATAACTGTACCTGAGTTTAGAAATTGCGAGTCGCTATACTGAAGATCCTCATTGTCCGTTTGGATTCCCCATGTAAGCCGAGGGTGTGCTGAGAATGGAACAAGCCAACACCAGGATCTGTTTCGCTTTCGGGCCAGCATCCCTTATTCGTTCCCCATAGAAGAGTCTGCCGTACTCCAGTTCGATGAAGCTCCTTGACGGTAATTCCCCGTTGATCGGCAAGCCTCTGATCTGCTTAGGCCATGAGCGTAAAGTATCGCTGTATCATGGCTCCTGCGGGTAGTTGAGCCAGCACATCGAATCCGTTAACAATAAAGATAAGATCGTTAGAGGCTCCTCCTGCATTGTGCAGATAATGTCTGATGGCGTGCAATCTCGTAATATGTGCCTTTCGCGCGTCCAAAAAGGACTCCTGTGTAGCCAAGAATCGTCGGTATCGAGTATCGGTTGGCGAGTGCCGAAGTCAACACTGCGCAGACTTGATGGTTGGGGACATTGGCGGGGATGAGGTAGTGAAGTCTAGAGATTTGATGTGAGGATGCTAGCAGATGGGAAGGGCTCGATGCATTGTTAATGTCCTATATGTAGAAGTCTGTTAGCTTTCCTGTGTCGTCCGAAGGCAAGTCATTATACTAGATTCCTGCAGTTGAAGACTAGAAATATGAGCATCATTGCGATGAGAAACGCGCGGCCACGGTTTTTATGATTCCGGTGTCGTTGAAGATCCCTGCCCGGTGCGAGCATCCGTACCCTCTCCGACCACTCAGCATGGGAATAAATCGACGGTTTCAGATTATTTGTACTGAATAGCATCATCTTTCCTGGTTGGCCAGATTTGCAGATTTGAGTGTTAAAGATGGGCTAGGGAGCGGCCGATCTGCAGGTGAGGAGGTAGTCAAAGATCAAGGGGTCAATCGTGGCGTACAATAACCAAGACAATCACATCTCTCTACTCCGATTGCGATACGCTATCTAAATTAATAGACTATTCTGTTCTCGCCCGTGACTTGGCGTCGAGACAGACCTGGGGTACCTGTATTGATACAACCGCAAATTCCGAGACACTCCTGTATGTATCAACGGAGCGTGTGGCGACCAGACGGTAGTAAGACTCTGTGTCGTATGGCAGCTGCAGCAACTAATAACAATAGCTGATCTCATTTTACTTCGAATTATTACGTGAAAAAAATGACGTTTCCACTTGGACCTCGTTTTGAAGATGTAACACAATGGCCCAACGGCTGGCAGCCATGCCATCAAGAATCCTCCCTTGACATGGCTTTCCCTCACCAATGGTGATCATATCCTCAAGACAAGACAATCAAAACAAAATCGCTTTCATTCGCAATGCTCCAAAACTTGCAATTTCTGAGATGTCGCTACTTTCGGGCCGAGCGTCAGCTAGGCCGGAGCGCTTGATGCAGTCTAGTTTAGGGAACAAGTCTACCAGCAATACTTGGGGTTACTGTCCAAAACAGCCGGAAATTTGCCTTGCTACGATGGAATAGGGCTCTTGTTTATGCTCTACGGGCCACATTGAAGCGTTGTCGTCTTGCTGCCAGGCTATTGAGGACATCTTGGTGTTGCACATTAGCAACCGGCTGTTTTCGTCAAAGCACAACTGAAAGCGTCATTGGTCTAGGGGTTAGGATTCAACTCTTCCATTGAGAAAAGTTGAGGCTCGGATTCGAATTCCGGATGACGCACGCTTTTTTGGCAGTTTTTGTTCGTGAGTGGATTTTTGTAAAACGGGGGCATTAAGCGAGATGGGGTCCTGATCCCCTTAAGATAATCCCAAAGTATCGGGAATAAGTACAAATACTATCCGTGAGGTGATGCACGGTGGATAACTCGTGGCATTCCAGAGGTTGGGCCTGCTCTTTTAGACAGGTCCAGCAACTTAATCAGCTCATACGCTATGTTAGACAACGGGGATACCCTCTACAAGAGATCCTTCCAGTTCTTCTGGCCTGCTCTATGTCCACCTGCTCATTTGATCTGCTCGAGATTCAGAAAGCAGCATCTCATAATATGGGTGCCTAAGAGCCTCAGCAGTCGTGAGTCGTTCCTAGATACACATTTTAGTCCACACTATCATCTAGTAATCGTAGGGGATAACACTCACCTTTGGGTCAAATCGTAGAAGCTGGTCAATAAGGCTCAGAGCCTCATCAGATACAAGCCTCTCATTATCCGAGTTGATGAAATCGGTCCAAGCTTGCTCATGATGTTGACCCAGAGCTTCAAGTTCCTCATCATTCAACTCAAGGTCATATTCATTCATAAAGCGGTACAGTTTGTCTGTACCAAGGACTTCAGCAATGCGCCTTAGTTGATCAAGAAGCGAAGCCCCGTGGAAGAATGGTTCCTTTCTGAAGATCATGGCTGCGAGCATGGCCCCGAAGCACCACATGTCTATGCTGAAGTCGTATCGTTCGTAGCTGAGAAGAAGCTCTGGTGCCTTCCAGAGGCCTACGCAGGTGTCCAAATCTTCATCGGGCCGGTAAAAGTCTGCTGAGCTCCAGCCTATCAGTCGGAGCTATAATGGGTCAATATGCGCCAGAATATACATGCCATTGTTACTCGTACCTTTCTATTCTCGTGGTCGATCACCACGTTGTGCGGTCTAATATCACGGTGCATGACACCTTGGCTATGGGCGAAGTCCAAAGCCCTCAGAAGCTCGCGAGTGTAATATCGAATGTCCAGGTCGTTAAACCGAGGGTACAGCGTTCGAAAATCTGTGTTGTCTACGTATTCAAGGACGATGCCGATGTCGGACCCCTATGCCTCACGAAGTCAATCTAGGCTCAGGACTGAGGCTTTGAAGGGGATGCGAACCTCCTCACCTTGCACGGCGTCAATAAACTTGATGATATTCGGACCACTTCCGAGATATTGGAATATCTCGAGTTCGCGACGGATCCTATCTCTGCTGTCTTGCTTGAATAGCTTGATAGCGTAGATGCGACCGCTTGGATCACGACACTCGAAGACGATTGCATGTCTCCCTCGCCCTACATCAATCGTGTTAGTCTTTATCAAGTAAAGGCTGGACTGCGGCTTAGAATTACCTAATCGTTTTGGGGGCGACATATCATAGAACTGCCCTGCCAATCGTCAGCAACAAGCCTGCAGCCAACTCTGCCCCAGACGCACCCGCCCCCGACTCCGGATGGATTGGCGCCATGTTCACAGCAGTCAGGCACGGATCCGTTTTTTTCGTCCCTCAGGATCTGGGTATCATGATCGCTGATGCTTAACATCTGATGCAAGGATGAGTTGTTGAAGCAGAAAAACCCCGCATAGGGCTGACATGCTTATTCAGCCAAAACGTAGAAAAGGCTGGAGGGTTACACAGACAGCCTCGATGTCTCGTACAAAGATGATTGCATGTATTTGTATTGATCTTTACGTATTGGTGGAACACGAATTGCTCATTTCAGCGGCGTTGGGGTGGAGTTTGATGTCAAGAACTGATCTAAGACTGGATAGACATGATGATGGATGGCATCCTATTGACGCTCAATACAGTCAACAAAAGAAATAGAATCCAGTTCGTTCGATACTAAATGAACCTAGTCCTCTCCTGAAGTACTTTAGGAGATTAACCAAGAATGTCGATCAATCATTGCAGAAATTTGCAACCTGCCAGAATGAATTATCCTGTCTACCCTGAAGCTTCACAGCTCACCGGCAGTTGTTAGTACGACAATCTTCTTCGCCGAAGAGTTGCTCAAAATTACCGCATTTCTTAAATTTAGGTTTGTCGGGTTCGAGAGTGAAACAGCTCCTCGGAAGTCGCCGTAAGGAAAGTTGAAAGTTAAACTGAATTTCTCATGTTACCAACGCCAGGGACTGGAGTTCATTCTGGGGCAGACCCAGTCACTAAGAACTAAGCTTATCTGATACAGGAAAACGACCAGGTCCGCACAGATAAACTGTCGAAACTTGTGCCTCCAATCACTCACGGCCAATTGAATTCGGCATGTGACACGAATGTCCAAAAGCTGCAGTAGCATAAGGCAGATTAAATGAGTTGCTCCACATGTGAGAGGCGCAACGGCAAGTCTCTGCCGATGAGGACTCGCGAAGCATTCTCAGTTAGGAGATGGCCGGATGATCTGGCGCGCGCTAAAGGGACTGTAAGCTTTAAGGGTCATGGGTGAAACTGCCTAACGCACGGCAAGGTACAGTTGTTTGATGAGCTGAAAACTTAACGTGCAGGGGGGTTGTTACTGCCCTGATCCTTTGTTATGCGTTATGGTATCAAGGCCTAGATATCCTGGAGCTGATCTGGGTGAAAGATGCAGCGACTGTACAGTAAAGTCAATCATAACGCCTCCCGTCTTTGTACGGAACTCAATGAATCACTGATGCACACAGTCGTGCGGCTGAACACGAGCTACCGAGATGGAGGTCAGACCGAACCCTAAATGTTTGGTGTTTCGTGAGGGCATTCAGCCTTTTTACGAGGTGGGGGCCGGGAAATAAGACCATAGCCCAAACAGTAACTACAATAGGAAGCCCCTTAATCCAGCCTAATGATTACCGCCACAATCGTGACTCCTCCGAGGGCCTCGACACAATCTTAAATACAAAGCCCTGGGAATCCTGCTGTTGGTTTTCGCATCCATCTCATCTGTTTTGAGTAAACTCTCGTTAATAGCTATCCACTCATTCTACTTCCTCCGCTTCAACAACCAACACCAACACTTTATTTTTTAATAATACCCATACCTCCAATCACAATGCGCTCTGCCATCATCCTCACTGTCGGCGCGACCGTCGTCGCTGCCTCGCACCCTGCTCTCGAGCGCCTCGAGAAGCGCGATGCTAAGGAGTGCGCTTCCGTCGCCTCCAGCATCCTCCCCGACCTCACCGCCATCCCTACTCCCGACCCTTCGCTCGCGAGCTTCCTCGCCAAGCAGACCGATGCCATGACCATAACCGATGCTTGTGTCATCCCCGCCGTCACTGGCTCCATGGCCAAGGAGTACACTTCCTACGCTTCCAAGCTCAGCTCTTGGTACATGGACCAGAAGGATGGCATCTCCTCCCTCCTCGAGGCCTGCAGCGACGTGCCTGAGGTCAGCTCTCGCATTGCCTCCCTCAAGGAAGAGGCCACCATTTGCGACAAGGTCACTTGGGCCAAGGAGACTGGCTCATCTTCTTCCAGCGGTGATGATTCCAAGTCCAGCGACGCCGCCGACAAGGGTAACGCTGCTGGCGTCAACTCCATCAAGGCTGTTGCCGTCCTCGCTGTCGCTGGTCTTGCTGGCGTCATGATGCTGTAAAAGCTTCATGCCTGATGGGGGGATAATAACGGACAATACCTGTGGGTGACGGCGTCTTGGCTTTTCGATTCATTTGGCCTGGTGTACTGGTCTCTAGTAGTTTTACCCTAAAATACTCAATACAAGCGTTGTGGCTACTGTAGCCTTTCTGTAATTGCCTGGCCCCAATGCGCACTCAAATGTCATTGTCGCGCTGTTTTAGTAACGTACCCTTCGCTCAGCCTTATTCCATCATTGCGCAGCCGAGCGAAGACGGTCTCGGCAGAAGCGCCGATTGTTTGCATTGCCCAGTTGCATTGTTTGTCGATCCACGTGCGTCAGCTTGGCAATTGACAGTGAATGTCTGCCCAAAATTTGGGGTAAAAGCTTTGGTGGGCCCGGGGGTCATTAGCCGCGAATGGACCTCAACATGGCTGACGCTGTCTGACCTGTAACGTAACTATGGCAATCCACCGGAATGTTTCAGGACGAGATCACAGTCCGAGCAATGTCATTCATCACGACGCCCGCCGATAGGTAAAGTTTATTTCGGTCGGGTTCTGATTGACGTGGTAATTAATGGTGGTCTCATCCCGGGCTTCGGTCCGTGCTTAGTGAGTTTCTCAATAAGGCCATCAGATATGTCTCAGATTGTCAAATGGCAGTGCCAGCAGACTGCCTATCAGATCGTCACTTATCCCATCACCCCCAAAATATATGATGGGATCCGACTCTTGCTCTTTTGTTATTTCAGACAAGGCGGGAGATGATAGAGAAGTTACGCTTGAGTAATTCCGGGCAACGCTGGAAGTCTGATCTGCATGGCTGCTAGCATATTGCGAGCCGAAACAATACTCGTCCTCAAGTTGAGAAATAGGTGTCAAAGGTGAGATAATATAGTCCATAGGAGGGTATGATGTCTCAAAGTCTTATTTTAGCCGTTAGTAAGAATCTTACAATGATGCTAGAGAACAGCGGCCCGTGATGAACTTGACTCACATCTAGACTCTTCGTCCTTAATCTCGATATCCGACGACGACGGAGAGTATGGGTAGCCTACACCATCGCGCGTGGCCTCAATGGGGACTTCTTCCTTTTTGGGTTGTTTGGATGCTTTGTTGTCTGTTTTGTTCTTCTTGCAACTAAGTTTGTCAGTGATACTGATACCGTGTGCAGACTCTGGAAGTTCACTGACGGTGACCGACGAGGCCCTATCACTACACACTCGCACGAGTTCCATTGGCAGTTGCTGCAGGGTGACTTTTGCATAACATCGCATCGGACCTTTCGAGATCTGCATGTTAGGCAAGCTCTGCGAGCTCTGCGTTTCCGGTGCCCATTTGCATGCCGGGTATACTCCTGCACTTCTGTTGATGCTGGGATATCTGTCATGGTGACAACACACACTTTCTGAAAACTTCAAAAGGTGAAAGTAATCGTGCATCACATGTATGAGACTTGCTGCGTTATCTCACATATAAAGAAACTCAAAAGTTTGGCTGATCTGCAAGAGGTGGCGGATATCGGACCGCGACACGGCATTACACAACCGTGTATAGCCGCGCCGCCCGCATCCCCGCAAACACGCACCTCCAGCCCGTCCCTTAACCCATCCTGCATCTCCCTTATCGAATCAGCAAACCCCCCAGCCCATAATGTCAGACTCCCACGACGATTCAGACGGGCCTGAGAGCCGTCGCAAGAGAATTCGCCAAGCCTGCCTCAATTGCAGGAAGAAGAAGGTTCGCTGCACGGGTGAGAAACCGATATGTCAGTTTTGTAGTCGGCTTGGCCAACCTTGTGTTTATGCGGAGGATGGGAGGAGTCTTAGAAGGACGAGTTTGGTTGTTCAGCCTGCTTCGGGGGATGTGCCTGAGGCTATCATGGTATGTGGCCCACTGTTGTTGGGTTGGTGATGCTGACCTTGGGTAGGATAATATCACGTCAAGGTTTGCTTCTTTAGAAGATCAGATATCAACGTTGCAAGCTACAGTTGAAAGGTGAGAACCATTAATCTCCTACACACAGTTGTGATCCTATTCTTATCAAGACATAGACTACTGCCGCTGGTCACAAGTCAACAACCACCAAACAAACGCACTCACTGCCAAGCCAGCACCCCGGCCACCGTTCTTCTTCAAACCCCCTCTACCATACAATCTCATGCCAATGAACGCCCTCAACCAAGTTCCCTCCTCTTTGCTGCCGATGTCTACTTCCGCTACTGTCACAGCCAACCTTACTCCCTCTTTCACGAACCAACCTTTCGGCAACGCCTGGCTGACGATACGCTGCCAACCTATCTTCTCTGGGGATTCCTGTCGGCAGCAAGGCGATATTCGTCACTACCAGTCACTCAAGTTAATTGTTCCGACGATGCATCTAGCTACGCTGCCAAGGCTTGGGAGACGATAGAACTTCCTTGGACTGGTAATGCGCCCCCCGAAAAGATTTTGACTGTCATCCAAACGATTATATTGATAGTAAGCACTGAGGTTCCAGGTTAGTCAATTCATCATGAACGATATTGTTCTTAACTTGAAAGGCCATTAACAAAACGAATCGTCTAGCCGGTCTCTGTAGCCAAGCCCATATGAAGCAGGGTTTTGCTATCCGTCTTGCCCAGAATAACAAGTTTCACCTGGAACCCGATCCATCACTACCTCTAGCAGAGCGTGAGGAACGAAAACGAACTTTCTGGTCGCTGTATCTCCAGGACAAACTCATCAGCCTTTCTCGTGGGCGCTTCTCCGCCATCCGGGACGAAGAATGCAGGGTCTCACTACCATGCTCTGAGGACGCTTTCAAGGAGGGGCGTGAGGAGAAAACACCCTTTCTCTATGAGTTGACGGGTGACTGTGTGGAACAGGAAGCTATCGACGGATGCTGTTCACTTGGCCTGATCAATGTAATGGCATCTATCCTTGGCCGGGTTTCGCATTACGTTTTGCATGATACACAAACATCACAGATGGGACTTCCTTGGTCTCCAACAGCGCCTTACGCCACTCTATCATCAGCCTTACTACAAGCAGAACACTACTTTGGAATGAACGAAGACCCAACAGAAAGTCTTAAGCAACGATGCACGGTCGATGGTGTCGTTGATCAACTACTCGCGAGCTCCTTCATCTTCGCCAAGGCTATGTTTCACTTATCCCACTGTCTACTTCATCATCCATTCCTGATTCAACAACGAGTTCAGTCTGGTAAACAAAAGGCCCCGTCAGTATTCATGAAGACAGCCTGGGAAAAATGCAGGACTCATGCGAAGAGTATCACGGATCTACTAGATATGAAGAGCCAGAACGTGCCCATACTAACATCTATTTATGGGTACTGTATCATGGTTGCTGGTACAATTCATGCTTTGTCTTTGAATGATGAGAGGGACCATATTCGGAAGGAGAGTCAGAAACATTACCGCGCTGCTATGGAATCATTACAAGACCTTTCGTGCTACTGGAACCATGCTGCTCTCATGGTAAGCCCATCCTCCATTTGATTCAAATATGAATTCTAACCCTAAGACTTACAGGTTAAACGACTGGAAAGGTTCCACAGTCAATGCGAAACTCGCGGACAAGAACTTTCACCCTCAAACGTCGAGCGAACTCCTGGAGATGTTAAAGCTCTATGGCAAAGCGTCGACTACACCTCCTTGTCAACTCCAACGAGACCTGGAAGCCCAACTCTGGCAGGTCAAACCTCAGTTGAAGCCGATTGGGCTTTATCGACCGATATGTTTGACTTTAGTGGCTTTGGTGGGTTTGCAGAAGGAGTTGATGTCTTTAGCATCTCGTTTGTTGATGGCGATATGACTCTCGGTGACGAAATCCCGAATATGGTGCAAAATTGGTCAGCTCCGGAAAAGGCAGATTGATATTGACTTGGAAGGTCGGGTACACACAAAAAAAAAAAAAAAAGGTAGTCGTGAATTTTCTATAAAGAGCTACCTGTCTCTCCTGCAACATTATATCTAGGTCTTGAGCATGACACGCCGATAATCAATCACTACCAAACACAATACCATTCTTCTTCCTCATATCTTCCATCACCGTGAGAACGCTTCGACTAAGTGCCCTCAATTCAGCTTCAGCTTCTCTGTCATTCTCCTTGATGATACTCCCAAGCTCCTTGGCCTCCCAAGTCAGGTTCAACATATCTGTATATTCAGGGTCTGTATCTCCCAGCTCCTCAGGCTCTTGAGATCCTCTTGGGATGAACTCCATAGTACAGATATCTGTAACGTTCGAAGCCTGACCACCAAATATCTTGATGGTTCCCTTCTCACAGTAGATCTCGGTTGGTGCATGGGAGTCATAAATCTTGCTCGTGCGGGCCGATAGTGTAAAGCTCTGCTGGTGCTTCGAAGACTCGGGCGTGTATTGGAACACGATGAGACCACCGCCATCAACACCTGTCTCAAGAATGACGGGAAAATACGTCTGAGATGAGGGTTTGCCAAAGAGCCGGACGGCGAAGGTGACAGGATAGCAACCCATATCCCACAGACAGCCTCCACTGAGCTTGGGAGACGCAACATTTGGAACGTTGCCTTCTGTGATGTCCCCAAATAACGGCGAATACACTGCCATCGAGAGGTTTGCGCCATAGATCTTCCCAAACTTCTCCGTCCTAGCCTTCTCATCATCAAGTAGCCTCTGAAGCTTCTTGAAGTTTGGCTCTTGGATATGACGATAAGCTTCTAGAATGAAGATACCTTTTGAGTCGGCGAGCTTGTAAAGAGCTTCGAGCTCTTTCATGTTGGAGGCGAAGGGCTTTTCCATGATGACGTGTTTGCCAGCATTCAGAGCCTTGATGCCCTGTTCATAGTGCAACGAGTTGGGTGACGCGATGTACACGACATCGATATTGGAACCTTTGGACAGCATGGTGTCCAAGTCATCGTAAGCTTCTACTCTAGAAGCATCTTTGATTGAGGGCGTTTCGGAGATGAAACTGTTTGCTGTATCGAACTTTCTTGAATATACAGCAGTGAGGGTAAACAGCTTGCTCTCATGGCATGATTGTACGAAAGAGTTAGTGATCCAGTTTGTCCCCACGACAGCGAGACCAAATGGAGCGGACATGGCGAACGAGTTGATGCTGGACCTTGATTAAAATGAAAATATTATTTACAGAAAAAAATGAACATTTGAGAGCGAAACTATGAGTATCTTATAGCTGTAGATACGTGACATCATGGCGATGACGGTGAGAAGTCCGTAACCTGAAAATTGACATTTGGGAGACCATTTAGCGGCACAGCATTTGGAGTGCTGCCTCAATCTGGTAATTGTCGGCGAGTCTAAGGGAATAAGGGCAGAAGGGTGCATTAGTGGATTACGTGAGGTGAATCTGTCGCCCATCTACTCTTTGCTTGTCTGCTACACCAAAGACACGAGATTATCGCATCGACGTAATGAAAGGTGATGCCGAATGACCCGTTTGCATAACAATTCCGTATCTGTTAAAACATGTGGAAATTGCCGAGGTGTAGCTGATTGGCTGGTGTGTTGAACCTTCATAATGCCGTGACCGGGGTCGTATAAGAGCCCGAGATACCGAGTTTATCACGCCACGGAAATACCGACACCTGGAGATTTCCAACTCTTACAATACTTCAACATACAACTCTGAAATAGCCCCTTTCCAGATTATTGAAATACTGAAGAATAATCGTCGTTAATCATGAATGGTGGATCGGATTTCCAGCAGCTTCAAGACTCGCCTTATCATTCCGATGCCTCCGCGCCTGCGCCCAAAACGCCTCGGGTCTTGGCATGCAACCACTGTCAGCATCGCAAGGTGAAATGCAATCGAGTGTTTCCTTGCAACAATTGCATAAAAGTAAGTTCTAGAGCTTCGGGAGGCAGAATTGGAGCTAACACGCCCAGGCAAATGTACCTTGCGTGCCATCTACGCCTGCTCCAGCTCGTAAGAGAAGAGCCCCAAATGCGCTACTACAAGAGAGGATCAAGAACCTTGAAGCCCTTCTGGAGCAGTATACCTCCCAAGACTCCCCCAAGCAAAGTTCTGACACGAATGGATTGACTCCCCATGATCCGATGGAAATATCTGCCCGGTCTTCACCGGCTCAATCGAATGGGCATGGCGCTCAGACACCAACTGGCCCTGGCAAGTTGGTAGTTCGGAATGGCGGGTATAAATTCCTGGATAGCTACATCTGGGGCAGAATACACGAGAATGTCCGACATCCTATCTAATATCCGGTTACTCAGTACTTTACTAACATTCATTGCACAGATCTCAGAAATGCGTCATATTCTCGATGAGGACACGTCAGATGAGGAGCCCTGCCATCAAATCGATTCACCCGCTCCCCACGAAGACGACGACCTTCTGCTAGCAAGAACTTCTGCTTTGAGTATCAATGATCAAGCTCCTTTACCTTTCCAGATCCTTCGTTTATGGCAGGTGTTTCTTGAGAGAGTCAATCCTATAACCAAAATGATACATACCCCAACTACAGAGCATCTGGTTATCAGTGCAATGACGAACCACTCTGATATATCGCACAAGGACCGAGCACTTTTATATGCTATATATCTTGTTTCTGCCGTCACTTTGACGGGCGAGGAAGCGATGACGATGTTGGGCTTGCACAAGGATGAAGCGTTGCAGATATTCACCCAAGGCTTGAAAATGGCGTTGAACAAGGTCAATTTTCTTAGAAACTATGATATGGTGGTTCTACAAGCTCTCGTTTTGTACTTGGTAAGAATACAGCCACTGAAGTGGAAGAACTGCAGTACTGATAATTTGCAGATCGCCTTGCAAGGCCGCAGCAACCATGACGCTGTCTGGGTGCTCAGCGGGGTCGTTATTCGCATAGCTCACAAAATGGGCGTCCATCGAGATGGCGAAACACTCGGTCTGACGCCTTTTGACACGGAAATGCGTCGTCGAGTATGGTGGCGAATCATCATACTGGACTGCATGTACGCTGCAACGTCTGGAATGAACCCGACGCTGTTACCACTGGGTTGCGACACCAAGCTTCCTCACAACATCAACGACTCGGACTTTTCACCAGAATCCAAGGTGATCCAGAGCAAGGAGGGTACCACAGAAATGGCGTTTGCTCTCCTTCTCTATGAGATCGTCCACTTCGTTAAAGACCACCAGATGTCCGATTTCGAACACCTTCTGCTAGGAGGTCAAGACGTGGAGCCTGGAACACCTGAATATGATCTCTATCACGAGTCGTTGGACAAGTTGACGCATCTCGCCGATGAATTTGACAAAACGATGAGCGAGGCTGAGAAAAAGTACTGTGATCCGTCAGGAGGTCCGCTTCATGTCTTCGCACTGGCATTTAGACCCCATATTCTGAGGGAAGTCAGAGCGATGGCGACGCCGATGGAAGAAACACCAGAATGGGGGACTGAAGTAAAGAATTCTCACGACAACTTCTTTCGAATCTGGCTTGCGCACAATGAGAATGAGCAGGCGCTTCATGATCTCATAGCAAACGGTCCTTTTGCGTACTCATCAAAGTCGCACTTTCACTTTGATTCACTCATCTTTCTCGCGGGTCAGCTTGTCCATCGTTCACCAGTTGGGTCTTTCACAGAACGGACATGGAACCTTTTTGTTAGGTTTTACCGTCATCATGAGGAGCTTTGGAATCTATCTCAACACAAAAACTTTCAGCTCGCAAGACTGCTGCTGAAAGCTTGGGAACCACGCCAAAGGGCGCTGGAGCAGCTTGGAACTCCCTTTGAGGTTCCTGAATTTGTGCAGAAGCTTCGGATTGCTGTCTCGCAGGCTGGATTGTCGTGGATGAGCCCTAGAGAGATGCCCTTTCAGCCCACAAGTGGTGATGGCCTGGGAGGTATGGATCAGATGCAGATGGGCACAAATGGGAATGTCTCGACGGATATGTTTCAAAGTCCGATTATGACTGGGGACTGGTCCATGGCTGGTAATCTTCCAACTATGGACAGTATGGATACGCAGACGCCGCAGACGCCAGTTCTTCCGATCTTTGGCTTCTTCAACAGTACGACATGGTAAGCTTCGCGTTTTTGGGCAATGCGCAGCAAGAGTATGGGTATCTGGGAGTTATGACTTTTATAATGAATAATAATTATCCGTATTCCATCTCCAGCAAGTCAGCGCCTTCAACACTTTAGCCATCAATTAAGTTCACAAAATCTTCGGGAAGAGGCTTCTCTTCAACCCAAGCTTTGATACCTTGGGCAAACAATTCCGGAAATTGCAAATTCCATGCATGAATAGCCCCCTTGATAAGAACCGCTGTACTCTTCTTTCCACCCTCTCGCCCTTCATCGCGAAACGTCAGAGCCATTTCCTTCGCACCATCAAAATCATCACCCTGATCGCCAGCGGCTGCCAATATTCGCTTATCCTTCTCGGCCACTGCTTTGACGTCTTCATGCTGCCACTTGGCAAGCTCTGCGTAAGCGTCATGGACCAAGTTCCAATCATTATTGGCCGCGATTTCGTTCTGTAGCTGGGAATGGTCCTTGAGGCCCTTCATCCAGACGCTGAGAGTGTAGAAACCACTGTTAAGAACGAGTTTGAGACCGTAATGTAGGAGGCTGGGCCTTTCTGCTGCCCAGACCTGCCATGGTCGGAATGGGGTTGAGCCAGTGACAAAAGCCGATTTAACGAGGTCTGGATGTCGGCGGATTAATTCCATTGTGGTGAAGCCGCCCAGCGAAAGGCCAACAACGTGCGCTTGTTCACCGTGAGCATGTTTTCGGATGAGATGCGCGACAGAGTCCGCGGCGAGCTCAATTGACCATGGCCCTATGTCTCTCGATTGAGAGTGTTTTGGGAGATCTGGGACAATGAGATGGTAGTCGCTGAGGTGGGGAATAACGTGCTCCCATTCGAGGTTGCAGCTGAAGAGGCCATGGAGTAGGACGATTGTCGTGGACGACGTGTCATTATACGACTTGAAGAAAAGTTCTTGGAGAGGTTTGGATGCTTGCGACATGGTTACAGTGGTTAACTCTGAACAGCAGATTATCTGCAGAATGTTATTCACTCAGACCATGGTGATTGCTAGGACCACAGTTGAGCTGCGCCACTGAATTTGAGTCGGCTAAGATTTATCCGAACTAACGTTAGGATCCCGCTTGTTCTGCCCTGGACAAGCTTGCCTGGGCATAGCTCAAAATGACCCCAGGTGAGAATGAATATGCAGATAGCAAAGGTAATAAATAGTCGACTCTAATTATAATTGCGGGAGGATGAAAGTCCATTCGGGATCTGAAACTACAGGGATTAAGCGATGATAACCGTGTTGGACATGGACACTCTGGCCTCCGCACTGCCAACAGTATGTCATCCAATATCTGGAAGGATTCATGGAGGGTCGCTTGCGCGTCTTCGCGTTTGCCAACACCTTCAGCTAATTAAAATGGTCCGATTGATCTTCGTACCTCCCAAAGAAATGGTTTTCATTATCTGCTTGACTTCTTTATCTCTGCAATGAAAGCACACACGGTTTTTTTTTTTTTTTTT